>PYHX02000495.1:14737577-15147689 GCA_004302925.2 Cochliomyia hominivorax
CATTTTTTGTGGAATAAAAAGATTTTTGGACAACAATTTCTATGAAATTTTAATTGAAAAATAAATTAAAAAAATTGTATGGAAGAGAAAATTTTCTCTTGAAATTTTATTAAAAGAGAAATTTTACTACAAAAATTCAATGTAAGAGAAAGTTTTCTATACAATTTTATTCCATAGAAAAGTTTTTTAAAAATTTAATTCAAGTTTATATTTTCTATAAAATTTTGTTCAAGAGAACAATTAAAAAAAGAGAATATTTTAAATTATTTTCTATTATTTTTCAATTAAGAGAACATTTGTCTTATTTCACTAACCAAATTTAATTAGAGAATGAAACAAAGTTTGATCTTTTTTTATTAAAGCAGACATTTCTTTTCTTTAAGCAGACATTTTTTTATATCACGAAAAAATTTGAGACATTTCTTTCTTAGATCAATTTGCTTTAAATATTTTTAAGAGAAATTTTTCATATTATTTTCATAGAGGAAAATACTCTCTGAAATTAGTTAAGAGATTACTGAAAAAAAATAATCTTAAGAGAAAATCAGCGAATAAATTTCATAAAAAAATTCTTCTAAGGGGAAAAAGAGAAGAATAAATTTCAATTAACAGAAAAATTTAACAGAAATTTTGCATAAATTGAAGAGATTTGAAGACTGTAAAAAACAAATTTATATATTCTCTTGAAGCTCTCTTCTTAAGTCTTTATAACCGAAACATCATTTTTGAAAAAAACATTTTTTTCTCCTTTTGCCCAAAAGAAAAACTCTTATTAGAATAATTCTTCTAAAACTACTTATGTGGGTGATTGTATATGTGTTTGTATGTGAATCTCGTATTTTGCCCCTTAATATTTAAATGAGGTGCCATAAAAATTTGTGGCCAAAATAATTTTTTTTGTTGTTGTTGTTTGTATTGTTGTACTTTTTTATTTGTTTCGAACAATCATAAAAATGTTCCCAGAATAGAAGAAAATGTTGATGATGATTCATAATAATAAAAATAAGAGAACAAGAAAAAGTAACCGAATATAATATGAAATGAAAAACACTTTGTAGACTAAGTGAAAATTTGTGAGTGTGTGTGTGTGTTTGTGGCATTTAGGTGTTAGATATAGAAAAATAT
Source organism: Cochliomyia hominivorax (assembly GCA_004302925.2). Lineage (NCBI taxonomy): Eukaryota > Metazoa > Arthropoda > Insecta > Diptera > Calliphoridae > Cochliomyia > Cochliomyia hominivorax. Next base: position 14,738,703 of record PYHX02000495.1, read on the forward strand.
ATTTAAAAAAAAGATTCCTGATGTCTTTTCGAGGTCGTCAATTCTTTTATTTTGCTCTTGTTTATTCATTCATTCATTCTTACATATTTATATTTTCGGTCTTTGTGGTTGTGGTGTCACAACTACAACTAAACAAATCAAAAAATGAAACCCGTATATTTTTTATGATTTCTGTGCATCTGTTTTCAAAGTAATTTGAATTTTTTAGCTGATTTTTTTAAAGGACTTTCGATTAGTGCAGTGGGTTTATGAGACGGAACAAGTAGGAAAGAGAGAAAGGAAAGGATTATTAGATTTCATTTAGTATATCTATTAAGAAAATATGTTTCCCCTTTTGGTATTTCCACTGCACATTGGGAAAGAATAATAGCAGAAGGGCATTGCACTACAACCCCATAAGAATGTTATAGGTAGAATTATAGAGGTGTAAATTTTGGGACCAAATTCGGTTTTGTTAAAAATATTGAATAATTTTAGTACGCACTTCTTTTGGGCACTCAAAAGTCAAATAACTTTTGCATAATAGCAGCTTTATCTCTCTACAATCTGGAAAAGGTTCAATTCAATACAAATGCTATAAGATGGTAGATAACTAAACCCTTTGAAATCCAACCTTCTAAGGACAAAATGTTGCAACCCTCTGTTTTCACTGTGTTAATTTTCATACAAATCCATTTATGCGATCAAAAGTTGCAGTTTATAGTGCCCCACTATTCACAATTTCAGTTTTGAAAAAGGGAGTATCACACATTAAGGTTTATTATTTTTATTATATTTTTGACATTTTCTACTTTTCATATTCAAAGTTATAAACTATAAATCGTCTATCAAATTATAAGATTAAAGAAGCCCAATATTCTGCTCAAAATCCCCAATAAAAAAGGTGCTAAAAATCCTATAAAATTTTTATGTTGCTTTTTGGTTACAAATGATGGAGAATATGGAATTGGATGATGGGTATAATTCCTTCCAAAACAAATTAAATAGTTTGTATTTAAGCAAGAAACCTTTTTTAATTCCATATACAGTGCCGAACAAAAGTAAAAGTACAGCAAGCATTTTTTACGTTTATGTTTATAGTTTTTATGCCACCAAAACCAAATTTGTGATGGTGCTTGGACAGATAGTTCGAATAAGGGCACGAAGTTGTTTCACTATTAGAAGCTTAGCGAATCGTTTTAAAGAATAGTGAAGTTTCCTAAGATCGAATAGAACCGGACGATCTAAAATTTTAGCTCCCAGCGAAAGTAACCAAATTGTCTGGAAAATTACACAGAATCCTAAAGAAACATCTACCGAAATTTCTGTTGGAGTTCAACAGAAATATAACAAAAATATTCACTCCATTACAGTTTGTAGGGTGCTGCATAAGCATGGCTATAATGCTGGAGTTGATAGACGTAAATGACTTATCTCTACAATAAACCAAATGAAGCGTTTAGAGAATGCTCCTGCTATATTTAGGTATCAAGTGCTTTTATCCGATGGCCCGTCAGCCCATGATGTGCATATGTGATTAATTTACAATGAGGCTAATGACCTACCGCACCTACCACAGTTTCCCGGACTCAACCCAATTGAGCATTTGTGAGAAGAACTAGACAGATGGGTCAAGAAGTGACCAATTTCAAATAAATGTGATCTTTAAAAGGCGTTAAAGGATGAATGGATAAAAATCGGGGAGGAAGTTGCAAGAAATTTAATCCATTCAATGCCAAAGCGTTCGCACAAATTTTTTATTCGTGTGAAAAGTTTTTAAACGGCTTAAAATCGAGAATAAAGAAAAAACACTTGCTGTACCAATACTTTTGTTCGGGACTGTATATGTAAGAAAGGAAGGCAGACAGGGATAAATTAAAACGAATAAAGGATTAAGTATTTGTTTAGTTTGAAAAAGAACTTTTATTTCATTTAAGATCATGATATAAAATACATTTCTATTGATAACAAAAATAATATGAAAACATATTGAAAATGTGTCAATAATTTTGGTTTTCACATAAAACTTTTGGGTATTAAATTTTTTGTTTGGTGTAGAAGAGATTAATTTGATATAAGTGAAAAGGACATTATTACGTTATTATTATTTATGGATTATAATAAATAAGTTTTAATCATAGATTTTTGATCACCAATAAAAGAATTTTAATTTTGAAATTCAACTTTTTTGGTTTTATGAATTTTTAAAATTTTTTATATTGAGGTGTGAGATACTTCCTAGTTCACTTGAACTGGCATCTGGTCAGGAACTAAGTCGCTGACAGTCTAAAATCGGAAAACTGGAATCATCCTTAACCATATGTGTAAAAATGTTCTGCTTGATATTAGTTATATTGATAAGGTGATAATTTCAGTGGAAAATTCCATTTTTAAACATATTTTGTAATTATTGGAATTTTGGGTATTTCGGTTGGAAAAAGTGGGCATGTTTAATATTATTTATTTGAATTTTATTAGGAGTTTAATATTAATTTCATAAATTTTTTTCATCAAATGTCAGTTTACTAACTTTTTCTTCAAAACTGTGAATCTTCATAAGGAGTGAGATCGAAAAAACTTTAACAAATATATTCAATAAAACTTTCAACTCAAGTACTATTTGATCCCTTTTTTTTATCAAGTTGCTTTTGTAAAACATATCAGTTATTATGTTTAATGTCAAACAAATTGTTAATCTGATAAAAATGAGTGACCAAATAAATGAGTACTAAACTCATTAGATATTTTTAACTTGGTCCTATAAAAAGTTGGACAAGTATTCAAAAGTCTGACGTGAGACTGTGACCAATGTTATTAAAGGGTAACGAGAGATGGAGCAAAAGAGCTTCCATCACATCCAGTAGAAAATCAGTCCGTTTAGCTCAGGCCAAAACAGAACTTGAAGTCAAGTTTTCTAAAAAAAAAATACTTGCAGCATAATGGATGACATATGTTCTGGCAGATTTTTCAAGATAATATTGAAAAATAGTTTAGGAGTCAAAAGCAGTCAAAATTTCCAAAAAGGTCTTGGTATGACAAGCAATATGCAGTTGCGGCAGAAGAAGCCAATCATTTGCGCTATAAATACATAAATAAATGTTTAAAAAAGAATGCTGCTTCCATTTATTAGACCTCATAATGTGTCCACTTATTTATGGTCTGGCTCGTCATCTTGTCACTATGGCAAACAAGCCCTTGAGTGGCAAAATAATTGTTTGTATCACTAGAAGTAAATTCTCCAAACTCCCTGTAGCTTAGACCAATAAAGAGATATTGGGCATAAAAAACTGTCCAAAGTGTGGTTGATTTTAAGTGGAGTGTTCGAGTTAAGTGACAGAAAGCATAATAAAAACGATAATGGGAGGGTTTTCGGAAAAGCTTTCAAATTTCATCACTTGTGATGAAGTTATAAATCTTTTTGTAAATTGTTATAAAAATTTCAATCAATTTACAAAATTAAAATTATAAGTTTAGTGATTTCGTAATAAAGCTTGTTGTTAGTGTTTGTTATCTATCGTTGCCAAATAGAACGCCCTCTATGTGTGATGTAGTGGTTAGGAACTTTGCTAATTTTGATTATCTCTACTATCACTGGTAGTGAGTTGATGATACCAACTAATCAATCATAAATTAATCTATGACCAGTTTTCATTAAATTAACCAAACTGAGATGACAAACTTTGGAAGGTCGCCTATTACCCTCTCAAAATTCTGGGGAACTTTATTACTTTTGAGTTAAATTAATTTTAAATTGTTTAGTTAAAATTTTTATCAACATTTTTTTGAGTCGAGTAATTAATGACATCTTTTCCTAAAACCACAAAACTGTTAAATAGAAAACGCCTGTAATTGAAGTTAAAATTTAATTTTTTATTTAAAATTTCTTTAAAATGTGTATGTGTAAAGTATGTATGTAGTGATTTATTCTCTCAACAATGATGAATGACCACAGATCAAATGATATTACAATATTTAATATTGTTGCATATTTTAAGGGTTTCAAAAGTTTTAAAATTTTGTTTTCAATCAATTTTTAAGGGATTCTTTTTTATGGATCGGGGGAAGATGTATATCCGACACAAAGTTTATATTAAACATCGGATATCTAAAGAACTATTAAAGTGAGAGTAATAATTTACTTTCCGAAGGATCAGTTTTACTGGACACATTTATTATATCTCAAAAATAATTCCACTTTCACTTTATAAGAGCGATAAAGCGTACCGAGTCTTAGTCAGTTATATAAATGCTTCTTCCTGTAGAATCTTAGGAGAAATGATAATAAAATATTAAAAATTATTGCATATTTTAAGGGATGCAATTATTTCAATTAATTAGCATATTTTAGTGAATCTATAGTTTTTTCAAATTTAATTGATTTTTATTAAAAAATATTTTATAAAGAATTTGAAAATGTTTAATTGAAATTTCTTATACAACCATTTTGTTTATTAGAAAAAAATTCATACATAAAATTAAACTTTTTCTTAAATTAACTTAATTTTATATCCTTAAAAACTTATACATAACTATAACAAATAAAGCCTACTTTTAGGCTGTTAATACCCATTTATCACCTTTTTTTACTTACAAATTCCATTTTTACGTTCATGTTCAAAAAGTTTCTTCTTTGATAAAACTTACCCAATAGTGGCACAGCGTCTGATGTAGCCGGCATAGTTTCGGCCACCATATTAAGGAACACAGTAAGTGATAGTAAAATCGTAACTCCTAATTAACGGCATCACATCATGATTAGAATGAAGAGAGGAAAAAAAGAAATATTTAATTAATTTCAAATAATTTTTAAGGGAAGGAAAACATTAAAGTTGTTTTTTATGGATTTGAAGGCAACACACTACTTATCTGAAGGATACAGTTTTTATTTATTTTACTTTTTCAAAATTTAACATGTTTTTCTAAATTTAAGGTGTTTTTTTGAATGCTGAATGTTGTTTTGGACTTGTGCTGGTAGTTCTTGTTCTTGTACTTTGTTGTTATTATTTGTAGCTGTTGTTGTTTGTTGTTCTTGTAGTGGCCATAAATAAATCATTTATCCTCCATAAAACTAAATTGTTTCAGGTTGTCATATATATTTCTTTTTTCGTTTGTCCTTTATCATTGTTTTTTATTTGTTTTGCTTTGATTTCTTGTGGAAGGACAACTTTGGGGGGCGAGTTTTGAGAGGGGGGGTCAAATAAAAAACTACTACCATATTCTCTGCGCTGAACCTCAGAATGTCATTATCATTTGAATTTATGGTTGTTGCAAGTGATATGAAAGTGATTTGATTTCAATGAACGTATGTATCGTTTTTTTTTGCGGAGAACTATGAAATGTTTGTAAGAAAGTTGAATTTGTTTTTTAGATGCCAAAAATTTATTATTCCATTTTTTGTGATTGTATTGCCTTTTTTTTGGAGAGGGAATTTGTTTTGACATTTTTTTGGTCTTATTTTCCTTGCATTTCACTTTTCGCTATATTTTCGTTAGCAAAAGGTGTATTATATTGATTTTTTCCGCTGCTATTTTTTCACGATTTCTCTGGCTTTTGGAGGACAGTTATGACATTTTTGCTACAGATTTACTTAATAGTGTCAATCAAACTGACAAAAAAATACTTCACTGTCAGTTTAAATCATATTTTTTATAACTTTTTTTAAATAATATTTCGTTAAGATTTTAAAAGGTTTAAAAAATGAAGCAGTGTTAAAGTATTAGAAGAAAAAATAATTTATGTTGCCTATTTTTAGGGGGCGGGGGTTAAAGTAATATTTAAAAATATAATATTAACAACTTAAGGTTAAATGGAAAATTGTATAAATTTGTTTAAAAAAATGAAAAAAAATTAGTGTTTTCAAAAAGGTCTTCTCCAACAATATGTCAGTGTTATTTAAAGTATACTTTTAGGCTGAAATCAGTTATTTATAAATTTCATTAAAAAGAAAATATAACACATGTTTTTCAATTCTATAAACATAAATCATTACTGCTCCCTCATCAATTTTTGAGCAGAACGAGTTAAGGCAAATATACAGCAGTGTGGATTGGCACCTCTGCTCTATGATCTCAAAATCTTCAAATTGTCATTCTTCATCTTCGATTTTCGTTTATTTTTGATTCCACATTTTTTTAATTATTATTGCAACATCTGTTTTCAAAATCCTTCATTTCATTTCTTCCAGTTTGTAAATAAATGTTTTGCAACATTGTTTATAAACACGTTATGTCTATAATGTTTTTATTTTTAGCTTAAGAAATAAATCTTAATTTATTATCGAAAAAGATACAAAAAAGTTTAAAAGAATGAAACGAAAACTTATGACATTAAATAGTACTTAACATGGTTTTGTTTTCAAAAAAAGTCCTGTAAAAGAGCACGACAAAGGAAAATATTTCCCAAACTTAAGGAAAACCTTTTTGTCATTTTAAATGGTCACTAGGGATTTTCATATTCAAAATGTTGTATTAATATTTGGATAAGATTTTTAAGGATTTTTTTATGTTTTGTTAATTTTGGGTGCAATATAGGACATCATCAATGTAGTAAAATTTCAATAATAGTTATTCAGATTTTTGCGTTTTTAAGGAGCGATTTATACTTTTTAATGTTTATCAAGATTCGCATTAATGTTTACGTGAAATTTTTAGCATATTTTTGGGAGCATAACCCCAAAAATAAAAGGATATATTTCTCTAAGGAAAATAAACATTTAAACCTGGACAAAGCAGAAATATTAACACAAGTATATATTTAATTTATCTGATATTCTTATAAGTATTTTTTAGTATTTAAAATTCCCAGCATTTATTATTAGCATATTTTAAGGAGCATATCGTTTAACTAGAAATTTGATTTCAAAGCACGCTCCTTCACCAAAGAATTAAATTGAAAAAAATTAAAAAGAGCTTTCACAAAAACAGAAAAAAAGACAAATTTTCAACAATAATTTGATTCGCGAAAACTTAAATTAAAAATTTTAAACTAATAAATCTTTCGTAAAATTTCAATTTTTTGCAATTAACTCTATTTTCTACTAATTTTTTTTTTGCTAAAATTAAAAAATAAAATCAAATTTTTGCTAAGAATTCAAATTTTTAAATCATTGAAAATTAAAATTTTCAAATTTCAAAATTCAAATTTCCAAGTTAAATTTTCAATAAAAAATTGACATTTTCATTAAAAATCTAAAATTTTCACTAAAAATCTAAAATTTTCACTAAAAATTTTCATTAAAATTCAAAATTTCCATTAAAAATCTAAAATTTTTACTTAAAATCTAAAATTTTCACTCAAAATTCAAATTTCCACTAAAAATCTAAAATTTTCACTAAAATCTAAAATTTTCATTAAAAATTCAAAATTTCCATTAAAAATTTAAATTTTTACAAAATTACAATTTTTGCAAAAAATTCAAATTTGCTTTATATGTTAAGATTTTATTATAAATTAATTTTTTTACTAAAGAATCAAAATTCAAATTGTGAATTTTTCAAAAAAAAAAAAAAAAAGTTTTCGATTTTTCGCAAAAAAATCTATTTCAATATTTATAGTTTGAAATTTTCAGAAAAAATTTACATTTTTAAAATTAAAAATTCAAATTTTTACTAAACATTCAAATTTTACATCACAAATCAAATTATTCATCAAAAATTATTTATTTTTTTTCAAATTTTTACTAAAAATTCAAATTTTACATCACAAATCAAATTATACATCAAAAATTATTTTTTTTTTTTAATTTTTACTAAAAATTCAAATTTTACATCACAAATCAAATTATTCATCAAATTTTTTTTTTCAAATTTTTACTAAAAATTCAAATTTTTATTACTAAAAATTCTAAATTTTTACTAAAAATTCAAAATTTTTACTAAAACTTCAAAATTTTTATTAAAATTAATTTTTTCATTAAAAAATCAATTTTTCATCAAAATAAAATTTCTCACTGAAAACTCCATTTTTTATTAAAAATTCAAGTTTTCTAAAAAAAATTTATTAAAATTGAATATTTTCATTATTTTCATCCATACTCAATCCGAATATCCAAATTTCATGAACATTTATTAAGAAGTTATTAAAAGTTTTTAGCTTTAGGAGGGTGTCTAAAATATCGGTCTATAACTTTATTCCTACGGGTTCAATTTTGACGGTTTCAGATAGAAAATATCAAATACTTAACCAAAATTTTATTGAGCCTTGTGCATTATTGTGGATGTGAGCGTGCCAATGGCAGATAGAAGGACATGGATAAATCTTAATCGATTTTGATTTATTGCGGGAATATTTATATATATTGAGAGCTTCTTGGCGTTACAAACGGAATGACAAACTCGTCACATGTTGTGGTAGTGGAGGCTATAAAAAAGAACTGGTAGTTAAGTTATATATGAGCAAAACACAAACAGGAATCGATCTAAAATTTCTTACAGCTTTAGGAAAGATCGGTTCATAATTCATGCTTCGGATGTGATGCAGGCTTTACGAATCCGTTTTGCAAGTTATAAAGTTTTCTCTCAGATTTTAACACATAATTTATATTCTTCTTAATTTCATCTCAAACTTTTTGAGTACTAAGAAATTGCGCTTAATGTAACCATTTCCAGATGACAATTTATCCTATTGGCCTCTTAGTTTAAGCGAAGGAAGAAGAAGAAAAAATACTAACTTCTTCCAACTAAAACATTTATTAACACTTCATTCTTCGTATAGTTTGCATAATAAAGGGGACAAAAACTTAACTTCTAATATTTTTGTATTTTTTTCCACTCTTGTAGTTGTAGTTGTAGTAGTGGTATATTGTATAATACTTTATATTAGTATGTGTGTAAGTATATCATTTTTTCTCCATTCCACATTTGTTGTTTTACATTTGGCTATCAAAACTTACTTAAAAGTTTAGCAAACATTTTCTATGTATTTGTGTGTATGTGTAAAGAGATTTTTCTACTTTCTTTGTTTCAAGCAAGAAAAAGTAGAAAAATTCTTTCTCTCTGTTTCATTCTCTGGACTAAAAACATGTTTCATTTGGAATAATTTTTTTTTTTTCGAAATATTTCGAATTTAACAAAAATATGAGCACGTTTCTAACAAATACATTGACATTTGCTCTATTGTATTTTGTATGTAGTTGTTAGGAATGGAGTATAAGAAATGCACATGTGTTGTAGGGGTTGAGGATGGTAGGGGTGTGAGGAGCACAATAGGATGTCAATGTAGTTTGGTTTCTTTTTATTTGTTTTTGTTTTGGAAACATTAAGTGACTTTTGAAATAAGAAACATCAAAAGACATTTTCCTTATTGTTTTAAACTAAAAAATATATGAAAATAAAACAAATAAAATATAAATAAACAACATGAGAAAGAAAAGGGAAATATTTGTAAATGTATGTGTGTAATAAAAATATTTAACAAACAAAGTTTTTATTTAAGTTTTTCTTGCTTTTTTGGCTGCTTTGAAGTTAATGCTGCAACTGTAGCAGCAACAACAACAGCAGCAGCTCAAAACAAACTTAATTTATTTGAAATTTTATTTTTATCTAAAAAAAAAATACTCTCTTACTGCACAGTGGGATAAAATCTTATTATATGATTGGATTAAATGAAAATTTACAGACACACATACACATATATAGAAGAGTTGTCTGTCATTATTGAAATGAAAGGAGAATTTATTTATGAAAAATCTTTAACAGCAATTTTTTGCTTACACAGATGTTGCAAAGGAGTTTGTTGTTAAAACTTCAAGAAATGAGCTCAGCAGTATGTCTGGGAGTCGAATAATGAAGTCGTCAAGTTGACATTTCTAACACGAAAAATGTTTTATTGGAAAAAATAAGCTTAACAACATATTTGGATCGTCAGAATGGGTTTTTTAAACAACTTTGCATAAATATAGTAGAAAAGTGTGTAGGAGAACTCAAAAAAATGTTTAGATGCTGAAATATTCAGACACAAATAGAGCTACCTTTCCTCTAAGTGTTAATTAAAAATCCCCTCTTTCTGTGTTTATTAGGGACTTTTGGAATTTTTGTTGAAATTTACACAGAATGATTCAAATATATTCTTAAGTAACAGGAACTATAAAAAGTTTAGATCGGTTTCGAGACAGTTGAAGCTCCCACACAAAGAAAATATAAATTGCGAAATGTCTAAAGAACTATAGAAGTCACAATTGTTTTTTTAAAGAATAGTTTTATTGGACCAAATATAGATTGGATATGATCAGTGGAAATGGTGGCCTCATATTAGGCAAATTTTAGCTTAAAACTCCAACACTACAAATAGTGAGGAAAATATATTACCTTTGTCACTCCAATTTTAATACCAAGAAGGTATGATCTAAAGTCTTATACAGTGTAAAATTTCTAGCATAAATTAAATCTGAGACGATTTACCAATGTTTATCAGTTTAGTCACTTCCAAAAAAATTTATTGAAATCAAACTTTTTATTCTCCTGAGAAATTTTCTATTTAAACTGGCGAAATCGGTTGGGAAAAAAGTATATAGGAAAAAATTATAGGACGATATCTAAGTCAACTTTATAAACCGAAAAATTTTAAATTATGACAAAGCAAGATGAAGCCTTTTTTAAGTTGGAACTAGAGCTATGGTAAAAATTCCTATTTTATATACAAAAATACCCAAAATCCCAACCCTCTGTATAAAACGTATTTCAACAATTTACTTTTTTCATTAAAATGATCATTGTGTCTTTATAAGGGTTGCGTGGCTGAAAATATTTTTGAGGTGTTTACCTCAAAATTTAAAAAGGATATTTTATTGATGTTTCCAGTTTTGCAGTTTGATAAATTAAGAAAAGATTTTATTATATTTGGAATAGATCGCAAGCCTAAACAATGGCTTGTGGGCAGGATTTTGTCTTTAGTTTAACAGGATTTCATTTACACTTATTCTGATTAGGATTTCTTTATAACACAATAAAAATATTATGCAGTTGGAAGCAACAAAAATGAATGATGCCACATTTTTGGAAAAAATCCCAATAAACTAAATTTTTCATAGTTCCAAATTCAGTTTAATATAAATGTTTAACGAATGTACGTTTTAGAACTTTATAGGAAATCTGTCAAATATTAAAAATATAGAATCTATATATCGATCGCTAACTAAAAGAAAATATGGCCAACAATGGGTTAAAATTATATTTTCACTTAAATTTCTTTGAAACTATAAGAGATCATCTATATATTTTAATTTAGACATGAATTTTTGGCGAATTTTTAGAAATTAACATATTCGAGGTGGCCAATTTTGTAGGCTCTCGGACTACGATCCTGGCCAGATAGAATTATGTACTTTTTCAAAACAACTCGAAAAGACCTTCATTCATTTTATAAGAATTTGCGCAATACAAAAAATTTTTTTGCCTCAATTCATTTATGTTTTATTTTGGCGGAATTTAAAAAAAATTAACATAAGTTTGGAGGATCACATATTAAGCGCCTGACTTGTTAGCAGCATCTACTCCTCTAAATCAACTTCTAAATATATCTGTTCTAATCGTTAGAAAGTTCATTAAAAACTCTCTAACGGTTCAAACGTTTTTTAATTATATTCGAATTTTTAAATTATTGCAAATTTTTTTTCTCAAAAGTCCCCTATTTTGAGATCCCTTATTCTGCATTCCTGATAAAGCGATAACTTTGCTTTAAAAAAAATTATAATCCTTCATTTATCTAATTTATTTACTGGAATTTTTGAATACATTCCACTTGCCACTCAAAAGTTTTGCCCCATTGTTTCCAATGACAATGAAACAAGAGCGGTATAAACTTTCCAAAGAGATATACTTTTTTCTCCGTTAAGTATAACAATATGTTACCAGATTTTAAAACACAATAAATAACAATAAATGTAAATATTTCTTGAATTCCGCACAAAAAATAATATTTTGAAAATATTTTACCAAAAAAATGTAAAAACTTTTTATAAAAATATGCAAAAAAGCCCAAAACGTTACAAATGAAACCAAAGAAATACGTTCTTTTGTGTTTTTCATTCTGCTTCCACAATTTATGATATGTCATTGGAGGGCTTTGGAGGGGGGGGGGGTTTCGGTGTTTTTTTCTGTTTGCAGGGAAAACATTTCTTATTAACTTTAAAAGTTTTCTTTCATTTTATTTCATTTTTTTTAGAATCTGATTACTTTTGTTTTAGTTGGTACAACAACAACAATAACAGTCATTTTCTAATATTTTAGAGTTTTTAAATAAGTTTGAGAAGTAATTTGAACATTATTTCAAAAAAGATTCTTTTAAAATATTTCATATAAAATTCTTATTAAGGCTTGTAAAGGTAAATAAGTGTTAAATTGTAAAGAGGCTGTGCCGAATTTTAAATACCCTCCTTTAGTTACATTATCCAAAAGTTTTCGTGAGTTGAAAAAAAGCCCTTCAAATCAAAAACCTAATTTCGGAAGATTTATAACAGAATACAGTCCGATAATTGTCAAATTACACGCAGAGAAATGTTATTTCGTAATATGTTGGTCGCAAACACTTATATAGTTGCGGTAAACATTTATTGTTATCACCAACATGTTTAATGTTAAATTAATTTTTTTGTTTTGATAAAATTTCGTTGCTGTAATAAAATTATTTTTATTAAATAATAAAAATATTATGGTCGCAATATGTTTGGAAATATGTTTGAATGATCACCATTTTATTGTTTAAAGCCGTTAAAAAAACTATTGTTATTAAGACAACATATTATTTTCAGTTTGCTGACAATTAAATATGAAGAAATATTTTTCGTTTTTGTTTTTGACAATTCGTGTTACAAAGGAAAATAATTAATATTTTAATTAATATTTTCATTATTTATAAATAAGAAATTAAAAAATTAAAATAAATAAAATTATATGATGGAAACATTTCAAATAATGTTTACATATTTTCCAAAGGTATAAATAATTAAAATGAGAAATGGAGAATAACAATATTTTTCGTGATGTTAACAATAGTTTTAGTGGCGATAACAATAATTTTATGGCGATAACAATAAGTTTAGTTGCGATAACAATAACTATTTTTATGAATGCAAAATAATAATACAAATAAAGAAATTTTTTATTAGAATAACAATATTTTTTTTGTATTAATGCAAAATCACAATGCGAATAAACAAATATTTTTTTTTTAGTTACGGTAACAATAAATAAAAACAATAGTATGATGCTCAATTATGGTTACCGCAAACACATTTTTTTCTCTGCATAAACTTTCCGCATGTTGAAACATACGTTAATTAATGACAGTTAAAAAAATAATTGTACCAAATTTCAATAAAAATATTTCGAAATTTACTTTATATAAACTTAAGTAACTTTAATGGAACCTATAGCCAAATATGGACCGATATTTAGTTTATTTTATTATTAGTAATATAAAAGTATTAAAGACTGTTAGAAATCTAAAAGTAACGATTTTCCATAAAAAAGATTCATATTTAAAAGTTTTGTAAGTTTAATCCTGTTTTCCAGGAAGGAACCATATATGAGAACTATAGCAAAATATGGACCAATATTTTTCAACTGAGTTGAGTTGAAGACAGTTAGCAGAATACTTGTGCTAAATTTCAATCAAAATTGATGTACATTTAAGGTTTTTATAAGTTCAAACCCGCTTTCCGGAAGGGACCTTATATGGGATTTAGGTCAAATAATGAACCCATAAGAATTAGTTCTTTTGTGTTGGTTTTTTATAAGAAAAAAAGATATTTGGTGAGTTTCAGATAATTGTATTCAAAATTGAGACCTTTTTGATACACTAATTTTGGGGTGAATCAAAATTTTGAATATTTAAAAAAAAATGTTTTCTAATGGTCCCATTTCGATAATTTTGGTGTATGAAGAGATAATGCGTATCATTTGGTTAAATTATGTCTAAATCAAATCACATTTTGTTGAATATTTAAAAAAATATATCTTCTTCGGAATTTTAAGGTTGTCTCAGATATCGCTCTACAACTTTTTTTCAACGAGACCGATGTTATCCGATGATGAATTCGGATAACATTCGAATGAATTATACTAAGCGTGAGAATGTTTCCAACAAGGAGGTAGACGGACAAAGCTTAATCGACTCAGATTTTAAATTTTATACAAGAATAATATATACTTTATGGCCGGTCTTAGGTAATTACTTCTTAGTGCCTAACACATGGAACGACCAAAGTTATATACTCTCATCACCATTTGTGATTTGTGTGAATATTGCAAAGGATTTGTATTTTGTGTAATGCATTGAACAAGAGAAATTTTGTATTTAGCCTTAGCCATTTGTGATTTCAGTAAAGAAGAAAAAATTTAATATTTTTTGTGATCGAGTCTACGGAATTTATTTTAGTTAGTCTGGTAAATCTCACTGCAAAATAAGCTTTAATATGTTGGTCATCTTTCATGGCTTCAACGACAGATAACAAACACTTGTGTAAAAAGTTTATATCTTGGCTGAATATCCGAACTCATCTTGGATTTCTCTTGATAAATTTATTTACATATATTTCTATGCACATCGGCTCTGCTCTAACAATGTGAAATTTCATAAAGATGTCTCTAACGGTTCAAAAGTTAACCTATACTGAGATATAGGCCATTATGGACCGATATTGATTTTATGATTTATATTTGTAAAAAAAAAAAATTATTTAAATATTTTTATAACACTCACAAGAGAGATTTATGTAATTAGAGCTGATTCTCGGAAGTAAAGTTATAGTAGAATTATGAACCGATCCCCCACGAGATTTACAACGGCGATTTCTGTTTGCTAAGTTATTAAATATACGATATATTATCGGAAGTGGGTCTATATGGAAGCTACGTTCAGTTGCGGACACTCTGAATGTTTTGAATGTGAATTTGGGCTCGTAAAGAATTTATTTTTGCTAAATTTAATCAAAATTTCTTCATATCAGGATATTTGAATGGGAGCTACCCAAAAACACTTAGACCGATCATGTCCAATTTTATTATACATTATCATTTGACGAGAGTAGTAATATGTTCTAAAATTCATCACGATATCTGTAAAATTAAAAACTGTATAACGTTCTGAAAATTTGCAGGGACATCTGTCAGACGGACTGAGTCCCTGTGAGTCGATCGGCATACTTAAAGGTGTCTACAACTCATTTTTGAAAGTGTGTTAATAAGGAATCTATATTCTATGGTATAAATATGTTTGCATTAACTAAAAATCAAAGTCAATTTAGTCCATCTGCTTGTTGGAATCTACCACAGTCAGAATTCAATAAAATTTGAAAGATTGTTTATCATTATCTTAGTAAGTTTCTATTTCTTTATTGATCCAGCATCAAAAACGTTATACACCGATATCTGTGTCATCCTTAAAGTTTGAGCAAAAACTTTCCTAAATTTTTTAATAAAAAATTAATTAGATAAACATGGAATTTCATCTCCTTCTTGAAATCGGATTAGTAGGAATAATTTATAGGCTAAATGTGCAAGATTTTACACCAAAATTAAGACACATTTATTTTAAGGAGTAGATCACACTCCATCTGCCACATAAGGCCTCCTCTCGGAAGAGGGTTTAAAGCTGAAAAAACTCTTAAATATGAACCAGTTCTACTGAACTTTGTTAAAACTTTCCAAAACTAATATGAGCGACCAATTTTAGAAATATAAAGTCCAAACTTGGCAATAGCTTATATACCCTCCACTTTCACGAATTACGGTTATATGCTTCTACAAATCTTAATATGAATCAATTCTATAGAACTTCGGCTTATTTTCTCTTAACTGTCTTTTAAATGTTACCGAATATGGTTCTGTATTTGGTTATAGGTTTCCATATAAAACCTCTTTTTCGGAATCTTATCAATATAAGTCGTTTTTCAGAAGTGAGGACTTTAAGAAATTATTGATCCTCGCAACATTTTGGTAGGATGATTTCTGAAATATTTTCATATTCGTTTAAAGGTCCCCTAACGGATCTCTTCAACAAATAATTTTTTCTTCATTGTGTTCTCGGAATTGGGTTTTGAACATAAATTCCACTAAAATTTAAATGGTAGAGGGTGCATAACATTCCGCAAAGCGAAATATTTTTTATATTAAAAAATTCTTTTTGCCTTCGAAATTATTATCTGAAACCTCTTAAATTTGTTTTATTAATTTTGATATTTCTTACCAGAAATTTATTGTCAAATTAAAAATGTAATTCGACCTTTAATTCAAAACTAAATTATTAAATAAATAACTTAAAAAAATAGTATTTCGTAAAAAAAAATTAAATTTTTAATTCACTTTTCTGAATTTCAATGACAGAAATACACGCACACACACACACACAAACAACGAGCAAATAATTTTCATTTCGTTTTTTCACAATTTTCATCATTTCACAGCGTTTTTGTCATTCATACAAATCCAACTTAAAACTTCTTTATCTTTTAAAAATTTGTCATAGTGTCCTCTGTCCTCTGTTTTCAGTTGTTGTTATTTTATCCATTTTTTCCATGTTTCTCTTATTAATATCAACACAAAGATAGAAAGAAGTAAGTTGAAAGGAAAATCGAGAAAAAAAGAAGATAAAACTTTCTGTTTCATTTCTTAAATAAACTTCTGCTTTTCTTCGTTTAAGGTTAATGTGCAAAAATGACCTTCTTTCCTTGATTTTAAAGAAATTCAACTTGTTAAAGATATCCTGCGTGTAATGGCTAAAGGAGAGAGAGAGATAGAGTGTTTTTCTCTTCATCAAGTCATGTCTTAAAAAATACAAAAAGTGTAATAATTTTCAATATTTACTTAAACTTAAACTTAAACTGACTTTAGTATTCTGCAACTATTTGTATAAGTTTGTGAGTATCATTGTGTGTGTGTGTCTGTGCCTTTGTGTGTGAGAGTATAACAGAGTAATTTTTTATTTATTTCTACTCTTTTCTTTCCGTTCCAGTTGCTGTATATGTGTTTGTATGTGAGAGTTTTGCTTGAAATATTTTCTTAATGCTGCACAGTGTTTCCAAATCGGTTTTTTGTTGGAAATTATTCTGTTACTTTCAAACCGTTCGAGAAATTAGAATAAAATTTCACTTGGTTAGAGTTAAGGTGTTTAAGAGTTCATTTTTATCCCAAGTAATACAAACAACAACATGCATTATTTAAAAATGTCTCTTGATTCATAAACATTTGCACATTTATCGAGGAAATGTATGGAAAATATCAAAATTTTACTGGAGGAAGCCTAATTAGGTTAGATTTTCGGTCAAGTTGGAAACTTCCAACACAAGAATTTGGTATCTATGAAAACGTTAGAACTTGAGGATTTGGAATTTTTAAAGAAAAATTAAATAAAATGTGAAAAATTAATGAACAACTTAAAATTTCGAATTTTAGCGTTTTTTTTTTTTTTTTTTTTTTTTTTTTTGAAAAGTAAAATTTATATTAAGACTTTAATAAAATTGAAATGTATAATGACATTTATACAAAATTTCCCTATGTGATTCCACGACCTGTCTCTTAACTATTAACTATTAAATTAAAAAAATTTCCACTTGTTTATACAAAAAACATCCAAATCCAAATCCGTTTAAATCATGTAAAAATTGTACTTTTTTTACTGAAATGAATACCTTGTTATTATAGGGGGCGTATGGTTAAAAATTCTTCTAGGTGTTTACCTTACATGTAGCTATATATTAAAGCTATATATTAAAGATAATTATAAGATGATTCCAGATTTACGAATTAAAGGAAAAAAGTTTTATATTAATAACATTGACAAATTTAGGGTAGGGCTAGTGGACAGGTCTTTGCCCTAAGCTTGGCTGGATTTTATTTAATCATATTTTTGTTAAGATAATTTAACGAAACGATCGAAAAAATATAAAGTTTAGAATTGAAAAATGGTTCTATCTATAAATAAATGTTGCCACCTTTTTGGAAAAAAAACTTAAGAAAACTTCAATTTCTTTTTTCAAAGTTCCGATTTCTGAATGAAATAATTTTGAAAGAAATCTGCTAATTTAATAAATAAAAAACGAGAAAAAGACAAATAAGGGCGTAATGGTTCAATAGACTACATAACGCCCTACAACAAGACGTATATATGAAAAAAATATGGTCTGACCCCCGTAAAATTTAATTTACGATTTGGCCTTATTTAAAATATTTTGATGATTGAGATAATTTTGGAAGTAGTATTTGTTTGAAGGATATGGGAAATTAATGACCAACCCTCGGAACTGTTTTGACTGGTAAATAAACTTTATGTGCCAAATTAAATCAAAATATCTTTATATCTGTACTCATTTGATGAGTTTAAGCCCCCATTTCGAAGGGATATTTGTATGGGAGCAATCTGATATATTGGACCGAACATGTTATGTAACAAATTTCATTAAGATATATCTAAAATTGTAAACTCTTTAAATGGACAGACAGGCAATGGGCAGATGGACATCGTTTAATTGATTCTGAACCGATCGGTTTATCTAATGAGTGTGTAATAACATTTTTTCTGCATTACAAACATCTGCAATAACACATAATTTTTTAAAAACCTATAATAGTGTAGGGTATAATAAGGTTGAAAATGGGTTACAATAAATTCTGAAATATTAAGAAGAAGACTTTTTATATAAATTTATGAGGACTACCGATATGCAAAATTTCACTTATCTCAATTCACAACTAAATTTTAATGAAATTTTAAAAACCGGAAGTGGCCAATTTGGAAAGACACCGACTATAACCACGACCGCGTAGGAACCTGTCCTCCCTCAAATCAACTCAAGAACATCTTATCGAATTATGTGAAATTTCATTCAGATATCTCTAACAGTTCAAAGGTAACAAACAATATTAATTCTAAAAGAAATCGTTTTGAAAACACTGTATATTATTTGTATCTGTGTGCGTGTGTTTGTTGGTATCTCTTCTTCTCATCTTTAGTTCTGTTTTAATGTTGGTTGCTGTTTTTTTTGCTTCGTTTGGATATTTGTCTGGGTCAAGGTTGTGCTATTGGTTTGTTGCTATTTGCTGCTGATATTATGGATGATACTCATGATGCCTCAATACTTCCATTTCATCCATCCTTATTGTTGTTTGTATAAATGTTTGTATTTCTGTTGTATGTATTTGATGGTCGTCAGTGAAAGTTGATATGTTCTGTTGAGTATTTTTTGCTGCAGCTGCTGTTGTTGTTGTTATTGTACGTTTTATTATTATTTATTTCTCAGTTTTGTGTCGTTGCATGTTTTCTTGTTGCAAACTGTTTTTGCATCAAGTGAAATCATTATGAAAAATAGTTTTGCAAGTATGAGGACTTTAATTAGAATTTAATCTGGGAACTTTTGGTACTTTGATGGTTTAAAAAGTATGTGCCGAATTAATGCGAAATATGCGAAAGATTCACTAAAACTGTATCGGTGAAAATGTTAGTTTTTTTGCGGAAAATGTTGGCAGTATCGCCATCCATCTGGTATAATTTTTGATTTGTATTTGTAGTTAATTAGTTGGGGTGATTTTGTGCCCATTTTGGATCCATTCTTTTATGATTTATTAATTTTTTCCAAAGAAATAAACTGATTTAACTTCCTGTAAAAATTTAGTCTCAAAGTCCCATAATTGCTATTTCTTTCCGTTGTAAAAAATTATCAAATTCATTTGCCTATCATTGAGAAGAAGCAAAATGGTTGCAATTCCGATTGTTAAAATTGCAACTCTATTAACTCTCATACTTGATTTACGCTTCAGTTGTTATTAATCCATAGCACCGTGTCCCCAAACTTTCAACTGTAAAAGATATCAAAATAAAATTTCACAATGTTAGAGCTGAGGTGTTTTGCAGTGTATTTGGAAGGGTCCCAATCTGGTTAGGGGTCAGAATCACAGTTTAAGTTGATTTAACGATGTCCGTCTTGACATCTCAGATCACAGTTTTTGAGATATCTTAATGAAATTTGGCATGTGCAATTTTTTTCACGGTTATTTCTCAGCCCTTAAAAAATATCCCCCGAAATGGGGGTTTAAGGTCATAAAAGTCTCAAATGCGAGAATCGGTCCATTATTTCTTATATGTCCCAAACAACTCCTTCTAAATATCACATCCATTACAATTGTAATAATAATTTGTCAAGTTTAAATATCTATAAGCAAAAATCTATGTGCAAATTTATACAAGAGTCGGTCCACAAAAACCCCCCCCAGAAAAAATCCTTTTAAAATGTATAAATTTCACTTAATCTTAAAAAGCATTTTAACGAGGGTCTTTCATACATTTATCGCAGCTGTCATTTACAACCAACAATTTCGTGTAGGGTATTGTATAGTACGGATTGACGTCCATAACTTTTTTACAAATTTTTTGGTACTTTTTATATTTGTCCATCTCTTGTGATATTGGGTGCATTCAAGAGACTGTATGTCATATTCTCTTGTTGTTATTGATGTTGTTGGCCAATGCAAATAATGCTTTGTTTTTGCTATTTTGCAGTTATAGGCAGTTGTTGTTTTTGTTGTTGTTTTTGCAATTATAAATCTCTGTGGCTGAAGAAGTTGGTTTTGGTTAGTGGTTGGAATGAGTTTGGAAATAAATGTTTGTAGGTTCGTTAAAATTTTCGTTTATATTTGTTTTGACTTACACATTTACACACGCACAGTGTTTCAAAAGCGACATTTTCGAAATAATTCTTTAACTTATGAATTATTAGAGATATTTAAATGAAAATTTCACTTATTTAGAATCGAGATATAGTGGAATTTTGGAGAAGTACAGTTACAGATTTATTTGTATAAAATCGATTTGGAGGAACTGCGCACACCCAATTGGAATAATTATATGTTGATATATGTATTAAATGATATCTATTATACAGTCTACATTTTAGTTATTTCCTTAAAATATATTAAATTTAATATTATTTATTCCAAATTATTCTAATTTAATAGACAATACATACACATAGAAAAATATCAATGTAAATTTAATTAAAATGGAAATAATTCAACTTTTTTTCAATTATGATTTTACTTCATAGACAAAAAATTTTAATTTAACATTGTTTCTCAGTTAATAGAGTTTCTTGAGAATATTCCTGAAATTTTAATACTTAAAAGTTATTTAAAATAAATTAACGTTTTATAATTTTATATATTAAAATCGAAAAGTTCTAATATGTACAACATTAGTTCACCACAAACGTTAAAACGTTTAATTTAAAATAAATGAAAAAAAATTATTCAATCTTAAATCAACTATATTTAATGTTGATTTTCCTTCATGTTGTTTTCTGTGTGTAAAATTTGGTGAAAAATTATGTTTTTATATGTGGATATTTTCATAAATAAATTATGCAACTGATATTATATATTTGTTGTTTTAGTATATGGCACAATGCCTGTGGATTGGTACCATTGGTACCTTTCTGATTCTATTATACCCCTAACTGGTATCATCTATTCTACTTATATTTTAGGATTTTAAAGGGCACTACACATCTATGCAAATTTTCATCATAAAATATAACTTTATAAAATGGGTTTCATTGGAAATCTTACATCATTAATATTTTGGAATTTGTACGTTCTCCTAGTTAACGCTTTACAGATATTTTTGCGCTGGACCAATTTTGCTGGTTTTTATAAAGCGATTTCTTACAAGTAATATTTATTGATCTGGCAACACAGAATTGAACTCGGTTTGTTTTGCATGCTTTGAAGATGCATAAATTATATCTCATTAGATGCACAAATGTTGCGATACTCTTAAGTTGAATTTGAAGAATATTTACGATTTGCTTTGGAAACGTTAGAGAGATTTCTTCAAAGAATTGCTCATGGTTATATGATTTGATTTGGAGAAGTTTAAACTTTTACATGCAGATTTTATTTTTCATAAATTTGTGTAAAAAATTTGAGTAGTGAAGTCTAGTTGAGGCTGAAAATATAAGGACCTTTTTGGGTATTTAAATATAATTCCAGCTTTAGGTTTTAAGAACATAGAAAATAAAGTAATTTTCATTTGTGCAAAATTGGATACGGCTTGTTGGAAGATCCATAGCTATAGTTTACCCGAAGATTTCTAAATTGAATAATAAAAATATATAGAGTTCCGAATAAAAAATGACTTTATTTATAAATAAAAAAATCCAAAAATGTCTAAATTCAGATTAATATAACTTTTGTTTTATAGGTTCATATAGTTTGAAAGATCAACATACTCGAGTTGATCAACTTTCGAGGGTCACCGAGTATACCTTGAACTAAAAAAGGGCTTGTTATTGTTCAAATCTACTCGACAATACAATTTTGTTAAAATTTATCGAACAGTTCAAAAGTTACAATATTATTGAAAACGACATGGATTCAGAAAACGTAATATCTAGAAAATGACCTAATTTGGTATTCAATTATTTTTGGGAAATCTGCGCATTAAAGTGTATTTAGTAAAATATTATAGAATTTTTTAATTATGAAAAACTGTTTGGTCTCAATCCATAAATGAATTTAGGCGATTTTTTAAGAATCAACATATTCGAGATGACCAGATTTGGAAGGTCGCCGAATGCGTTATTAACTAAATAAGATCTTGTAATTCTCCAAATCCAATAGAAAGTACCTCAACTCTCAATTTCATCTATGAACATATTTCTAATAATTCAGAAGTAACAGAATTATTTAAATCGATATAGAACCACAAATAGTTGCATGTAGAAAGTACCCTATTTTGGTATTCTATGCATTGAGGAGTCTGCGTGACCATATAATAAATGTATTTAGTCAAATATTACAGAATTTTTATATAATAAATAAAAAATGGTCTCAATTAATAAATGAATTTAGGCGATTTTTTAAAGAATCAAAGAATCAACTTTAGAGCATCACCGAGAACGCCCTTGATTAGAAAGGGGCGTGTACTTCTTAAAATCATCCCGAAAATACCAGAGTTTATCACTAAATCTCTAACGGTGTAAGATTTACAGTATTTTATATAAAAAATTTGGAATCATTGTGATCTGATTAATAGAACCAGAAACATTGTTGAAACTGTTGTATTCTGAAATTATATGGTTTTTGAGAATTCCGCACAAACGTATAAACAATATTTTGGTAAAATATTGCAGTATCGCTATATATACAAAATGTCTTTTATCCCAATTACAATACAAGGTCCAATTCGGAGGCCCAGTTTAGATAACTCGGAAACACTCGGCTTTAAGTATGAGAAATTTTGTTAATGAAATCTTTAACAGTTCAAAGGAAAGTTTTAAATCGGCATAGAACCACAAATAGTTTTAGATAGAAAGTAAACTATTTTAAAACCCCAAAGTCATTGAGAAATCTATGAGATCGTTTAGAGATAATTTTAGTAAAATATCAAAATCGTAAAAGAACCAAAAAGTAATAGCATGTCAAGGATACTGCATTTTGAGAGTCCGTAGCTGCCAATAAAAAGATTTATAACTGTAGTATGCTGATAAAAACTTTAATTACGGATTTTTTGTTCGTTATTAGTGTCCAAGATATATTTGCGAATTCCTGGACAAATAATAAAATTATAGCTGCTTTGGATAAAAATGGAAGAAGTTTCTTTTCAAATAACTATTTTAAGAGACAAAGGAAACTCTTCAAATGTTGTTGACATACAATTAACATCGTTATAAAATTTAAATAAAAAATTTAATTAATTTGAATAAAAATACATAAATATTTAATTAAAGTTACATTATATTGATTAAAAAATACTGATCCAAATAAATTTTTATAGGAAAATCATTTCATAATTTCAATGATTTTCATATAAATTCCATAAAAAAAGGAATCAGTTAACAGAGTTCTAAGTTAATAAAGGTTTTGTTAAAAGATATTAAAAAAGTAATTTAATATTAAAAAATATTATTAATATAATTTAGTTAACAGAATCATTTAATTAGTTCAGGAATAAAAGTTAAAATCATTTACCTTTAGATTTAGAGGCAACATTTAAATCATTTTGTTAACTAAATTATAACGTTTTTTTATAAAAGTGTGACTTAAAAATTATTAATAAAATGACTGCTTTTTTATTTTAAAAGAAAAACTTTAGCAGTCAAGTTTTTTGTTAATTAAGAAATTTAATTAATAAATTATGGTCTTGCGTACTGATGTTTACACTACTACAAATCCTGGAGAAGACGCGTGAGATATTAAAGTCAACAACATTTTCAAAGCTTTGACATGAATTTAAACGTTGTTTAATTAAGGGGAAGAACCTCCTTGTTAATAAACTTAACAAAGGATTATTTAAATTAAACACTTAAGCAAAAGAGTGAGAAAGAGAGAGAAAGAGAAAGATAGAGAAGTGAAGAGGGAGAGGTAAGAGAGAGAAAGCTAATAAAAGCTTTTTTTTGAAAAGTCAAGGAGAAAGTTTTAAAGAGAAAAATAGATTCTTTTATCATTTCGGGTCACAACCGTTTTCGGATATTTTTTTGGTGCTAAAATTATAATTATTTTTTTATAACAAATTAAACCATAAAATGCAACCTGAGAAATTAAAAATGTTTAATTAATTATTGAAAAAAATTTAACGGTAATTAAATAAATTATTTAACAAAAATTTGTTATAGTTAATTGCTATAAAAATCATATTTTATTACATTTAATCGCTTTCTAAAAATTTAAATAATTTATTAAAAATTAAAAATCATAATAACTATTTTTTATACCCTCCAACACCACCACAAGAGTTAATGCCAAGAAGGAAATATCAAAGACCTTTTAAAGTATATGTAATCCTGATCTGCCGGTCCGTTTGGCTGCTGGAAACATTTCCACAATAATGAACCGATCCTAAGCAAACTTGTTCGGGAAGCTTGTCTTTAGTTTGCTATTAATAATCGGCAGTATCTTCTCAGTAGGAAAAAAGTTATGCACCGATATCTGAGGTAACCTCAAAATTGCAAATATACATTTTTTCAAATTTTTTAATGAAAAGAGAGGTTTAATGTTACTCATTATTGTGCCAAAGATCTTGAAAATCGGATCAGTAGAAAAAGTTTATATGGTGAAATTCTGATACTCCCCGAAATATGTCGCTTACATATATTTTGATACAATAAGAAATCGCAAGCATTAAGAATAAATTTTTTTGGGGCCATTATTTGTCCTAACTTCCATATAATATCTGTTCCTGGAAAAGGGTATTTTTTAATTGATTTAAATGTGTGGAACTAATTTGACGAATATCAGTTCATATTATTTAAAAGCGCCCATATAAGTCCCTTGTCGGATTAAGGGCTTGACCTTGAAAAAATCTTAAATATGAACAAATTTTATGGAAATTCTGGACAACCATTTTTCTAGCTGTGCCTAATATACGTAACTTATATGGGGAATATCGGTTCATTTTTCATACAATCATATAATTCCTTTTACCTAATAGCAGTTTCAGCTTATAAACTCTTAAAAAAAATTATTGAACTTATCGGTCCATATTTTTCTTTAGATCCATATAAGCCCTTTTCGGGAAAAAGCTTATTTAAATCAATTTCAATCTAAACTTGGCACATTTATTTTTCCATTTGACTTAAATATATGTCAATGATTTTGCTAATATCGGTTGATATTTTTCTATAGCTCCCATATAAGAACCCACTCGGAAGATGAAGACGAGTCCCTTTCTCGTAAAACGGTTTTGTCCTTAATAAACCAAACTTATTTGAAAAATAACGGTCAATATTTTTCTATAACTTAAACGTTAAACCCATTTCCCGTGTAAAAGTGGTGGAGGGTATTTAAGATTCGGCTTAGCCGAATACAGTATTCTAACTTTTTATTATTATTGACCTAAACTTAAAATTAAAATTCTATTTTATATTAATAACAACAATACTAAAACTATAATTAAAAATTAATATTTAATTGAATTGATTAAACAACAAAAAATATTATATATATTTTATTGCTTTAAAATTTTTGAGGTTGTGTCACACTGTGGCTCGAGTTAGAGAGATTTGGCAACTACTAGTGTGAACGGTGTATTTAAAAATGGCGGATCATTAGGGATTTCTTTAAACTACTGGGGTTTCTAAACAGCCCCACAAAAGGCTGCTAAAATATTTAAAAATTGTAGTCATAAGTTATTGTGATTAAATACTTTAAACACTGCTTCATTTAATTTGAAGAAAAGTTTAATTTATTTAATTAACAAATTTTGTTTAATTCTTCTAAACAAGAATTAGAAGTTTTTTTAGATGAATTTTCTTTTTTTAAATATTTTCCTAAGGAAGTTCTTCGTTAAGTGTTTTATTTTTTATTCAATTTCAAAGAGTGTTTAAAAATGATGTGTTATTAATGTTTTCATTAATTTGATTAAATTTTTTTGTAGTTTCAAAAAATGTGGTTTTCAGTTCAGTTTTTTGTAAATATTTTTTTGTTTTTTTTGTTATATTTTGTAAGTGTTTTTTGCTTTGAAAACTTACCCAGCGATAGTTTTTCACCAGAATCTGGTGGCAGTGTAAAACCTAGCAGTGCCATTGAGGCAATCAGTACACAGGGCACAATTAAATTGAAAAAATAATACAAAGTTTTACGTCGTATCAAAATGGCGAATGTTATGTCAATATAAGGTTCTGGGCAGCAATTATAGTAGATTTCATTTCGTTTACCAGGTACACCTACAGTTTTTTATCATTTTTGGTTTTTATCATTTTCATTTTTCACATATTTTTTTTGTGTGTATATGTATTTTTTTTTGGAGAGTGAGAGACAGATTTTTTGGACCAGGGCCAGGAGGGTTTTATTATTAGAAATATTTTGAGGGGGGTTTTCAATCAAATTTCGTTGGAGGTTTGGTTTTTTGTTGTTGGATTGTTTGGATTCAGTTGGTTTGAGAGGGGGGCGGGAAAAATAGAAAAAAGGTATTAATTGTTATTTTGTTTTCATATAAAAAAGAGAAAATAATTTTAATTATTAATCAATATACATAATTTTAATATTTTATAAATATTTTAAGACTTAAAGATATTTAAGGAGTTTCAGTTGCAAGACCAAGTTGATAAACATTATTTATAAACATCGAAAAACGATGCAAAATATATTTTGAACCATTAATATGTTAAATTTTAAAATGTATTTCTAGCAACATGTTGTTAAAGAAGTCTTAATCTAATTAATGTTTATATACATTTTAGAACATAAATTTTCATATTTGAAACAATAACCATTTTATACTTTTGTCACTAGCAACATGTTGCTAAAAAAATTGCATTCATTTTATTTGGAATGAAATAAAAAAATATTTATTATGTTTTTATTTAGACAAATAATTTTGGTTTGGCAACATGTTGCAGCAAAAGGCTTTGTATCTAATTTCTAATTGCCACATATCGCTGTTAAATTTGCGTAAAAGAAAATCAATAAGTAAAGCTAAGAAAATAATTTTCCGTGGCATCTCTTCTAAAAAACATTATTGAAATGTTGATAAAAGTCAATTTTCATATTTAGATATTTACAACATGTTGCCAGTTACTTTAACAAATGTTTTTTCCTAATTTTATTATCTTTATAAAGATTATTCCATAATCAACTTTTTACTAAGTTTTAATGAAAATAAATTGAGTTAAAACTGAATCTCTTAAAAACTCTATGAACAAATAAACTATATGAGTCGGCAACATTAAAATGTTGCTAAGAAAACAGTAAGTAATTAATACTAACTAATTAAATTTTTTGCAATTGTATAAGCAACATTTAGCTAAGAAAATCTAAATTTATAAAGATTATTTCATGTGGCTAAAAAAATAGTTTTAATCGTCAACATGACAACAAGTTGTAAAACTTTCATTTAACAACATCTTGCCACAGCATATGAAATATATAACTGAAATATTTTTAATTTTTAATGAATTAAAATAATTCAGTTGATTTTGCTTTAACAACATTTTGAAGATTGTTGTTAATGATTTAAAAAAATGTACAACATTGTTGCTAAACATTAGGAATAAATGAATCTAGCTGTTTTGAAATAATAATTCACAATAAAATTTTAAGACAAAAAGAAAACTGTAAATAATAATTCACAATAAAATTTTAAGACAAAAAGAAATTATTTTAATTTTCAGCAACATGTTGCAAGCAAAGTTTTATTGTTTTTTTTGCACAATAAATAATCACATTGAAAATTCAATGCAACATGTTTGGCAACACTTAGTAAGACAAAAATAAAATGATTTTTATTTATCTTTTATATTATATATAAAAAATATTTTGCTGAAGAAATATTTTTATATCCACATCATGTTGCTTGGATTTTTTTATTTTCTCTTTGACTTTTTATTGACATTTAAAAATATTTATTTGATAGAGAAATTATTGATTTTCACGAAACATGAATATAATTTATATAGATTTTCGTGAATACTGCCAATTAAAAATTATAAAACATTTTATTCTTGTTAGCAACATGTTGCAAGTCAAATAAAATTTTATATTTTTTTTGATAAATTTTTATATTTTTTTCAAGTTATTAATAAAATATATGAAATTTAAAAAAACCAACAGCAACATTTTACTTTTTAGCAACAAAACTATAAACATTCTTAGCATGTTGCTGATTTTTTTATTTTTCTATACATTTATTTTTTCCTTTAACAGAAAATGTTGTAAATTTGTTTTCCTTAAAATTTGAAGATATTTTTTAAGTTTTAATTAAATTTTTGAAAATTAAAAGTAGACATTAGCAACATGTTCCTAGCAACATTTATATATTTCTTAGAAATTATATATTTTTTAGAAAAAAAAAAAAAAAATACAGTAAAAATTAATTGAATACCAATGCTGCTAATATGAATAAATTATGAGGTTTGGCAACATGTTGCTATAACTAAAATATTATTTTACATCCTTGTCTATCTTACTTGCAATTTATTAACTTTTCTTCTTTTATTTATACTTTAAATTGTTTATCACTTTCTTTATTTCTTTCAAAACTTCCGGCATTTAATTAGTCTTAATTTATTTTCACTTTCAAAACTTGGCCTTGCAATTTATTAACCAATTTTTTTTGCTTTTGTACTCATTAAAACTATTTTATAATTAACAAACATATACACGCACACATACACAAGAATTTTCAACATACCCAACAGATCCCATTCACCATTTGTAATGAAACTCGAAATATCACCACCAGCCTCATCTTGCAATTGTAAATCCAGCTAAAATGAAAGATGAACAAGAAGAGGAAATAAACGAAATGAAAACAATTGTCAATATTTATTTAAACTTTTACTTAAATAAAAAATGAAGAAAAAGAAAAATGAATGTTTTTGCTTATTTTCTCTAATTATTTTAAATATTTGCTTTTTAAATAGAGAATCAGATAGAAAGAGACCTGATGAAGATTGAAAAGAAAATGAACAATTTGTTTCTGTTTTATTTCGTGTTTTATTAAGTTTTTATTTCAGAAAAATATAGAAAAATTTATTTACATGTTTTATTATTTTAATATTTGAATTTCCGTTTTCAAGAATTTTTAGTAAACTCTCTCTCTCGCTCTCCGCTCTCTCATATCTGATGTAACAGGATGTCTGATAAGTTTATTATTCCTTTTAGTTGAGTTACATTAAGTATGTTGTTGTATATGCAACATTAATTTTATTATATTTTAGATCCTTTAAAGTACATTCTTAAGTCCAGTTAAATTCCATTTATCTAGAAGTTTCTCATGCACAGTGGAATAGAGCTCCACCAAGTTCAAAAAACTAAAAAAGCATATCCTAAAATGGGTCAAAAATTTTTGGTAGGGAAATTATAAAGACTTTTGGCGATTTTTTTAAAAACTGTCATACCCAAGGTGACCAACGTTCTGACTCCAATATCCACTAGAGACATGTCCTTCTCAAACAAATTCAATATTCAATGGTTCCAAAATTACAGAATTATTAAAAAAGCGTTTTGGGACTACTGTGAAGTGGTGAAAATGATATATTCACTTTAAGAAGGAATCATTCAAAACCCCTATAATGTACGTATTCTTCCATCATTCCTTCGGAAGATTGCCGTCTCCCGATCTGGTTCGGACGTAGTCGGTAACATTTCAATGTTGACTAATTCGAGTAAATTGTGAGATCGAACAAGAGATCCTACAAAATGATGGCCAAGCATTCAGTGGTCTGCCATCAAACTGTTTCCAATGTTATTAAACAGTACTGGGAAAGCGTGTTCAGTAATTGAAAGCCTGGTTTTGGAATGGTCCAAATGATGTTCTTAAAGTAAAGAATTGAAAGCATTTTCCAAAGAATATTATCCAGGATTAAAAGAATACAAGGCTCAAAATGATCCTGCCAGAAATGATGCAAAAATTTTAGAACTAAAATTTTAGAACCAAAAACAAAGCTCGTAAATTGAGTTGTTTTAAAAAAATATTCATCCTGCATAATTAATGACGTATGATGTGGTAGATTTTTCGCAACTTCCTGGTTATGCCGTTGCTGTGTAAGGGAATGTTGAAGGTTAGTTTTGGACCCTAAAACAGCCTAAATTTTCCAAAAAGTTCCTGGTATTGCAAACAATATGTAGTTGCGACAGAAGAAGCCAATCATTTATTATAATGGACCCTATAAATACTGAAATTTAATCAAGGAATGTCTATAATAAAGGCTGCTTCCATTCAAAAAGACTTCATAATGTGTCAAATTATTTTTGAATTGACTTGACATTCTGTCACAATGGTAAACAAACCTTTAAGCGATACAATAAAAATAATGTGGTATTTGTACCAAGAGAGACAAATACTCCAAACTGCCCGGGGCTAAGACTATAATAATTTAAATTTTTTCCGGATTTCTTTAAAGGTCTATTTAGTTTGGTTTCTAAAATCAGCAAAATCAACCTATTAACACAAAAGTTATAGACTGATATCTGAGATCATCTAAAAATTCAAAAAAATAAATTTTAAATATTTATTCAATAAGAATCGGATTTAACTTAATTTATTTTACAAAGTCTAAATGAAAAATTTATTTACTTAAAAAACCCATGAAATCGGTCCAATAGAAGAAGAAATTATATCCAAAATATTTACTCTATTATGGACAATTTCTGAATATACCTTTAGTGTTTGTCGAAATGTATTCCATGTTTTTCATTTTCTCATTTCATCTTTGGTTCTGGTCTTCTCTTAAAATAATAGACACAAAATATAAAATGAAATCTTTTTTTAGTTTCCTTTATGTTTAACAACTTTATTAACAAATCTTTTCACAAAATCTTTTAGTAAGTTTTTCTCTTGTCTTCATCATTTCCCTTTTATATTTTATGATGCGAGACGAGATACGTTGAAATTAATTAAAATTAATAAATCGTGAGCAGAAGTAGAAAAATAATAATAATAATAATAATAATAATAATAATAATAATAGAAAATCTCATATTTATATGTTGTTAAGAATAATAAATATTTTGTGATTTTTCTCTCTCTATTTTCTTTGTACTCTTCTTAAGAGGGATTTGGTTATAAGAGATTATGAATTCCGTCAACATGACAGGAACAAATTTATTAATATTTCAGACACATGTTTTGTTTATTATTTTAATATTTTATTAGAGAAAAATCATAGATAATTTGTAAGGGAATTCAAAGGAATAAAAATATTTAGTTAAAGGGAGTTTAAGTGATTTCTCTGCTTACTAAAAGCAATACTAGGTAATGCTTTGTAGAAACTTAATAATTTAATTTACAATTGAAATCGAAATTGTAACTTAAGAAGTTTTATTTAATAAAATATGAAAGAATAAAACAAAATTTTTAATAACTGAATTTTAAGAAAATTTTGTAATTACCAAAGTGCTTACAAAGTAATATGAAAAGGACACTAAATAATTTGCATAAAAATGCATTTTAACTAATATTATTATTAAGGAGGATTAATTTTTTATGCACAATTTAAAAGAACAAACATCTTCTGCAACAATTAAAGTTATAGTGAATTTGATGACTACCTGACCACATTACATTATTTTCTCGTTAATCCACTGATTACACGGTAATCTGAATGACAGTATAATAATCAAATCGAAAATTTCATTGAGTTGTATTTATTACATTAATAGAACAGAAAGACTTGATTTAATGAATTAAAATAAATTTGCTTTTAATAAACCTTATTAAAAGATTACACAAAATTTACTAATTACCATATTCATTACATGGTAATGTTTGCAGGACACGTAAAAATTTACTCTGTAAATTGTTGAAATCGCAAAATGTATTTACACAAAATTTAAAAAATATATAAATTTTGCTACAATTCACATTTGCTTACTGAACAGCTTACAAAGTAATATTGATAGTAACCTTCTTCTTCTTATCTTGTTAACTGTAAATATAAACATTTTTCGATATTATCTAAAAGCAAAAATTTCAAACAAGTTATAATATGAATAATTAAAAGAACAAAACGATTTTGTTTCATCAATTTAAACTTAAAAAAGAACCCATATTTACCGATTACTTTATTCATTACAAGGTAATGTTTACAGACAATTTAATAGTTCAATTTCCTGGAGTTTTCGTTTTTTAACAAAATTTTAAAAGAATAAATTTATTTCAAGATTTTAATAAATTGTTTTTTCATTACCGGACTGCTGAGATTTCAGGCTCAATATCTTATTCTATATCTTATCTGTTAACTACTCTATAAAATCAAATCAAATCACAGTGTTTTTTAACTTTTTAAATTAAAATAATTAACTGAGGAGTATTTCTAGTCTATTAATATTTAAGAAAGTAAAAAATTTCTTTAGGAATTTTAAATAAGATTTACTGCTTACCAGGTAATGTATATTGCTTACCAGGTAATGTATATTACTTAATTTGTTATAATACAATGTAACTAAATATTTTTTTATTACATTTACTTCAAACGATTCTGCTTCCGAAATTAAAAGTAAATTGTCTGATTACCAAACTGCTTACAAAGCCGTACTTCAGGTAACTCTAATACTTCTCAATAAGTTAAGTTTTTTCTTTTTAAATCGAGAATTTTAAAAGAATTATTTACTTATGTTATAACAATTGGAGAGAATAAAAACTCTGATGAGAAAGTTGAAATGAAGTTGGCTTATTACCAAACTGCTTACCAGGTAATGTTTATAACATAATTAGTTTATTTTTAATCTCTAGAAACCATCGAAGATTTTATCAATGATTTCCTAATACAGGAATTCAATCATTTTAACAAGATAATGTTTCCAAAATTAATAGTTATTTTTCTGATTACCAATTAGTTTGTAAGTAATGCAATACCTTACTGCTTTCTGGTAAGTATATATACTACACAACAGCATTAAGTGGGGCTTTGGGAAATGCAAACATTATTTTTTGCCACGCCCTAAATAACAGCCCTTTTTGTGTTTTATATACAGCGCCGCCATTCTTAGTCCGATCACAACAAATTATATATTGTTGTTAATAATTTGAAACCGGCTAAATTTAGTCGTTTAATAATTTTCAAAATCGACATTGTTTTCTTATACTCACTTCTGGCACTTCGGATCCTCCCCCTCTAAGGTTTTACTATTTATATATGGGGAGAATCGCATTTTACGACACAGTAAGAGAAGTACGTAAAATATTCGGTTTTTTTCGATCATAAAAAAATTTAAAACGATTTGACGATTTTAAACATTTTTGAAACACAGTGGAGTCAGGATAGAGTGAACTAATTAGTGCAGGGTCTGTTCATCTTTTCCCTAAAATTCATTTTATCAAAATTAAAATTTTATTTTTATTTTCATGTAAACTTGAGATATATTCCTGATCATTAGTATTGTTCTGAGCCCATTTAATGGATTTTTCGAAAAAATTTTTACAGCTTAAGTTACTGGAATATAATAATTTTCCAATAGAACCTCATTATTATCTTCGTTAACTGTACTAATACTTCGATTGTATTTATCTGTATCGGGAATAACAGATACAATATTTCATCCCACTTTTCGCAAATTTTATTTATTTATAGCACAGAAATCCGTTAAGTATTTTGCCACGCTGGTGCAAAAAAACGATTCGAAAACGCTGTGCGTAGGGTTTCTTAGAATAGAATAATTTTAAAGTGGGATTTTCAAGATTCGTCAGATTTCTTGTTGTCCTTAACTTTAATTTATTTTCTTAAATAATAAAAATAACCAAAATATGAACTTGTTTTCACAAAAGAAATCTTTACAAAATTTATTTTCTTTTCCTTTTAGGGAAATAATTCTTAAAAAAATAACAATAAAAAAATTTTATAAAAAACAACAACAACAAAAAACGAACATTTATTATTGTTATTTATAATAAAACTCCTCAAGAAGTCTATAAATATAAGCAAAAAATAGGAAAAAAGGGAAGTTAACATATGTACATTGCACAGTGGGACAGGAACGATTTGTTTTGGAAAATAATCTGTAACTTTTTCCCCCTTTTAGCTGAGAAGAGTAATAATGTATTTTTGGAAGCCTGGATCCCACATCCTTCGATGGACAGGATTATGAAATTTTTTATTTCATCCATTAAAAAATTTTTTTGATTTATTTAAAACAAAATCGATTCTGCCCCACTGTGCTTTCTAACATATGTAAATGTATAAATTGAAATGTCTATATGTAAATCTGTTTGTAACTTTGTATTGTATTTAGATATTTGTATGTAAAATGATATCAGTAAATATTTACTTATGTATTGTTAAAGTCTATTTATTTATATATATGTATGTGTGTGTTTGTGTGAATGAGTTTTGTTTAAAAGAACAAAAAAATAAAAGATTTTTAATATTGGATTACAATATGTGTGAGAGTATTAGTGTAAAATATTTTTTCTTTTATTTGCTTTTATCCTTCCAAATGAGTATTTTAAGTCTTATAAAGGATCTTTATGAAATATGTTTCATTAAATACTTGATTTACGGCCTTAATATTTTATGATAGAGATTTTCAAATTTCTTTTCTAAATTTTTATAAATTTACGTTTTGATGTCAGTTAAAAGAAATATTTTTTTAATTAAAAATATTTACATGTAAAATGTTTCTACTGAAAATTTTCATTAAACAATTATTTTATGCAGAAATTTTAATAATGATCTTTTTCAGTGATCATTTAATTTATATTTTTTTAAACAAAACTTTATTCTATTTAAAAACACTGATGTTCATGAATAATTTTTACTCAGAGCTTTTTTAATTGTATTGAATTTTATTTTCAGAGATCAATATTAGAAAGTCTTTTCATTGATAACATGATCAATTTTTTTTCAGAATTTCAAACAAGCTTTTTTGAAGGATTTTTCAAGTGATCGTTTTTCAGTAATCTTTTTTAGCGATGCAAAATTTTCTTTTCAAGAAGATAACGGGATCTTTAGAATTTGTAAAATGATACTCTTGTTGAAATGATCACTGAAATGTTTGTTCAGTGATCATTTCCGAATAAAATTGTTCAAAGATCATTTTGCTGGAAAAACATCTTTAAAGGGAAACGTATTTTTATGAAGCTTATAGGGTTTATAGGTTCTTTTGTCTTAATTCATAAATGGGAAACTGCTTTTCTGCAAATTAACTCGAACTGAACTTTAATCACGAAATTTCATGTGGATATAGAAAAAATCGATTTGGATAATTTTTTCATATCTATTCAAAAAGATATTTCAACGAAAATTTTTTGTAGTTATTGATCAACAATAATTTTCTCTGTGAAATTTTAAGGTCATTTTGTTTAGAAAATTTTATTTGCCAAGAGAATTGATCAAAGATAATTTTCATTAAACATTGTTGAATAATTAATATTCTTTAGCAAAAATTTGTTCAAAGATAATTTTCTCGAAGAAAGTAAACGATCATTTTCTAAGAAAAATTCTGATAAATGATCATTCTCACAAAAAAATAATAAAAAATTATGAAAATGTTCGTCATATCTTATATAAAATTTTAAGATAATTTTTTCCTCGTCAACATTCTGTAACAACTTTTTTTTCAGTTTGAAGAGTTAAGCTTTTAATTAAATTAAAAATTAGATTTAAAAAATATAAAAAAATATAAAATAAAACGTTTATTACTGCCTTAAATAAGCTTAATTTGTGATCACTTTAAAAATCCATTTATAAAAAAATAATGATCCCACAGCGTTGTATAATCAGGAATCACTTTTACGGATCGCAATTTTGGCCCAGTTCCAATACTTTAGCTAATTTCTATACAAATGTTCTCCCAGAATGAGAATTCAAGATCATAATACACACAGATTTAAAGTACATAAATATTTAACCAATGTTAATGTGGTGATAATATTTCGTTTATCTAAGAGTTATACAACCAGAAAATGTCGTACTAAATTTAGCGAACATCGGCCCATTTAACCCGCACTGCGGAAAATCATCCATAATGGCAAAAATTTGTCAAACATATCATGAAAATGGTTTAAATAAATATGCCAATTACAAATCATAAAATTAAGTTCTAGGAGGATCGGTTCATAATTTTTTCATGTTTGTGTTATAGTGTAAGATTTTGAATAGTCGGGAATTTACCATAAATTATACACTAATAAATTTTTGTTACTTATGGAGGGATAAATTATAGTAAGGGATTTTATTAAAATAAGCCTAATAGTAGACTACACTTTTCTAAATTAAAAACAGTTAGAAAATAGGTTACACAATTTGAACATGAGTTTCTTTCTAATAATAATTTTAATATTATAATCAATACCGTCAAATGAGTTATTGATGTAATATTTCAGGTCTATAGATTTTCAACCAACCATGACATGTTAAAGTCTGGCAAATAAGTGTTGTATTCTTTGACAGTTTGTCAAATTATGTTAATATTTTTATTTAAATGTGTTTGTGTCTGTATGTATGTGTGTATAAATGTGTAAATGTGTGTATTTAGATACAAATAAAAATATTATAAGAAAATAATAGCATTTTTCTGTTATTTCATCTTAAGGACAATGGAGATGAAATGTGTCAATAAATATAAAATAACCCAACGAACAATTTTTCTTTAAATAAAGGAATATTTTTTTATAGGAGTAAATTATTTTAATGCTATAAAAAAACTGGCATAACAGATATTGTTTGGAGAGAAATTTTCTATTACATAAGGAGTGAGACCATTAAGTTTTTTTAACCCAAAATTGTTTGTTTATTTTTTGATCAAGTTACGTTCGTTAAACATGTCAGTTATTATGATTAATGTCCAAGAAAATCGAATCTATTGTAAATCTGTTTAAATGAGTGACAAGAGAAAGTGTGTCCCAAAAATATGAATTAAATATTAAGTCCTACAAAAGTTTGAAAGCAGCGCCGTTAGCTCAGCGTTAGCTCGGACTATAAAGCTAATAGGAAGATAATTTAGAGGCAAAAAAATTATCGGAAATTGAAATAAAGTTCTATAAAACAATATTTTTGCTACGTAATGGTTTACAAAACGTATGTTTGGACATATTTTCCAAAAAATTTCCGTTGATAAGGAGAGAATTCTGAACCCAAAAGCAGTCCAAATTTCCCAAAGACTTCTTATAATGGCAAGCAGTATGCGATTGCGATAAAGAAAATTACATTAAGGAATGTTAACAAAATAAGCTGCTTTTATTCACAAGATTTGGAACATTGTCACTAAGGTTAATAGGCCCACGATTGGTACAAGAACAGTAATGTGGCATTTGTACCAAAAAATGCAAAACGCGGAACAGTGGAGAGATATCGGGATTTTGTTAAATAATTAAAGAGCACAAAATAATGACCAAAAATGTGGTGGATTTTAAACGGAACCGGTTCGAGCAAAGTGACAGAAACACTAGATTTAAAGATGTTCGAGCAAAGTGACATTAATGGAATTAATTAATCATTAATGATTAAATTTCAATAATAATTTCAATTAAATAAATAATTGAAATTAAAATTGTAAGTTTAGTGGTTTCATTTTTATTAACATTCATATAAAGAGTTTTTCAATCTCCCTCCTTATGTAAATGAGTTGAAAACTAATGCTTTGCAAAAAAAGTCATTTTCTAAATATAACTTAAATTCGAGTTAAAGAGTTCTTTTTGTTCTTCAATTTTTGTTGGTTTATTTTGTTTAAAATTTGCTTGAAGAAGAAAAATATCAAATTGAAGTGTTAGAAATTGAATATTTTACATGTTAAAAGTTTTTGGAGATAACAAGAGAAAAGTGTTTAATTTGAAATGAATTTGTGAGGATAAATATTGAAATTAAATGAAAAACTAATATTAGACCACAAACTAAAATGGCAATAAATAATAAGAAGAGTATCAGACTCAGTCAAATCTTAAAGGCCTTGTGCTAAAAAACATCATAATATGTGATCAATTAAAGAAAAAAAATTAAAGTATTTATTTCGAAATTTCAAAAATATTTTTACCTCACAAAATGCAACATTATTCGCATTAGTTTAATCTGTGATCACTTTAAAATGACAGTGTTTTGATTAACTAAAATTTAACATAAAAATATATGGAACAAAATTTTGCTGGAGGGATCTAATATTAAGTTAACTTTTTTTATTTATCATTGAAAAAGTAATTATTTGAATAATAATATTATGTAAATAACAAAGTACTAAAACTATTTTTCTTGAATTTATTTTTCTTAAATTCAAAAATTTTCACTTTCGATGCACTTTTGTGAAAAAGACTTTTTTAGTTGACCTTGAATAAAAACTATAAAAATAAGGATAATTTAAAGAAATTGCAGAATTATATAGAAAAAGTTGTGCTCTTTAAAAGACTTAAACAAAATTTGTAATTTTTCATTTCGAAATACCCGAACTTCCAATCCGGGGAAAGTTTGCTTCAAAAAATGATTTTTTTCAAAAAAAAATCCATTCTGCCGCTATAAAAAACTTGGTGTATTTCAGTTTTTTTTTAATAGGAATATATGTCGTCATATAATGATGTAATTTCTCGATTTCAGCTTTAAATTTTTTCTCTTCAACAAAAAAAGTACAATGAAAAGCAAACATTTTGCTTGCGTTGAAACAAATTGAATATCCAAGATATCTCATTTTGCGATCCTATAGTTTTACCTATGGGATCCAGTGTGCCAATATTGTAATACCACACTATTCTGCTATTATTAGCTGAATCAAAAATTACTGTGCAATCTAAGATTAGTTCATGAACACCTATGAAGTTATGAAGTTAAGATTCTTCAAAACTCAGTTAATACTGAGTAAATGACTAAAATAAGCCGATGTCAGTGGTCCCTTTTGTAAAAATTCATATAATATAAAACTTCAATTTCAAGTTCAAAGAACTCAACATTATTCAAGGTTATTTTAGTCATAAAAATAAAAGAAAATAATTTAAAAGTATTTAAAATCTGTAGTACCGTATTTAGGGTTAAAATGAGCGTAATCCGTGATCTCTTTATAATAATACATTTAACAGTAAATTAAGTTGAAAATTATATTACATTAAGGTACATTATGTAAATTAAAAATTTAATTATTAATAAATTAACCCTTAAAGTATGCTAAGTTTTACTAAATCAAAAGCATACTGAAAATAGGTTACATAATTTTAACAGAACTTTTTTACTTAACTTTCTTTTGAAATATCTTTATTTTAACATGAACTTAATCTACTAACCTTTTGATGTAACTAAAAACATAATCACTCTTTCATTTTTTAATTAGTCTATTGCCAGATTTAATTATGCAGAATGTTAAAATCCAACTTGTTTTTCATTAATTTAGATCTTTTCAAAATTTGCTTTCAAGTTTAAAAGTGGCTTTTTTATATTTTTATAACCTAGAAAATGTGTTTTTTCCAAGTTTAGCATTTTTTTATTATCATAAAATTGTTTGCCCAATAGGTATGCTGTAGTTTTTGTGTTGTTGCTTTTTTTACCTTAAAGTATGCTTTAAATATGAAATACATATTTTTTCTTGTTCTGGTCATATATTTCGTAGTTTTTGTTTAGGGGGGGGCCACTGCAGATCATTTTTCTCCATTAATTTAAACAAAGAGTTTTTATTTTTTCTAGTTTTTTTTGCCTGTAATTTGTGATTTTTATCAGGGAAAAATGTGTGTGTATGTATGTGTTTCAGTGAGAGTATTTGTGTGTTGTTTGAGTAAATGACCTTGTTTTTAATGCATAGAAAAATAAAATATTAAAATTCAAATTAAACTTTACAAGTAACGCGTCTTTATTTAATTTATTTATAAAAATGGGAAACAAAAACTAAATTTGTGGAAAAGCAAGAGCGGTGCCATTCGTTGTACACAAAACAAAAGAGTTTCAGTGAAATTTTTATAAAACCTATAAATATGCAATAGTTTTTGTTTGGTTATTTATTTTAGGGGAAATGAAATTTATTCCTTTGTGTTTTAAAGGATTTTGAATATTTAGGAAAAAATGAAACGCTGGAAAATAGTTTAATTAAAAATGGGGATTTTCTTTTAGTTTAGAAGAGAAATTAATTATGTTAAAAAAATAATTTTCTAAAGAAAAAATATATATTCACTTGAGGGGGACTGTAATTATGATCAGTCGTTTATATAATTAATCGTTTAGAGAGGAGTATTCTTTGATGAAATATTTTTCAAAAGTCATGTTGAAAATGATGGAGGGAATAATGTCATAATTTTTAATTAAATTCTTTACTTGAAATCATGGACCTAAAAAATTTTTAATAAAAAACTTCGTTAGATGGAAAATTCGAAGAAATTCAGAATTGAGAAATATAGAAAATTATTGGTTTTGGTAATTAGTTTTGCACAAAGAAAAATTATCGAAACCATTAATAAAGTGATCAGTGCTTAATGCATAAATTTGTTGATATGACCGTTGTCTTATCTATCATGTCATGATTGAATAATGTTCTATAAAAAATTATCTTTAGTCACAATTCTTTTACAGAAAGTGATCAAAAGTAATTGTATCTTAGAGCAATACAAACAAATAGTGATCAATCAAAATCATTTTTAACAATTTTTTTGTTAAAAATGTTTTTAAGGAAATTAAATAATTTTCTTAGAGAAAATTTCTCTTTTCAGATTAGAAAAAAAAACTCTTAAAGAAAATTTCCTAAAATTTCTCTTAAAGGATTTTTTTATCTCTTACGAAATATTTTTTAATTTCCAAAATATATACTTTTCAATTTTACAATGTCTCCTAAAAAAATATTTCTTCAAAATTTTCTTCAAATTTGCTCCAAATTTTCTTTCAGAGAAAATTTTTCGAATTAATTTCTTGTTTTAAAATTAATGAATAATAAACAAAAACAATAATTGAAGCTCTATTATCTAATCAACCATTTTGATTTAATTTTTTTTAAAGAAAACTAAATTAACATGAATTAAAAAATGAAATTAAAGTTGTTTAAACCAAGTTTTCGACTCTTTTTTTTACTCTTCGTAAGATCGGATCTTTTAAAGAATTTAATTTCTTAAAACAAAAGTTTTATTTTTTATCGCTCATTGAAAAGAGTTGAATTTTTTAAAAATGATAAAAAATTTAAAGAGATTAAAAGAAAAAAAAACGAAATCAAGAAAAGAGTTTAATTATGAATTGTTTAAAAGTCGTATGTAGCAATCAGGAATGTTTTAAGTTAAGATGAAAAAGGGATCTTTTTTATAATTACAATCTTTGTATGAATATACAAACGTTCTCACATATTAAGATGTGTTTACTTTTGTTGTATGAATTTTTGTGTTTTGATTATTGAATTCTTTGAATTTTATTGCGGCAAGACATTTTTCTTGATTCTTTTTTTCAATCATTTCGCATTTACCTCAAGAGGAAATTAAATAAGTTTTTTTTATTTTGCACGAAGCAATATCAAAAAATAAAGATAAAAATTTTAATAAAAAGAGATTTATTTTGTT
Source organism: Cochliomyia hominivorax (assembly GCA_004302925.2). NCBI lineage: Eukaryota > Metazoa > Arthropoda > Insecta > Diptera > Calliphoridae > Cochliomyia > Cochliomyia hominivorax. The sequence continues at coordinate 14,780,541 of PYHX02000495.1, forward strand.
AACCTTAACAAAGAAGAGTTAAAATTAAGATCATTCGAAAATAAAGATTTTTACAGAGTTTTTCATACTCTGGTTAAACCTAACAACTGATTATTTTCTTTTTATTAACCTTATTAAGCATAGCATACTTTTGTACGCAAAAGAAATTTCACCATTCCTCTATAAAAGCAACATGTTCTACTGCAGTGCATACTTTTGGGGGTCGTATTGTACAATTCCTTGTAGTATTTTAACTTAAAATAGTAACAGTTAGTAATTAATGAATATTTTTTTTGTTTCTCCACTTTGGCTTTTCATTTTCTTTAACAAAATTCTTGCTTTCATACATTTTTTGCCTTCCTCTCTTTCATTCTCTATAAATAATTAAAACTCATGCTATTTGTTAAGAAGAAATAAAATTAAAAAAAGAAAGTTTGAAAAAAGGAGGAAAACCGCAACCTTGAGTAGTTGTAAACTGAGAAAAAACAAAAAAATAAATAATAATGAAAATGAAGAAATAATAAAAGAAATGTGAAAAAATAAAATGCAACTTCTGCATAAACTAAAAAAGTAAAGCATACTTTCAGGTTTCATGTTATTTTTTTGAGAGGGAAGAAAGAAAACTCATAAATATTATTTTTTTTTCTTTCTAAATTATTTTTGGTTGCACAAAATAGTTTAATTTCGCCTAAAAGAGTCCATAAAAAATCTTTCTGTGGTCTCTTTTTTCTTGTAACTCTAACACGGTTGGCTCCCTTTCATTTCATTTTTACACATTAATCTTTCATTTAAAATAATATAAAATAAAATATATTTTCAAATGTTTTATCGCAAAAAAGAAAACAACTTTTTTAATAAGGAGTGAGATCGAAAAGTTGTCAATATATATGTTAATAAAAACGAAACCACTTACAGTTTTTATTATTTCTATTTTATTTAAATTATTAAAATTGACAAGAAAGTTTAAATCGCTAATGATGAAATTTTAAACCTTTTTCGGAAACCCTTCCCTTAACGCTTTTTAAATGCTTTCTATCACTTTGCTTAAACACATCCATCTCCGTTTTAAATCTACCGGACTTTTGGAAATTTTTTTAGTACTTTTTAATTCTTTTTACCAAAATTCCAATATTTCTCTATTGCTCTTGGTCCAGAAGTTTGAAGAATTTGCCTTCCTTGGCACAAATACAACATTATTGTCCTGATACTACTCAAGGGCCTATTTAATATGGTGACAAGATGACAAGTCAGGCGAGAAATAAAAGGACAAATTATGAAGTAAACATTCCTTGATGTATAAATTTAACGATGTCCGTGCATTCTTCTGTCTGTTTGTCGGCTTGTTATCCCTGTAAACCTTGTGAAGGCTCATCAGGTCGCAATTTGTAAGATATCTTAAAAAAAGTCCTCAATATAAAGCGATTTTAAGGAAATTTGACAGAGATAAGTCTCATGATATTCTAAAACGATATACCAAATTATGCGAGGGTCGGTCCATTGCTTCTCACAGGCCCCTTCCAAATATCACTGTATATTGACAAATTAAGGTCAATATAAACAAAAATCGTTATACAGAATTATGCGAGGGTCTGCCTATATTTTCTTTTAGCTCCCATTTTACTCCTCACAAAAATTCATTTGAAAACGCATAAATTTCACATTAACTTTAACTTCACTATTATGTACTGCACTTAAGAATAAAAAAATAAAATTATACGAGGATCGTTCATGACTTTTTGTAATTACCATTTATAACCAATATAGTCAGGCTTGACCGACTACAATATTCTTACTTGTTTTAAACTTGCATTAGTACCTAAGTACATTTTCCAAGTGCTAAGCTAATTGGGTTGCCTTCCTACCGGATGTGTTTACTTTTACTTAAGAAACATTAGGGACAAGTTCTCTGTTTAATGACATTGAAAGCAGTTTGATGACAAACTTTGAATACTTGATCAACTTTTTGTAGGATCAAATTGGAATTTTTGTAAAATTCAATCAAGACCGACTTTGTAATGCCCTACACCACAATGTTGGTTATAAATAGCAGTTACGAAAAATTTATGAGCGACACTCGTATAATTTTATTCTTTGATTTATTTTTAAATGTTCAGTATTTTATGGTGAAACTAATATTTGTGTGAAATTTAGGAGTTTTAAAATGAAATTTTCCGTTGATTTATATGGTATCTGAAATAAATTATGAACCGACCCTCATATAATTTTTCGTATCAAATTTTTGCTTTTATTTATATTAATTTGACTAGTTGTTATTGCAATACTAAAGTTTATTTGAAATTAAAGCCCGTCAAAGTGATATTTGGTAGGGATCTTGTATGGGACCTATGAAAAGTAGTGGTCCAACTGATCGTTTAAAAATATCATAAACATATTCTTGCCAAATTTCGTTAAAATCGCTTTACATTTAGGACTTCAATGAGCTAAAAGCCTTATTCTGGGAGGACATTTGTATGGAAGGTACCCGAAATATTGGATAGATCATTTCAATAGACTTCGTCCATGGGTCAAAATAATAACATGTACCAAATTTCATCGAGATACCTGAAAATTTGCGACCTTAAGAGTGTTCACGAAATTTACATTGACAGCCAGCTGGACAGACGGACAAGTTAAATCGACTCAGAAACTGAGTCGGACGGTGTACATAAAGGTGGGTGTAACGCCATTTTTTCTGTATGTTACAAACATCAGCATAAATGCATAATAACCCGACAAACTACGGTCATGTAGGGTATAATAATGAATCAAATAATGCTGGATTTAAAAGTTTTCATGAAAAACGTGTGTTTAGAATTTTTTGATCGCACTCCTTTAAACATTTAAAAAATCTTTTTCGCTCTTTTTTTCTAATTAAGATATGTGTCCATTTTCCTTTTCATTAAAATATTCTCATTTTATTTTATTTTAATGATATTTTTGTTAACTAAAGCGTAAAAAAAACGCTATAATTCTGCTTTGTCCCTTAACAACAACAACAGCAGATTTTCAACAACTGTCGCTCCCCAGTTAAATCAACATTATTGGAAAAATATCTATTTTTATTTATTTTATAAACTTTACAATTTCTGTAATTATTTTCTCATTTTCTTTACTTTCATCTCCTATTTTGCACTTTTTTCAATGATAATCGACCAAAGTCGGCACAAAATTATTTTTGTAATAAATATTTAATACTTGTTGTTGTTGTAGTTTTATTATTTGTTTGTTGTTGCAACAATTATTTTGATTACTCCAAGTATTTTTAAGCAGAAGATTAACATTTTTGTTGCAAAAGATTTAGAGAATTAATAACAAATTATCATTACTTTTGATAAAATAGAAATTCTTTTGAAGTTTTTCTTTTTTTTTTTTCATTGCAAAATTACAAAGTAAAAGTTTGATGGGGATAAAGAGAAAATAATATAATTTGCCGATTGCCAAAGGAAAAGGGGGATAAATTTATGGTAGAAAAATAATTTGTTGCAAATGCGAAAAAGAAAAACTGAAATTTTTTAATAAAAATTGATTTTGCTTATTTTCGCTAATGAGGATTTAAGTGAAAATTATTGAATTCATCAGAGTTGATTTAATTAAATCTTGAAAAAAAGTTGTGATTTTAAAAAGAAAACTATTTTATCTTCAATTTAGAAAAAATTCTAACAAAGAAAATTTTAGAAAAAAATAATTGATTGACTCGTAGAGAATTATTAATATCATTTTCTGAGTCGATTTAACATTGTCCGTCCGTTTGTCAGTCTGTCCAGCTGACTGTCAATGTAAATATTGTAAACAGTCTAAGGCAATTTTCGAGATATCTCGATGATTTTTGATACATATAATTATTTTAGGTTAAGAGCGAAGCCTATTGAAATTGGTCAGGTTCGATGGATTACTCCCATACAAATGTTCCTCCCGGAATTGGGGTTTAAAATCATAAAAGTCCTTAATATAAAGCGATAATGTTGAAAACGAGAGGGCATAAATCTCACATATACATTGATATTATAATCATAAATGATCCAATTAAGACAAAATTATACGATGGTCGGTCAATAATTTCTTCTAGCTTTCATATAAGCCTTCAGCAAAATAAATTTTAAAACGCAAAGATTTCACATAAATGTAAGTGTCACAATATTGTATGGCACAGTTCAGAATAAATAAGAAAACTTAATTATACGAGGGTCATTCATAAATTTTTTGTAACTACTATTTTTAACCAACATTGTGGTCTAAGGCATTAAATAGTTGGGCTTCAGCGACTATAACATCCACACTTAATTTCTTAATTTTTCGCAAGATTCACAAGAATATTTTCCATTTTAGAGAAAATTTTTAATAAAATTTATTTGGGAAAAAAATTCAATAAATTTTCGTTTAAGAAAATTTTGAATAATTTTTTGAATGATTTTTTTAAGAGAAAAATTTTATTTAATTTTTGTTAAGGAAAACTTTTTTCAAATAAAGAGAAATTTTTAATAAATTTTTGTTTAAGAGAAAATTTTTAGAAAATTCTCGTTTAAGGGAAGATGTTCACTGAGACTTTAATAAATGAAAAATTTATTAAAACCTCCTGAAAATACCGAAATTAAGAAGAAATTTTCAGTAAATATTTGAAGATAATTTTCAATAAATTTTTGTTGAAATGAAAATTGTACAAAAAATTTTCCTAAAAGAAGAATTTTCATAAATTTGGGAAGAAATTTTTAATAAATTTTAGCTTAAAACAAATTTTTAATGAATTTTTGTTTAAAGGAAAGAAAAAAATTATCCTTGAGAGGAATTTTTTTAATTTGAAATTTACAGAGTTAATTTGTGAAAGAGAAAAATTTTATTTAATTTTTGTTAAGGAAAACTTTTTTTAAATAAAGAGAAATTTTTAATAAATTTTTGTTTAAGAGAAAATTTTTAGAAAATTCTCGTTTAAGGGAAGATGTTCACTGAGACTTTAATAAATGAAAAATTTATTAAAACCTCCTGAAAATACCGAAATTAAGAAGAAATTTTCAGTCAATATTTGAGAGATAATTTTCAATAAATTTTTGTTGAAATGAAAATTGTACAAAAATTTTTCCTCAAAAGAAGAATTTTCATTAAATTTTTATTTAAGAGAAAACTTTTAATAAATTTTAGCTTAAAAACAAATTTTTAATGAATTTTTGTTTAAAGGAAAAATTTAAAAAAATTATCCTTTGAGAGAATATTTTTAATTTGTAAATTTACAGGAGTTAATTTGTGACAACTTTAAATAAATTTTTTCATAAAAATTCCGTATTAGAAAAAATTTATGACAAAGTTTAGTTTAAGAGAAAATTTACGAAACAATTTTAATGAAGATAAAATTTTTAATAAATTTTGTTTTAGAGAATATTTGTGAAAAAAACATTCATTTTGCCTCATATTTGTCGTAAAATGTTAATTTTAAGAGAAAATTCTATATACAAGTTTCCCTTAAAAGAAAATATTCAACAAAATTTTCAATAAAATTTCGATTAAGTAAAAACTTAAGAGAAAATTTTCATTAAATTTAAAAAAAATATTTTGTTACAGGACAAAATTTACGGGAAATGTCGGTTTAAGAGAAAATTTGTAATTGTTTGTCTAATAAGAGACAATTTATTTAAAGTTTCCATTTAAGAGAAAATTTTAATAAATTTTCCTTTAAAATAATATGAATGATAAATCTTATTTAAGAGAAAATTTGCCTCAATTTCGTTTTTTTGATTTTTTTTCAAGAATTTTTGATCCTGTAAGATTAAATTTCTCTTAATAACTTAACTTAATTTTCTCTTGAAATAATTTTTGTGAGTATTTAAGAGAAAATAAAATAAAGAAAGAAAAAAATGTTGTAAATTTTCTCTTTTAAAAAAATACTCTTTCAATATATTTTGTAAATATTCTCTGGGAAGAAAAAAAATTTCTAAGATTTTTTGTGGAAGAGAAAATTTTCTAATTTTTCTAAGAAAAGTTAAGCTTTAAGATTTTTAACATACATTTTTGTTTAAGAGAAAATTTAAAAAATCGCTTTAAATGAAAATTACAAAATTCATTTTAAGCCATTTTTTTAATTCAAATTCGCCAAATTTTTATTTTGTCAATTTCATCGTATTAAAATCAAAGTTATAAAATTTCTTCGTTAAGTTTCTAAATTAGAAAAAAAAAAAAGTTGCAAAAGTTTTTCTTTTGCTTAACAATGTCAGCCACTGTAAATAATCTTCGTTTCTTAGTTTTTTGTTCCCTAACACGATTAGAAACGGTATTTACCTCATAATGCCTTTTTATACAGAAATTGTTCACGAAAAATTAAAACTTTTCTCATTATCGTCGTGCAAGGAAAAAAAGTATTAAAAGTGTAAAAGAAAGAAGAAGTATTAAAGAAATTGAAAAGAGGGAAGAAATGAAATGAAATAATAAATATAAAGAGGTTCGTTATTTCATCTCTTATTATTTGCTTCACTTCATTAGTTTTACACGCAGATGTTTTTAAGTGAGAACGAAAGAACGAAAACATCCCAACTCCGTACTGCGATGTAGCGATTTATCGGTTTAAAAGGAAAAACCGAATTTTTAGTTATTACAACCAAAACATTATTTTTAAGTAGTGAAGAGTTTTTGGAGGAAAAAAAGAAGAAAGAAACAGAAATGTTGTTACAAAGAATTTTAAGTTCTCAAAATGTAAGTCTTATCAACTACACAATACACTTTTGTGTATTAAATAAACTAAACACCAACACTAAGATACAAATATACCGTTACATTTAAAGTTGTTAACAGGAAACCCAGCAGTTTTCTTTAATCGAATGAGAAGTAAAATTTTAAAGATTTTCTGCATTCTGTCGGTTTATTTAATGATTTTTGCTTGGAAAATAGCACTAATACCCAGATAGTTATGCTGTTTATGCATGTGTTGATAAACGTGTTATGGTATTAGTGTGAGTTAACATTTCGTGGTAAAAAGTGTATTATTTCTGTGTTTATTTTGTTTTTTATACCCTTCACCACTACAGGTGTTGGAGAGGGTATATTAACTTTGTCATTACGTGTGTAACGCTAAGAAGGAATCATGAAAAATCCCATAAGGTAACCATCTGTCTGTTGTTGGCACGCTTACATGCACAATAATCGACAGAGCTTAATGAAATGTGGCCTCAGTATTTGTAATAGTTCAGAAAAGTTTCCCATTAAAAAACCAGCAAAATCGGTTCAGTTTATTTATAGATATAGATCGATATCTGAGCTAACCTCTAAATTTAAGCGTAAAACTTTCGTCAAATTTTTAATTATAAATCAGAAGATTGAAATAAAATATCGCCATTATGAAAGTCGTTTCAGAAAAAAGTTATACGGTCCCTAAATTGTATCATAACGTTTCTGTATTGTATGCTGTATATGTGAGTGTATAAGTATGTGTAGGAATTACCTTACATGCATGTGTGGTGCAGGGTATTGAAGATTCGTCATAGTCGCTTACAGAATTCTTATTTGTTTTCTTTTCATTCTACTTTAAAAGGGGTTTAAGTTGTTAAAAGTTTTTTCGTGGCATACTTTTAGGTGTTACGATGTTTATAAATGTTTATGTATTGCTACCGTTTCATTATTCATTTGTTGTTATTGTCTTTTGGTGTTATTTAGCGGTAAACAAAAATTTTAAGTACTAATTTTTGTTTAAAAGAGATTTAAGTTTACTAACACATATACATATACCTATACACCTATGCATAGATATATAATTATGCTCATATTGTTTACACTTAAGGGGTAAATGATACACGGTTTTATTATATAAAACTGTTTTGATTTTTAATATAAAACGTTCCTTCATTAAAGTGTATATTTTTCATGGTTTTGGCTTTTCGAAATAAACTCCTGGAGGGAAAAAGCTAATAACGTTTAAATATGTTTTTTTAATAAGGAAAATCTTGGGATTTTTACAATAAATATTAGAAGATAAATTGAAATATAAAATAATGTTACTTTTTTATTTGTGGTCTTTAGCATTTGTATTATCTCCTTAAATTGTCATAAAATATAAAAGTTAATAAAAATAAATTTTATATAAGAGACAATTATCACTTATTGCGTCTGTTGTTTTTAATGGCCCCTAAAAATATGTTAATTATTTTGTTAATGCCTTTTTGTTTATGCAGCAAATTTATTGTTTTTAAAAGCCTGAAAATAAATCGTATATATTTTCTTGCAAAGCTAAGTAAAATTCAAAGTCAACATAATTCCTTATAATTTGTTTTCAAATTAAAATTATTTTGTTGGCCATTTAAAAAGATTTTATTCCAGTAACTAAAAATTTATAAACCCATGAAATCACATGCCCCATAAACAATCCCTTGAGTGGTATAAGAACAATAATGTGCATAAAACTCTTAAAGGTTTTATGACCACATTCCTCTACCATCAGAATATATTTTATTTAAATTTATTTGAAGCATATTTTAAGGCATCCAGTTAAGAGGCTCAGTTTTTATATATTTTAATTTTTATATATCTTACTTTGAGCTTTCGTTTCATTCTTGGACAGACTGTAGGAATTCATTTGGAATTTATAATGTCACATTTGTCATATAGAATTTTATAAAGAAAATATTTAAATTTTTTTTAGGCATTTATGGACTGGAAAATGAAATTCAGATTATAAGAACCCGCATTTAAATCTATAATATCCTCTTTTATTAAAAATAAAATTTAATTAAAAATATGGAAGCATATTTTGAGGCATGTATAATATTGTAGAACTAAAGCCTACTTTTAGGCAGCTTTTCAATTATATATATTTTATTTTCCAAAATTATAGATTATAATCTATAAATTTATGTCACCGATATTTATTATAAAAAATGAAAATATTGTGCCTTAAGTTATGTCTAAATGTGGTCACAACTAATACTCTTTAGTACCACAATCCTTTGCTTGTACATTTCCATGTACAATTTGAAGACAATCCAATAATCTTACAAAACGTTCCAAATTAGTTTCCAAAGCTTTAAATTTTTTCCTACTAGAGATTTTATACTTTTAATTTATTTGAATTTAATTTAAAGCATACTTTAAGGTGTCTATTGTTTGAGTTGTTAAAGTTTACTTTTAGGATTTTTATTTTATATTATTCAATTATAATTCTTCATTTTCAGCTTCCTTATTTAACTTAATTTATAAATATCTAGATAAATAAATTTTATAACAAACATTCTCCATATGCTATAATTTATAGCAGAATGTCAAACTTGGAAAAAGTATTCTAATTACTAAAGAATTTGTTGTCATAAAAAAATATATTTTTATTGCGTCTTGAAATAGACGTTTAATAATTACCCGCTTTCAACAGCACATTTTAAAAATTGTCAGAAATATTCAATGTTATTTTATCAACTGACATAATTGTGATTGCAGAAGTTAATAAAAATTCGTTTTAAATTTATAATGTCACACTCAGTTGTTTTCCCCTGAAATGTTTACATCAGTTTCGCAAGATGATAAACAATTTTTGTATTAATTTTCAAGTCTATAAATTTTTTAAGCAAAATTGTGTACTTATTTTTGAAGCATACTTTGAGGCGTTCATTACTTGATTTATTAAAGCCAACTTTTGGGCGTCTTTTATAATATTTCTTTATTGTTTTTTGAAGCTTTCTAACATGATTTCAATTATTAAAAACAAAGTAAGACATATTTTTAAGCGATGTTAACCTTATGTCATTGACATTGTGCTATAATTTATAAACTTTTAAAAACATTTTAATTACTAAAGAATTTGTTGTTATAACAAAAAAAGAGTTAATTAAATTTATTTGAGCCTAAAAAGAGTCATCATTTAGTCTCTACTTTTATATCAAAATTTTTAAAAATTTGTCAAAAGCTGTCAGTGTGATTTTAGCAACTGGAAATTATTGCCATAATTAAAATTTAGATTTTTAAAAAATCTGAGTTGCTCTTCCATTATTTCTTCCATTTACTCTCCAATAATCTTTTTTGGTAATAAAACATTCTAAATGTTGTCGAGTTTTGATGAAAATTTTTCTTTTATGTTCGTTTCATTTATTGTTTGTTTTCTAAATTATTTTTCTAGTTTTTTTCTTAAATCTCTACCAAAATCCTATAACGATATTTTAGTTTAGAATAAAGTTAAGAAAAAAGGATATTTCAGAATATATGAGCTTTTTTACTCGAAAATAAATTATTTTCTTTTACAATTTTACAAAAAACTGCATCATAATCATTATTATCATCTTTATGTTGCTTATGATGATGATGATGACAGAATAAATCTTTTTTTAGTTAACAGACACAAATCTTAAATGAAATCAAAATACACTGAGGAAAATTTTTCATAAGATTTTGATTTATAAGAAAATTTTTCAAAAAGTTTAAGAATTTTACTAAATTGAAAATCTTTACTAAAATTTTGTTTACGAGAAATCTTTTAAAACTTTGTTTTTAAATTTTGAAAATTTTCATGAAATTTTTTTTAAGAGAAAATTTTCATGAAATTTTTTTAAGAGAAAATTTTCATGAAATTTTGTTTCAAGAGAAAATTTTCATAAAATTTTGTTTCAAGAGAAAATTTTCATGAAATTTTGTTTCAAGAGAAAATTTTCATAAAATTTTGTTTTAAGAGAAAATTTTCATAAAATTTTGTTTTAAGAGAAAATTTTCATAAAATTTTGTTTTAAGAGAAAATTTTCATAAAATTTTGTTTTAAGAGAAAATGTTCATAAAATTTTGTTTTAAGAGAAAATTTTCATAAAATTTTGCTTCAAGAGAAAATTTTCATAAAATTTTTTTAAGAGAAAATTTTGTTTTAAGAGAAAATTTTCATGAAATTTTGTTTTAAGAGAAAATTTTCATGAAATTATGTTTTAAGAGAAAATTTACATTAAATTTTGTTTCAAGAGAAAATTTCCATAAAATTTTGTTTCAAGAGTAAATTTCCATAAAAATTTTGTTTCAAGAGAAAAATTTCATAAAATTTTGTTTCATAGGAAAATTTGCATAAAATTTTGTATGAAGAGAAAATTTTCATTAAATTTTTTTTCATGAGAAAATTTTTATGAAATTTAGTTTTAAGAGAAAATTATCATGAAATTTTGTTGTAAGAGAAAATTTTCCAAAAATTTTGTTTCAAGAGAAAATTTTATATAAACTTTGCTTCAAGAGAAAATTTTCATAAAATTTTGTTTCAAGAGAAAATTTTCACGAAATTTTGTTCCAAGAGAAAATTTTAATGAAATTTTTTTAAGAGAAAATTTTACAAAAATTTTGCTTTAGGAGAAAAGTTTTTAATTTTCTTTTTAGAGACACTTTTCTTTAATTTTTTTCCATAAAATTGTGCTTTAAATGAAAATTTTCATAAGAATGTGTTTAGAGAAAATCTTAATAAAATTGTTTTAAAAGAAAATGTTGTTTGAAGCAAAAATGTTGTGTTAAGAAAAAATTTTTCTGAAATTTTTTTTAAAGGAAAAATTTTCTAAAATTTTCGAAAAATTAAAAATAATACTTTCAGAAAATTTTCCCTTTTCAAATTTATTTCTATATAAAATATTCTTCAAAATTTATTTTTATAGAACATTTTTTTTAACATTTTATGATTCAAAATTTACTTTTATAAAAAAATCAAGGTACATTTCCCGACTCTTTTATTTTTGTTCGTAAGATCTGATGATTCCAAGAGTTTAATTTTAGTTTTTACAAAAAAAGGCCTTAATTTTTTGAACGCTCTTTAAGAAAAGTTTATCTTTAAAAAATGATAAAAATCTAAAAAGTTTAAAATAAAAAAAGAGCGAAAACGAAAAAGGTTTTTTTTTATTTTTTTGGTTTTCTTTTTTGCTTCAAAATGCAAAATGGTTGAAAGAAGAGCGTTCTTTACTCTTAATATTAATAAGATTCAAATGATTTTAATATAAGAACACAAATTTGAATAGAAAAGAGTTTTATTTTTTTAATTTTCCATTTTGCTTCAAGTTTTTCCATATTCTGAGAAATTTTTTTTCAAAATTTCATTTTAATAGAAATAATTTTTTAAACTTTCTCTTTGTATATAATTTTTTAAATTATTTTTTTAATAAAATTTCTCACAAATTTATTTATGTGCAAAATTTTCTAAACATTTATTTTTATAGATTTTTTATTTGTTTTTATTTTTTATTTTTTATTTTTTCTTAAGATAAAATTTTCCTTAAATTTTCTTCAAAATATTATTTTATTTATTTATTTATTTATTTATTTATTTATTTATTTATTTATTTTAATAATAAAATAATTTTATTTTATTTATTTTACACAAATTTCTTTTTCTGTTGATCTTTTTAATTTACTTTATTTTCATTAAATTAAAAAAAAATAAAAATAATAAATTTTTGGTTTAAATTTCGTTAAAGAGAGAATTTTATAAATTTAGGTTTTAGGGAATATTTCATAATTTTTATGTTAAATCCTTTTCTCTCAGTGTTGTTATTGTAACCAGCTGTTGTTCTATATTTTAGTCCAAAAAAAGAAAAACTAAGGCAATAGCCATTCATTCATTCATTCATTCATTCATTCATTCATCCAGTCAGTTTTAAATTTATGCACCTAAAAACGGATGTACTCTGTTGAGGAGGTATAAATATGGAAAAAAATTATATTTTTTATTCCTTAAAACAAAATTCAGTGTTCAGTTTGTAGTTTTTTACATAAAAAATATGAAAAAAGTAAAAGTTTTTTTGTTTTTACAGCAAAGAAAACTGAGATAAATGTTTGAAAAGGACATGGAAAAACCCAACACAATGAATTTGAATGAAAATATTTAAATATTGTCTATTTGTGTGTGTATGTATGAGTATGTGAGTGAGAATGTATTTAATATGAAAATCTTTTTTTGCATTTTCAGTTTAGTTTAGTTTTGCTACTTTTTCTGTTTTATTTTATTTTATTTTATTTTTTTGAAGGATTATTTTCTTTGGGTTTTATTTTTTATATCCTGTAGTTTATGATTTAGATTTTTGTTGTTTTAGTTGTTTAGCTGCTGATGATTATGACGTTGATTATGACGTTTATTACGCAGGAAATGCGCCTAGGCCTATGCTATGCTACTAACCTACATAAAGTTAAAGGAAGAGGAGCAAGAGAGAGAGAGAGAGTGAAATGTGGAGGATTTTTTTAGTTTTGTTGATTTTGAAATGTAACGCCCTTTTAAGTATGCTAAACAAAAAAATCATAATAATAATAAAACAAACGTCATTGTAATTAAAACGTATTGTTTTCAATAAAGTTTTTTTCTAAATTTTATTCTAAAGAAAAAAGCAAAAGTTTTCTAATTTTTTGTTTTGAAATCTTGTGGTTGTGTGAATATTTAAGAGTGTCTAAGGATTTACAATCAAGTGAAAGTGGCTACAGAGACTTCTTTCAAAGTTTAAATTATAAAAATAATTCAAAAAGTTAATACAGAAAAGGAAAACATTTTAAAATGTTAAAAATATTTTAAAGGAAAAAAATCACTGAATCATTTTTTATTAAAAAAAATTACTTAAAGTTTTTTCTTTAATATTTGCATAAAAAGTAGAATTTATTACAACTAATTTATGGCATTTTCAAAAGATTTCAAAATAGTTTGTGAAATCTTTGGATTTTGATATTTAAGATAAAATAAACGTTAATCTCTGAAAATAAGATAAAAACAAATTGAAAATAACAAGAAAATTTACAGGAATTTATAAAGTAAAGCATATTTACAGGCGTTAATAACAACACATACTGAAGCCTACTGTTGGGCTATATTCTAGAGCTCTTATTTTATCTTCTGAAGTTCCACTTTTTATAGAATTCTTTTCATAAATTATGGCCAAATTTAAAGAAAAATTTAGTTCAATTTTATTTTCTTAAAAATTTTGTTTTTATAGAAATTTTTTCCTAAAACGTTTGATTTCATATTTTGTTGAAGACATTTTTGATTCAATTTTATTAACAAAAAAGTATTTGGAATAATTTTATTTTTATAATTTTTTCTCTTAAATTGTAATTAAAAAGATATTTTAATTTATTTTTATGAAGAATTCAATTTTGATAATTTCTTTCGAATTTTATTTTAAAAGATTTTTTTTTAAGAAAAAATCTTTTTAATTAATTTTTATAGAAAATTTTCAAGATTTTCCTAAAAGTTTTATTTTTATAGAAAAAAATTCTTTAGAAATTTATTTTTACAGAAAAATCTTTATAATTTTAATTTTATTGAAAGTGTTCGACAAATTTCAATTCCATAGAAAATTTTTCTTAAATAAAGATTTATAGAAAATTTTTCTTCAATTTCGATTTTCATTAAATTTCGATTTTATAGAAATTTTCGTTTTACTTTTATAAAAAAATGTTATTTTTCGTTAAAAAATTAATCTTAAAATCTTGATTTCAATGAAAATTTTTTTTAAGAAATTTCATCTGGAAGAAAAATTGGCAACGTTTTTCTTAATTTTAAGAAAATATTTTCTAAATTTGGATACAAAGGAGTGACATAGAAAAATTCTTAACACTTTTAAGAAGTTTTACCTTTGTAAAACTTGTCAGTTATCATGTTTGATGCCAAACAAATGAATGTTTCGTTAATCTGATTAAAATGTGCGATCAGAAAAAGGCGCACTAAAATCATAAAATATTTCCAACAAAACACAATTTTGTCATTCAAAATGTTGGCCAAATATTCAAATGTCTGCTGTCAAATTGTTTGCAATTTAACTGGAAGAACTTCTCTCTTGGTTGAGAAATGGTCATCATGCTTCTAAAGCCAAAAAATAAAAAAGCATTTTCAATGGAGCTCCCAACAGCCCGGTTAGCTCAGTGCTTTGGTACAAAAATAAAAGCGAATAAAGGTTTAAAAACACAAAAGGTTAAAAAAGTTCCTGACAGGAACAGTGCTAAAAGTTTGAGAGGCCAAAAGCAGAGCACGGAAATAGAAGTCAAGACTTCCAAAAAAATATTATTGGGAAATATTGAATACAAATTTAGGACTCAAAAGCAGTCAAAATTTCCCAAAAAATTCTTGAATATGCATTTGCGGAAAAATGCCAATCATTTTTCACTTTGGTCTCTATAAATAGCGAAATTACATCAGAGAGTGTTTACATAAAAGGCTGCTTCCTTTCATAAGGCCTCATAATGCGTCCACATATTTTTGGCCTGATTTGATATCCTGTTACCATGGCAAGCAATCCTTTGAGTGGTACAAGAACAATAATCTGGTATTTGTAACTGTAGAGGCAGGTGTGGTAGATCTTAAACGGAGATGGACTACCTGATAATGGAAGGGTTTCCGAAAAAGGTTCAAAATTTTATCACTAGTGAATATAACTATAAAAATAAACCCTTATATAAGTTAATTATTTGTTAGTTAATAAAATTTTCAATCTCACTAATTATGGACAATTTTCCTTTAAATATTATTTTTATGTTCACAATCTAATTTTTATATAAAATTTTTGGTTTAACAGACTGCTTTCGAAGTAAGTTTTCGCTAATTATATTTCAAAAAAGATTTTCTATTTTTTTCCATAGGAAGAGAGCCTACTTAAAGGCTTTTATTGTTTAAATAACAAAGTCTACTTTTAGGCTTCTTTTTTTATGTTTTACTTTCTCTTTTGAAGTCTTGTTGTAACATTTACAATATTTGAAACTAAATAATATACTTTATATATTTTATAACTAAAATTCTCCTTCTGATATTGACATTTTTGAGCTATAATTTATAAACTTTCGTAAACATTCTAATTATTAAAGATTTTGTTGTCATAACGAGCAAAAATATTGCCGTTGTAATAAAAATTGAGCCTAAAACTAGGCAACATTAAATGTTTTTTTTTTTTTTTGAAACTGTCAATGTTAAGTTAATTATTGTTAGTTTAATAAAATTTTCACCATCTCACTAATTATGGACAATTTTCTTTAAATATTATTTTATGTTTCACAATCTAATTTTTATATAAAATTTTTGGTTTAACAGACTGCTTTCGAAGTAAGTTTTCGCTAATTATATTTCAAAAAGATTTTCTATTTTTTCCATAGGAAGAGAGCCTACTTAAAGGCTTTTATTGTTTAAATAACAAAGTCTACTTTTAGGCTTCTTTTTTTATGTTTTACTTTCTCTTTTGAAGTCTTGTTGTAACATTTACAATATTTGAAACTAAATAATATACTTTATATATTTTATAACTAAAATTCTCCTTCTGATATTGACATTTTGAGCTATAATTTATAAACTTTCGTAACATTCTAATTATTAAAGATTTTGTTGTCATAACGAGCAAAAATATTGCCGTTGTAATAAAAATTGAGCCTAAAACTAGGCAACATTAAATGTTTTTTTTTTTTTTTTGTGAAACTGTCAATGTTAGTTTCGATACCAACAACTATAATTACAGCTGTTTAGAGAGCAAGAGTACGTGTCATATTAAATTACTAACAAGAAGAACATTTTTCTTTACCTTGTGCTGCACATTGACAGTCATTTATTTTGGCAACATCAGGAGCTTTTAATTTCGCTTCAATTTTGATGGGAATTTGACTCGAGTAAAAGCAGAAGAGACAGACAATGGATCATATGACATTATAAAATGCTTTATTATGGCAGCAGAATTTTTTTTGAAAGTTGCCATTATCATGTGACTGCGATTGGTGATGATTAAAGGTAACTGGAGTATTGAAAGAAAGAAAAATCTCAAACAATAAATTTATTGAGATTTTGTATTTCATTTGTTTTAATTGAGTTTCAAAGGGGGGAAGGAAGTCAATGTTCCTTTTTATGAATTCAAATATAATTTTTTTAAGAAAAATATAATTTCCCGTAGAAAATTCAGGAAATTTTCTTAATTTAACTGAAAAGTGTTAATGATTTCTTTTATAGACTGTCTTCTGGCATCATTAACTACCACAATTATTCCCAGAATTTGTTTTGTTTAATTAACATATTTATTCTTATGTTTCCTTGTTTTTAGCAGGAAATTGTTTAGAATTAAATTTATACCCTTTTCAGGTTGGAATAACAATGAATTTGTTGAATGACAACAATTCATTGTCATTCCGATGAACCGATTTTGCTGACGTTTATTCGAAAAGCTTTTCAGACTATAGCAAATACTTAGATAAAATTGTTTTTTTTTTTAAATATTAAATAATTTTAGTGCGCTGTTTTAATCTCTCTTAATCAGATCAACTATGTATTCATAAAAACTGACATGTCTTACAAAGACGACTTGTTCAAAAAAAGATCAAATAATACTTGGATTCAAAGTGTTGATGAAAAATATATGTTAATAATTTTCCGATCTCTCACTTTATGTGTAGCGAAATTAAGCTCCCTAATATCCATTACCATCACTTTATAAAGAATTCTAGAAAATTGTTCTAGTAAAACAGCATCTGCATTGGAAAGGGGTGAATGAAATTAGCTATTCAATACCCTAAAATCGAAGATAAAACCCAAAAATTAAAAACAAGAGTGAAACAAATAAAAGGGAATCAAAAACACTCTAAATATTTAACTCAATTCTCCCCCAAAAAATTTTTTTCCAAAAACTTAATGAAATGATTTTTAACCCCAAAAAAACAAGTGAAACATGAAATATTAAAATATTTCAAGCACTAAACTAGAACAAATACACATATTGAATTTTGTACTCTATATTTTTTTAAATAGAACAAAATGGAACTATAAAACTTAAAACTCAAATATTAAGTTTATCAAATAGTCGTTCCCTACCAAAAGTCGAAAGTGTGGAATTTCATTCCTCTTCTTTTTTTGGGGAACACGAAAATAATATGGAATATCTAAAAATAGCCTAAAATTATACCAAACATAACATAAATAACAAAAGCCTTAAAGTATGCCATAACTTTTGTTATAATGTGAAATGTAATGAAATGCAAAATCTGAAAAAATATCATTTCAACAAACTTTTTTTTTACATTTTTATTTTGTTTTAGGTATTTTTTTTTACTTGATGAAAGGAAAAAGAATTGTTTTCAAATGAAAACAAAATTTACTGCCTAAAAACAGGATTTTCTTTTTTAGGTTTTTTTTATTTAAATAAACTAATTTTGTCGCCTCAAATATGAAAACAAGGAGAGATATTTATTCGACTTATGAATTTTAAATAAAATACTAATTAAATGTTTTGTTCAAAGTTTTATAAAAATTCACTGTATATAAACAAGCTACGAAGTAATAAATTGTTGCATACTTTTAGGTTGTTTAACAGTTTTTCGTTAAAACTTTTAATCCAAATATTGTTTGATCAATTTACTTTTGTAAAACATGTTATTATAATATTTAATGTCAAACAAAGGAATATACTGCTAATTATCGAATTTTTTCATCAAAACCCAACTGGATCCTACAATAAAGTCTGCCGTTAAACTGTTTCCAATGTTGTTAAATTGTGCCGGTAGAAATTGTCTGTTTATAGAAAACCTGGTTTAGTCAAATTATACAAGTCTTAAAAAATTTTAGAACACGAAAACAGTCGGTGGCGAAATGTAAGTTTTGGCAGACTTTTCGCAATTTACTGTTAAAAAATTGTATGTTGCTGATGCTCAAAGACATATTGGACAAAAGTTTAGGACCAAAAAACAGTAGAAATTTTTCAAAGTCTTCTACGTATGACACGCAATAGAAGAAAATGTTGTTACAATGGACTTTATAAATACCGAAAATTAAATCATGGAATATTTACAAAAAGGTTGTTTCTATTCAAAAGACTGTATTAGGTTTTTACTTAATTTAGGTATGACTTGGCATCCTCTCAGTATGGCAAGTAGGCCCTTAAGTAGTACAAGAACAATAATGTTTGTACCAAGAGAATCCAAGGCAAATCCTCAAAACTCCTCGAAGCTAAAGCCAGTGGATTGATGATGTTAAAAAAGAGAGATGGAGGGAAGAGAGTCTACCTCTTCGAACAAATTGACAGAAAGCACTACATAAACGTTAATGGAAGGGTTTTCGAAAAAGGTTTTAAGTTCAATCAATTAATATTAAGTTCAATCAATTAAAAAAATTATACTTTTTAGATCTCACTCCTAAAAAAAATTTGTGAAATTTTCATGTTATAGATTTTTTGTAAAAATTTCTTTTAATAGAAAGAAATTTTCTCTAAATAAAAAACTTAACGAAAAATGTTTTTAAATAAAAAATTTTACAAAAAATTTGGTTTAATAGAAGTTATAAGAAAAATGTTCTCTAAATAGAAAATTTAATAAAAATTGTCTACATAGTGAAAATTTTTACGAATCACATTATAGAAGACTTTTTACGAAATTTTCTATTTAGGGAAAATTTTGGTTAAATTTTCTATTAAAAGTTTTTCTTGGTAAATTTTCCATTTAAAGAAAATTTTCTTTGCGACCTCTAGTTAATGAACTTTCTATTAAAAGTTAATTTTTATAGATTTTTACGTTGATTACAAAAATTTTCTTAATTTTATTTTTTAAAAAAATTTCTTTAAATTTAAATTTTTTCGAACAATTTTTTAAAGAAAATTTTATTTTTATTTTTTTTTTCATTTTCTAATTTTTAAAAAAGTTTTGTTTTATTTATTTAATTGCATACTTTTAGGTTCTAACAGATTAAGGATGACGTATGATTGATATTGAAAATTTAGCGGAAATAGTCATACGCTTTACACTTATTAAATAAAAATGCATATTTTTAGGATGTAAAAACGAGAAAAAATCAATTCAAAAATTCTTAATATTGGAAAATTACTCATTCCTCCTCCTCCTCATTAAAACAAATTGTGGATAATTTGTTGTATATTTGTAGGCAGTTAAAGGTGGCGTATGATTAACGTTGAAAATTAAATGAAAAATTTTCTATAAAAGTTCTTAAAAAGATTTTTATGATTTTAATCCATTCACTCACTCACTTATATCTAATTACAACTTCAATTCTTATTTACAACTTTTTTCTTTTAAAAATGTAATAAAATTTTTGTCATATATTTTTTTTTAAACTTTTGTTGTTTCTCTCTCATTCATTTTCCTTTTCAAATCTAAAATAATTTTTATTTTTTTTTATTTTAACTTTCTTTACCTTAATTTCTGTAATTTTTCTGTAGTTTCATAAAATTGGGCTCATAAAATTCCACCGTTTCTGGTAAACAACTCATTTGCCAAAAATAATAAACGAAAACGTAAAAAAGAGCTAAATTAAACAACAGAAATTATCTTTTGTGTGTAAAAAAAACAACAACAAAAATTAACTGCAACTTCAACGATAACTGCTGCAGTCTCTTTCTCCATAAGGAAAACAACAGAAATTAGTTTATGTCGAAGTTTTATTTTTTCACATTTTTAAACTGTACAAATTTTCAAAAAGTACTTAAATCCACAACTATTCCCTGGTAGCAATGACTTTTTATGTTTTTGTTTGTTGTTGTTTTTTTGTTGTTTTCTGGGTTTTTCTTTAAGCCATAAAAACTATGACAAAAGCAAATAGAAATTAAAACAGGAGCGCTACAAGCAGTTGTAGAATATTCAAAATAATAAAAAACATTGAATGAACAAAAAACATTAAAAGAGAAAATGTTTCAAGTGTTTAAACACACACACATACACATATATGTATATAAACATTATCGAGAAGAACATATTATGTTGAGGTACATTTAGCGAAATTTTATAGCAAATTTGTTTGGAAAATTTTCCTTCAGCTTTCTTAGTTGGAAATATGCGGGTGTATGGAATGCTTTTTGAAAATGGTGAAATCCTAGTACCAATTATACATTGATGCATATTCCTATGAACGCATTTATTTTTGTCTGTATTTTATGGTAAAATTTTCTCATTTTTTCATAAACAAGGACCAATTTTCATTAAAGAAAATGAAACTTGTTCCTGAATCCGATCTGAATATATGGAGCGTAATTTCTTTCAGAAAGGACATAATTATGGTGTTCGAAAACCTTTACAGGGAAATAACAAAGAGATAAAACATAAAATGGAAGAAGACAAACTGTAAGAAAATGCTTAAGGAATTTCGGAATTTCTTAAATTTTAACTAAAAATAAGGCAATTGTGGGAGGAACTTATTTCCGAAATTCTTTAAAGAATACTACAATCCATTCCGAACCGTATTTCTGAGTTAATCTTCAACAAAGGAACATCCACCACGTCAAGTATAATTTGAACTGGATTCTTAGCCAAAATATAAAATAGAATTTGAAACAAAATCTAAGTTCAAATCTGAACTAGAATCTGAACTAACAACTTAACGAAAATCTGATCATTATAAATGTGAACCAGAGCCTGAACCGAAATCAGAACTAGAAATTGAACTATAATTTGAATTTGAATCTGAACTTTAACTTGAACTAGAATTGAAACTAGAATACTAAAGGCTTGAAACTAAAGGCTAAATTGGAACTTGAAATAAAGTCTTAACTTAAATCTGAACTAGAAATACAATTTACAATAAACTAATAATATAAACTTAAACTTGAATTAAAATCGAAACTAGAATCCGACCTAAAATCTGAATTAGAATCTGAAGATGAATTTAAACTAAAATCTATATTGGAATCTGAACATGAATATGTCCTAGTATCAGAACTAGATCCTTCGTTAAAATTTGTACTGGAATAACAACTTAAAACTAAAAAAATCTGAACTTGAATCTGAACTAGAAATGCAATATGAACTTAAAATGAATTTAAATCTAAACTAGAAACTGATCCAGATATACACCACAGTGCGAGCTAAAATCTAGATAAGAATCTGGAATACCATAACGAGATAACGATATTAAGTTACTAGAAACTAAATTAGAATCTGGACCAGAATATAAAATAGAACCAGGACTAGAATATGGACAGGAATCTAAACTTTGTTAAGATTGCAAATTTCATTAAAAGCTAATAAAATAAACCTTTTTTAATGATATACAGTTATCGGTTCATTACATAATCCAATTTTTGTAATTCAATAGTTCCCATATAAAGCCCAACGACAATTTAGGAACTTGATAATAATCAGTACATTTAGGATTTACAAGAGAACGTATAATGTTTCACGTATTACGAGGAGTGACTCAAAATTTCTTATAGCTCCCTTGATCGTTACAAATTCTGTATATCCCAGATAAAAACTATAATATTTTAAAGATTTTAAAGTTTTCACAAATTTTTATATATTTTTTTCAGTTGACTTAATATTTCTTTTAACTTTAACTCGTGTGGTTTTTGAAATGATAGAGTTTTTTTGGGTATAAATTTTACTGTGAATTTAGTTTTTATAATTTTCTATTTTTTGACATTTTAGTTCTCCAGATTAACTCAAATTAACAAAAGTTATAGTTTAAAATTAAAATTTATTATATAAACTTTTTCTTCATTAAATTTCAATACTTTAGAAAAGGGTTTCCTAAATCAATGGTGACATTTAAAAGCCGATTAAAATAATAAATAAAATTATTTACCTTTGCCTAATTTAAGGCGGAATGTTAGCGATCAAAGTATTGCCTACTTTTGGGATGATTATTTATATGTGAAATAAAATATATACTTAAAGAAATTTGACCATAATTTAAAAACAAAAATTTCATTATTAATATTTTCAAAGATATTTTTATATGAAAAGTCTGCAAAGAAAATTATCACTTAAAACATTTATCTTTTTTAGCCCAGAGAAAACACCAGACTAAATATATAATTTCCACTTTTAACCTTTATATTATTTAAACTAAGAGTTATTTATTTACTCATAAATATCAAGGTGTTTTCCAGAAATTTATGCATTTTACCCTTTTTTCTCTTAAACACTAAATCTACTTTAAGGATACTCATACCCATAAACTTCATTTTCATTTCTTTTGCTTTTAAAAAAAATAAAACGAACTCACATTTAGTTTATGTTAATGAAGTAATTCATTATTATTACAAACTTTTTGCTCTTTTGTCCATTTTGTAAAGCATATTTATAGGGATGTTTGCCCCGCTCACTCTCTCTTATTCTATAAAAAGTGTATAATTTGTTTCATATTTTTAGCTTTTTTTTCACTTCATTTTCATAATATGAAAATGACCTCTTTGCGGAGTATATGAGTTTGTTTATATGAATATTAAATATAATCAGTGTTTTTATATTATTTTAGTTTTGAATTATGCTTATTTTTGTAAAACAAACCAGTGGTAACCTTAGATACTTCTAGAGGAAATAAAATATTAGAAAATTTATTTAAATTAATTTTTATACATAAACAGTATCTACATTTTGGTTTATAATTTCAAATTTGTGCAACAAATGGAAAAGGAATTAAAATACAAAATTTTAATGGAGCTTTTGAAAGTTTAAAATAAATTTAAGAAATAAAGTGCAAAAGCTAAAAGGTTATGATAAATAACAAGAATCTGATTTAGTAAAGGAGGAGCTTAACAAGAAGCTTGAGTAGAATCTGAACTAGAATCTCAACAAAACTCCAACTTGAAGCTGAACTAGAGTCTAAACTAGAATCTGAATTAAAATGTTTATTAAAATCTCGAAAAGACTACAATTTTACTGAAATCTGAAACTAAACTAGAATCTCTATTAGAATACGGAAATGAATCTAAAAAATTATCTAAACTACACACTGAACTAGAATCTGAATTAAATTCTGGACTAGAAACTTATCAAAAATTAAGATTTGAGTTTGGACCAAGTTTCTTAATATAAATCTGATATAAAATCTCAACTAGAATCTGAATGAGAATCTGAACTAGAATCAGATCTAGAATCTGACCTATAATTAAGAAAGAACTTAACCAGAACCTAATTAGAACTAACCTAGAAGTGAGCAAGAAAGGAACTAGAATCTAAACGACCACTTCCACTGATCTAAAACTTCACTTGAATCTGAAATGGAATGTGAATAAGAATCTGAACTAGAAGCTAGAATTCGAAATAGAATCTGAACTAGGATCTGAACTACAACTGAACTAGAACTTAACTAGAACTGGACTAGAACTGAACTAAAACTGAACTAGAACTGAAGTGGAACTAAACTAAAACTAAACTGGAACTGAACTGGAACTGAATAGATCTAAAATAAAACTGAACTAGAATCTGAACTAAAATTTGAACTAGAATCCGAACTACAACTGAACTGAAACTGAACCAGAACTGAACTGGAACTGAACTAAAATTGAACTAGAACTGAAGTGAAACTAAACTAGAACTGAACTGGAACTGAACTAGAATCTGAACTAAAATTTGAACTAGAATCCGAACTACAACTGAACTGAAACTGAACCAGAACTGAACTGGAACTGAACTAAAATTGAACTAGAACTGAAGTGAAACTAAACTAGAACTGAACTGGAACTGACCTGAAACTGAACTAGAACTGAACTAAAACTGAACTAGAACTGAACTAGAATCTGAACTAAAATTTGAACTAGAATCCGAGCTACAACTGAACTGAAACTGAACTGGAACTGAACTAAAACTGAACTAGAACTGAACTAGAATCTGAACTAAAATTTGAACTAGAATCCGAACTACAACTGAACTGAAACTGAACCAGAACTGAACTGGAACTGAACTAAAATTGAACTAGAACTGAAGTGGAACTAAACTAGAACTGAACTGAAACTGAACTAGAACTGAATAGATCTGAACTAAAACTGAACTGGAACTGAACTGGAACTGAACTGGAACTGAACTAAAACTGAACTATAATAATAATAATAACTTCGGCAAGTAAATCTTTATAAAAATTATAAAGATAACACTTCCCTACACAAACTGGGCCACAAATCATTTTAAAACTGTTATTCCACATGAAATGATATGATTTTTTTTGCGAAAAATAAAAATTACTTTTCTTTTCGTAACTTTTTTCTCCTTTCAATATGTTTGTGTGTTTGTTTTAAACATAATTCCCATTTGAAATGTCATCGATATATCAGAAAAATGTATTTGTAGATCATTTAAACTTTGCTGCTATAAAATATTTTCAGATTTAGTGATTTTAGCTCGAATGTTACTTTTTCCCTCCTTTTTTTAATTTCTTATGTGTAAACATGAGGTTAAATATTCATATCAGAGATAAAATATTTAACATCTAGGCCTAGAGAAACGGCAATGTTAATGTAAGAACTGTTTTTAAGAAACAATAATAAATGAATTCATAAAAATGAGTTTAATACAGTCGCATTAATAGTGATTTTTCTATAAGAACTTAAAATTCCTTTGCTGATACAAAACTTCCATTATCCTTGCAATAATCTGTTTTCTATATCTGTTGATTTTTATTTAAAAAAAGTAAATCCTTTACAACAAATCACACCAACACAGGAGGCAAAAATATTCCTCTAAGAGGATTTTTGCAAAAAATTAAAAAAAAATATTTTCCCATTTTTAGAAAGAATTTATTTGTGCAGTTTTAAATGGAAGATAAATCAAAATTTTTAAAAATTATGAAATTGATTAAGAAATTTTCATTCATTTGCAAAACTATTGATTATATTAAATATATAAAATGATTTTTATAACTTAAAAGATTTTTATAACTTAAATACCAGACTTAACTTTACTTATTAAGCTTTTCAACACTTTAATCGACTTAAAAATGGCAAGAAGGAGAAATAAACTTAAAATAACATTTTTTTATTTTAACTACGAAATTGTTAGTAAATATTTAAGTAGAAAAATATATTTTTATATAAAAATTAATGAACCTTTAGAATGAAAACACAAGAGAAAATAATTTAGGATACAAAGAAAGGATTTCAGATAATTATTAAAAATTCAATTTTCTGTTCAAGTTCCAGTTTAGATTCTCGTGTTGTTCCAAAATAAGATTGAAATTCACATTTCAAGACAGAGTTAAGTTCAGATTTTCTAATTTTGGTTCAAATTGTAGTACCGATTACAGTTTAGTTTCTAGTTCATATTGTAATTCAAATTATGGTTCAGGTTATAGTTCTGTAAGGATTCAATATTGAAGCAAATTTAATTGTACCAGAGTTTATATTTTTTACATTTTATCAAAGAAGATTTGTGAGGACGTAATATTGCATTTTTTGAGATGAATTACATTCATCTAAACTGGAGACGGATTACATCATCAAAAAAATTTTTTTGTTTCAGAAAAAGCCGAAGGATAATGGATTAAAGGATGGGACTAACAGTTCCGGAGGAGGTAATGATACACAGCTGGAAAATCACTCTAGTCAGGGACAGGTGGAGGGTAGGACTTTAAATGGCTCTGCTTGCCATTCAAGAATTAAATAAACACACAAACACATATCGATTGAGCGTAGGGAATACTGATTTATAATCAATAAGTTTAACTTCGGGAAGATTTACAATCCGATTGAAGTTTGTTAAGAGTTACACTGCTCAGGGTTAAGAGTAGAAAATTGTCTTGAAAGTAACATTCGGAAAATAAAGGGAAAAGGTTAAGATATGAGATACTCTAAGATTTTACGTATATTCCAAAGTTTTCATAGGAGGTGTAGTAGTTGCTATATCACCGAGACTTCAAAAAAAGTGTCTAAATAAATAACATTAAAAGTAAAATAATAAAATATATTATTTGAATTGAAACTTTTTTTATAATTTTATGTGAGAACCTTGGTCGCGACTGAATATATCCAAGCTGCAAGCCCGCATAACCGGAGATTCCTTAAAAGTTCAAATTCTAGTTTAGATTTCAGTTCAATTTCTAGTTCAGTTTTAGATCAGTTCTAGTTCAAATTTTAGTTCAAATTCAACTTGAGATTTTAGTTCATATTCAAGTTCAAATTTTAGCTTCAGTTCTAGTTTTGTCTGTAATTTCTATTTAGTTTAATAATCAGATAATTTTTTTCACCAAACCTATAATTATTCCTCCACTATAAGACATTTCATATTTTCACTGAATATTTCTTTACGAAAATTCTTTGTCATAACAAAAAGAATTTCAAAAACCAGAAGGAAGAAAAGGAAAAAGTATTGTAAAAGCGTGTGTTTGTAGAAAATTTCACTATTGTTGCGTTTTTGCCGCACAATGACCAATTTGAACAAATAAACTCTTCTATACTTTTGGAATTTACTGTGTGGCATAACACCTACAGTCTTGTGCACGCACACTTACATAGACAAACACACAACACTTACATTTAGTAACAAAGTGCGTTGTGTTTATTATTGTTTATTTATGTATGTGTGTATTCGAGTCTGTCTGTCCGTACTTCTTTCAAATGGTAAGACCATTACTTTCTTCGTAGAATGTTTGCATGTGTAAGTGTATGTAGGAAGGAGTGAAAGCAAAGTTGGTATGTTGAGTTGATATTGTTTTTTTTCTGTATTAAAGTCTTTCATTCCTTTTACGCTTTTAGGTTTTATTTTTTGCCTCAAACGCAAAGTTAACTTATCGTGTTGTAGTTGTGGTTTATTTTATTGTACATTTTATGTTGTTTGTAGTTGTGCGAAAGTAAATTCTCTGAAAAGGTTTGTTTTAAAAGGAGTTTGTTAAGTAAGAACCAAACACATGTTTGGTTATTTTCTTTGATATTTACTTGTTTGGTTTGTATTTATTTTCTGTGTTTTTTGTATTTCTAGAGAGTATTGTTGTAAATTTTTGTTTAGTATTTTAAGAAAATTTGCGTAAAAGTTTAGAATTTCATAAATGTGAATACTCTCCCCAACTTTTTTGAAAAAATTTTAATTTACGGAAAATTTTGTGAAATTTATTCTTTATGGATACTTTTGAAATTTTCTCTTTACAGAGGAAATTTTGGGTAACTTTTTCTTTATAGAAATTTTTTAAAATTTTTTCTTTATAGAAAATTTTATCTTTTCAGAAAATTTTCCCTTTTTAGCAAATTATTGGAAATTTTCTCTTTATACAATTTTTTCAGAAAATTTTTTCTTTATAGAAAATTTTCAGGAAATTTTTTCTTTATAGAAAATTTTCAGGAAATTTTTTCTTTATAGAAAATTTTCAGGAAATTTTTTCTTTATAGAAAATTTTCAGGAAATTTTTCTTTATAGAAAATTTTCAGGAAATTTTTTCTTTATAGAAAATTTTCAGGAAATTTTTTCTTTATAGAAAATTTTCAGGAAATGTTTTCTTTATAGAAAATTTTCAGGAAATGTTTTCTTTATAGAAAATTTTCAGGAAATGTTTTCTTTATAGAAAATTTTCAGGAAATTTTTTCTTTATAGAAAATTTTCAGGAAATTTTTTCTTTATAGAAAATTTTCAGGAAATTTTTTCTTTATAGAAAATTTTCAGGAAATTTTCTTTTTATAGAAAATTTTCAGGAAATTTTCTTTTTATAGAAAATTTTCAGGAAATTTTCTTTTTATAGAAAATTTTCAGGAAATTTTCTTTTTATAGAAAATTTTCAGGAAATTTTCTTTTTATAGAAAATTTTCAAGAAATTTTCTTTTTATAGAAAATTTTCAGGAAATTTTCTTTTTATAGAAAATTTTCTTTTTATAGAAAATTTTCAGGAAAATTTTCTTTTTATAGAAAATTTTCAGGAAATTTTCTTTTTATAGAAAATTTTCAGGAAATTTTCTTTTTATAGAAAATTTTCAGGAAATTTTCTTTTATAGAAAATTTTCAGGAAATTTTCTTTTTATAGAAAATTTTCAGGAATCTTCTTTTATAGAAAATTTTCAGGAAATTTCTTTTTATAGAAAAATTTTCAGGAAATTTCTT
Source organism: Cochliomyia hominivorax (assembly GCA_004302925.2). Taxonomy (NCBI): domain Eukaryota; kingdom Metazoa; phylum Arthropoda; class Insecta; order Diptera; family Calliphoridae; genus Cochliomyia; species Cochliomyia hominivorax. The sequence goes on from PYHX02000495.1 coordinate 14,809,173, forward strand.
TAAGAAAATTTCAGAAAATTTTCTTTTTATAGAAAATTTCAGAAATTTCTTTTATAGAAAATTTTCATGAAATTGTCTTTTTATAGAAAATTTTCAGCGAAATTTCTTATAGAAAATTTCAGGAAATTTCTCTTTTAGAAAAAATTTCAGAAATTTTTCTCTTTTAAAAAATTTTTAGGAAGATTTTTCTCTTTTAGAAAAATTTTAGGAAATTTTCTCTTTTAGAAAAATTTTAGGAATTTTCTCTTTTAGAAAAATTTTTAGAAAAATTTTCTCTTTTTAGAACATTTTTAGGAATCTTCTTCTTTTAGAAAAATTTTCAGGAAATTTTCTCTTTTAGAAAAATTTTCAGGAAATTTTCACTTTTAGAAAAAATTTTAGAAATTTTCTCTTTAAGAGAATTTTCAGGAAATTTTGCCTTTTATTGATGAACATTTTTGAAAAGAAAAAATCTCTTTATTAAAATTTTATGCAATTTTCATTTAAAATAAAAATTTTCATGATACTTTTTCTCCATGGAGTATTTCCTGTTAAGAGCGAATTTGGAAATATTTTAAAAAGTATTTTAAAAATTTGGAAATTTGTTAATTTAAACTTATGATGAATCAAAGAGAAACATCTTATTGAATCAAGTTTCATAGAAATAATATTTATGTTGCGGTTTTTGGTATCCTTGTAGGAAAATGTATAATATAAACATGTTAAATAGACGAATCCTTGCCAAATAATAGAAGAGATGATATGCAAACATAAAGAAAAAATTTATAGTTTTTTTTTTTTGATTTTTGGCAACAATTCTTAAAATGTCTCTTACTCTTCTCTCACTCTCCGACGTCTTAATATTTATTTTCTCTAAAGCGAAAAAATAGGAAAGAGTAATGAAAAACTTAAAGAAAGAAAAAAAAACATACGTGCAAAGAAATAATTTACGACAATTCCGTAAAACGATTTCTAGCACATGACTGTGGTTTTGCTTTCCTCTCACAACTATTTTGTGTTGTGTTGATTGTTGATAATGAAGACATGTCTTTTGCTATGTATGTGTGTGTATGTAGGGAAGTGTGTTATATCTGGTCTCATACATTTACCACAAAGAAAACAAACGTGTAGTTGTAAATTTTTCTTTAAGCTGCTTAATAGTTTGAATGTGGTTGGGCTTTTGCCATAAACTAACACTCTGACACCAAAATCAAGGAAAATAAATGTGCAAAGAAACACTTAAAAATGCTGCTGCAAAAGTAGTAGTAAATTTTATGTAAAAATGTATGTTTTTTGATTGTATTGGTGTTGGCTTCTTTGGCCATGTTAATCAATAAATTCTAGGTGTTCGTCTACTCATTGGTCTTTAGAGATACAAATTTTGTTTCTTTTTATGAGATTTTTTTTTGGAAAATGTTTTCTCTTTGTTTTATGAATGAAGAATATTTTTCTTTTTCTTTATAGAACAGATATTGAAAAGAATGAAATCTTATTATTAAAATTCTCATAATTTTAAAGTTGAAATCCCAAACGTATTTATTATGAAAAGTATTTAAAAAATTCTTCGCTCATCAAAGAATTAATTGTTTTATAACTCTGATGTAAAATAATGTAAACAATTCATATTTTTTATTTGCTTTTTATTCCTACAAGGTTTCATCACTTCCAAGTATTCATGAATAGTTAACTATTTTGAATATTCATTTGATTGAAATGAATTCAATACATTCATATTCATTTGTATACCAACTCACACAGACATATAAGCAAATAAAAATTTATGCACCTAAATTTCCATAGAAATATTTAGATGATTGAATAAATCAAATTTTATTACCAATATTTTATGAATAAAAATTATTTTACTTGGAATTTTCGTTTAGTTTTTTAGAATTTTTCAAGATTTTTTTTTTGTAATAAAATTTCAAATTCTAAAAAGTTAATAAATAAAATATTTGAAGGTTATGTTTGTTATGACAAGGTTTAAATTTCAATAATCATTTAATTAAAAGAGAAGAAATATACTTTGAATGTTATATTAAGAGAAAATTTGCGAACATAATTTCTCTAAATTCAGTTTAGTTAAAATTTCTTGGTAGAAGAAAATTTATTCAATCAAGAGAAATTTTATTTAAAATTTCCATTAAGAGAATTTATGTTAAATGAAAATTTATTCAAAATTTCTCATTAAGAGAAAATTAACTGAAAATTTTTCATAAAAATAATATTAAGTCAGAATTTTCAGTTTTGTGAAAATTTACTCAAAATTTTTCGTTAAGAGAAATTCATACTCAAAATATTCTATAAGAAAAAAATTATTAAATATTTTCTATAAAAAGAAAATTTAGTCCTCTGCAAATTAATGATAATAAAGGGAAAATTATTCAAAATTTTTTATTAAAAAAATTTACTCCAAAATTTATACACAAATTTCAACTGAGAGAAAATTTAAAGAAAGTTCTGTATAAATTAGAAATTCAAAGTTTTCTATCGATAAGAAAATTTACTCAAATTTTCTATTAAGAGAACATTTTAAAAATTTAAAATTAAGATAAAATAACCAACTTAGTTTTTTCATTAATTTGCAAGGGAAAATTTCCTATAAATTTTCTTTTAAAAGAAAATATTCTATGAATTTTAATGTAAGAAAAAATTGCATAATTTTTTAACAGAAAATTTTTATAAATTTCATATTTATAAAAAATTCTATAATTTTTTAAGATAAAATTTTCGATAAACTCTCTTTCCAGAAAGCTCTCCAAACTGACACCTTCTTAATAATATTAAAAATTTTCTTTAATTTTCTCAAGAGGAAATTTTTGTTACATTTTCCATTGGAGAATTTTTTGAATAATTTCATTTAAACATTTTAAGTGAAAATCTTTACTTTCGATGCAATATTTTCAATAAGTTTTTTATATTTTTTTAATAGAAAACTTCATTTTTTTAAGAAAAAATCTTCACAAATTTTTTCAGAGAAGATTTTTTTGTAAGAGAATATTCTCTGGTTTAAGAGTGATTTTTTTTTTGAATTATCGTTTAAAGGAAAATGTTCTACAAATTTTCCGTTAAGACATAATTGTATATATTTTTTTTAATTGAAATTTTTTAAAGACGTTTTTACCTAAAAGAATATTTTCTATAAGCTTTCTTTTAGAAGAAAATTTGCAATAAATTTTCTTAGGGAAAATTTTTAATTTTACTATAGTTTTTTTAAGAGATTTTTTAAAAATTTTTTTTAAGAAAAAAGTTTTTGTTGTTTAAAAAAGAGTTTTTAAGGGAAAAATTTTTAATAGAAGATTTTCTTTTAGGAGAACATTTTCAATATGTTTTCAAGAAAATGTTCAATAAATTAAGTGAAAAAATTTTATAAGTTTTCGTTTGAAAGAATTTCTTTTCTATGTTTTAAGAAAGTTTTTTCTATATTCTTTAAATAGAAAATTTTATATATAATTTTTTTAAGAGAAAATTTTCTATATATTAATTATTAGAAACTTTTTCGTTAAGAAAATTTTTTTGGGGGAAAATGTTTTTTTAATGGTAAATTTTTTATAAATTTTTTCAAAATTTACATCAAGAGAAATTTTATCAAAATGTTCTTTTAAGAGATTTTTTTAGTAAAAATTAATTTTTAAGAGAAAATTTTCTCTGAACATTTTATTAAGAGAAAATTTTCTCTGAATATTTAAAAAAAAAATTTTTAAGAGAACATTTTCTACAATTTTTTGGATAGAAAATTTTTCGTTAAGGAAAGGTTTTTTAGGGGAAAATGTTTTTTTAATGGTAATTTTTTTATAATTTTTTCAAAATTTGCATCAAGAGAAATTTCTATCAAAATGTTCTATTAAGAGATTTTTTTAAAAATTAATTTTGGGAGAACATTTTCTCTGAATATTTATAAAGAAAAATTTTTTATTTATCGTTTATTATGAAAAATTTTCCTTCAAAATAAGAAAACAGCAAATTTCCCCTTAAAGGAAATTTTATCCTTGAAAAAAAAAAAATAAATAAATAAATAAATAAATCACAGAAATGATGTATTTAGAAATTCTATCTTAAGAGAATATTGTCTAAAATTTTTTTCGTTAAGAACATTTTCCATTTGAAGTGAATTTACATTAAATTTCAATTTAAACCATTAAACAATTATTCTTCTCATATTTTGCTCCAAAATTGTGTTAATTATCTTAATCACGCTTTTCTTTTTGCTTCACAAAAACTAATCCTTTTTTCTCATCTCAATTTTTGTCAAATACGCCTGCAGGTCATTTAACCTCCCAAGAAACTGAGAAAAAACAGGTGTTAACACAAAGCTTAAGTTACAAATTTGTTTGTTGTTTTTTTTTTGAAGATTAAAAATTATTATTGTTGTTGTTGTTGTTTTTGTTGGGGGCTGTGTTATCCTTTTGCTATTGTTTTTGTATGTCAAACATTTTTTAACCTTCATGATTTTTAACACTCTTTTTAAAAAGCTTAAAGCCTGATAAAAAGAAAACATGTTTATGTATAATAAACCTAAGCTTTACGTTGGCTGTATATGTGTTAGTGTATGTGCATGTATAAAAAACAACAACAAAGAGACATTTAAGTATTTTATATTTCTTTATTTTAATACTCCAGTTTTCTTTTGTTATTGTAGTTGTGTTTATAAGAGTAAAAGGAAAAAAACGTAACGATAAAATAGAGTACAAGGTTTCTTTTAATATATAAAACGACAACAAAAAAATGAAAATAATAATAAATATACTTTACAGTTATTGTCAAGTTTACACATACATATACGCTAACAAACATTTTAAATTACCAATAGCATTTTATGCACTAATTCTCACTTTCACCTAACAACTAAACACATACTTACATACACTCAAACACACACTCACACACACATATATATAAACAAACCATATCTTGTTAAATGCATTATTCTGTTTGAAAATAAGGAAAGAGAAACTGAAAGTAGTTGAAAAGGTTTCATTTCTTATCAAGAGAAAACAAGAGCTCAAATAGTGAGTGGGTGCTAAGGGGAGAGAGAGGCAATGGGAGAGAGGGAGTAAAGTGTAGGAGTTGAAAATAAAATGTTGTTTATTTGAGTTTAAGCTTAATATTTAAGTTTATTTTGTTATTGTGGTGTTTATTTTTCATTATTTATTTTAAGTTTTTCTTTTGTTGTCCTTTTTGTTAGTTAGTGTGAGTGTATATGTGGGTGTGTATCAAATGCACTAAATTTGCAACATTAAAGAAAATAAGTTTATGTACGTGAGCTTAAAAAGAATTTCAAGGTTTTTTTCTCTTTTTTAGTTATTTCTACTTACTCCTACACCAATACACTTACAGACACACACACACACACTACACGTTCATTAAGCTAAAGTATAAATATGTATTTAAGAGCATGTTTTTAGGAGTAAAAGAATATTTATTTAATTGTTAGTTTAAAAAAACTGAAAGTTTTATGGCGTTTTATTCTTTTTTCGTTACAGGTTTATTTTAATATTTGTTTGTATTGGATATTTATAGCAAAAATAAATTATTAGTTTAATTTAATACTTAAGTAGCTACAAGAATAAAATCCCACAAACAGACAGCTGCGCCTGGTAGGAGATACTTTTATTTCGAAACATTCTGTTAAATGTTTCATAAAATCATAAGGAGTGAGATCGAAAAATTCTTAACATACTTATATATGAATAAAAACGAAACCACTAAATTTACTATTTTCATTTTTTTGAATGGAATTATTTCTCCAATTTACAAAAAAATAATAATAACTTTATAGTTTTTATAGTCAGTAATGAAACTTTGAACCTTTTGCGGAAATTCTTCTTTTCACTCGAACAGGTAGTCCATCTCCATTTAAAATATATGGTAAACTTTGACCCTTTTTTGGGGTCTTAATTTCACTTTTAACAAAAACCCAATTTCTCTTAACTGGCCTTAGCTCTGGGCAGTTTTGAGGATTTGCCTTTCATAGTGCTTGTACCACTTAAGGCCTTGTGTACCAGAGTGACGTAATATCAATTCAGGCGAAAACATAAGTGGACACATTATGAAGCTTTTTGAATGGAAGCAGCATTTTTTGTTTTAATTATAGATCCTTTTTGAACAACTGCATAATGCTTGCAATGTCAAATTGAAACTTGCCTATTTCAATCTCGAGCATAAGCAACATCAAATTATTGACCAGGAAGTTGCGAAACTTTGCCACAATATTCGTTATTCATTATTAATTTTTGAAAACTTCTTTTTAAATTTGATTTAATATCGTGCTTGGTTTTTGGTCCCTTAATTTTTCACAGCTTTAGCTTTAACTTTTCATATCAAATAGTACGAGATCAGAGCTCATCGAGCTGCCTTCCTAACGGGTCTGATGTGAGCTCTTTTGAAAATTCTTTCTATATATTTGCATGAAAAACAATATGTGGACCAGGTTTTCTATGAACAGACAAGTTCCTTTAAATGCTGTAGGACCAAGTACGCATCGTCTTGTGGTCAGACCCAGTACGCATCGTTTTGTGGTCAGTAACTTAAATCGAATTAACAATATATGCACTTGTTAAAAAATACGTGTGTTAGGCATTTTTCAATCTCACTACTTTTATACAATTATTTTCAATAAATTCATAAATAAAATTTCCACAAATCTAGAAAAATTAAAATACGGGGCGACCGATTGGGAGTACAATAACCCATGTCCGGCACTCATAAAGAATGTGATGTCTTTCAAATCCATTAAAAAATATATCAAGCATCACTGAAAAAAATGCATCAGTATCAAAGTTACAGAATTATTCGGTGATCCTAATCATAGAAGGACCTAAACTCGTGCATCAGCTCTAACCATGTGAAAATTTATTTCTAAAAAAGTCGATTTGGACTGTGTTATGGTATAAAAGCTCTGGCGTGAGATTTCCAGTAGAGCGCCATCTATGCAACTTCTGAAAAATTGTGTTTCGAATATAGAAATTAAAAATTTATGATTTTTATTTATTTCCATTTCAACTCTCTGTCATCTAGAGACCTCAAATTTAATTTATAACTTTATCACACACTTATGTGTTTGTATGTTTGTATATGTGAAACATATAAAATTATAATAAGTGTTAATTTCAATTTTTAAGCTCAACATAATCCACAATTAATTTAAAACCCAGTCATTTTGTACATCGTAGTCGACAATGTGTCATTGTAAACGAAATCGCAATTCTGCTGCAAATCGCAAAATTGTTATTTTAAACTGTAATTTTAATATAAAATCAACATTAATTAAATGTATGCGGTGTAAAATTGGTAGAAAACCAAGAAAATGTTCATAGAGGTAAATGAGAAGCACATATGCAGGTATGGTAACCAATATGTACACATGCACTCATACTTATGCACACACAATATATTAATTAGAGATTTTACCCTGAATATAAATATGGGATTACACAATACAGAATATGTGAGATAATAAATTTAACATGGAACATGTGAGGAATATTATGCAGGAAATAAGAAACTGTTGTTGGAGTTTACTTGCAATAGAAAATAAAGGAAAAGGAAATTAAAAAAATTAAATTCGTGATCTTACAAGAATTAATATTTACATTTGTAGATGACAATTATAAAAAGGTGGTTTTGTTAGAAGTTTTTTTTTTAATTTGTTTCATATAAAATTTAAATTTTGATTACATCCAAATTTAATAATTCGAAAGAAAAATCGAAACTAATAAGGAGTGAGATCGAATAATTCTTAACACAAGTTTTTCATTAAAACTTTTTAATTTGCTATTTATTACGTTTAATATCAAACAAATGAATATATAGTTAATCTGATTAAAATCAGTGACCATAAAAGTGCGTATAAAAATTATTAAACACCCAACTGAGTTCTACAAAAGTTGGACTACTGCCTTTGAACTATTTTCAGTGTTATTAAACCTGATTCACATGGTGTTTCTAAAGCCAAAAAAATATAAAGCATTTTCCAAAGAGCTTCCAACACATCCGGAAGAAATTTAGTTTATAATAATTATTGTATTCAAGTTTTAATTGATGTAGTTTGCACTTTATTTGCTGGATGAAATTGCTAATTAGGAGAGCTGAACTCATTATATAATTAATTCATATTAGGGTACAAATGATATTAAAGAAATTAGCCACTGCTTCTCTGAGACTCAACATGTTTTCAACAATCAGGCAACCTCGCACAGTAACTTTTTGGTCGTCTCTTTCGGACACAGTTCCTTCGGCTGACTGTTTTAATATTAGAATTCTCAACTGTTAAAGGTGGAAACCGATTTCTCAGTCACTTACCAGCCAATATTGAAAGCCTATTCATAATGCGTTCAACAGTCATTATTGAAAGGCTAAGTACCCGTTTGGGTCCTTACAATCCTTCTCGTTTAAATAAAGAAAACTTTGTTTGTATTAACTGCCAGAAAGAGAAAATTGATCGTGTTTTTTCTTCGGGAGTGTGGTGAAGGTAAGTTGACCCTAAACGAGTAATTTCAAGTAAGATAAATTATCTAATTTTATAATTATGTGAAGGTGTCAGTTCATTTTCATAAGTGCAACTCATTTCATGTTCTTTATTATTCGTTCAAATTCAAATTTAGCTGCAATTTTGGATCACTTATGAAAAATTCATTTCAAACTAAGAAACACAAATAAATTAAGGTTCTTTATTAAATTTGAATACTCCCAAATACAAAAAAACTAACAACAACAATCGATTAAAAACTTTTTGTCACTTTTAAAGACAATTTAAAAACTCTCGCTCTTTCTCCCTCTCTTTCTCTCTCTCTTCTCTTTACAACTCTCTAGTGTTCCCCTGAGTAAAATGACACCTGATTTGTTTTTGCTGACACTGTTACCAATGCAAAACTTTCACAATTTTTTATATTAAAAATTCATGTTCATTTAGGTGAACAGCGTACACAGTGACACGTAAAATATTACAAAAATTTTCTAATATTTTTATGCTCAAATAGAAAAAGAAAGTGAAAAATATTAGAGAGAGAGAGAGAGAGAGAGAGAGAGAAAAAAGTTGTAGGAAATATATATTTTTTTCCGGAACATGTTTTTCTTTATTTCCTAGAAAAAGATGAAAAAATGCATTTTATGGATTTTTTTTAAGTTTTTCGTTTTTTTTCTGAATTTTTACTAAATTTCTTTTATCGTTATTTTTTTCACACTAATGTAAATTTTTTTCCATGACGAGAAGAACAAGTAAGAATGCTATATTCGGCTATGCCGAATCTTCAATACCCTCCACCACAATGCGCGTGAAGAAATACATAACTTTTCGTACACACACGTACACTCAGAAGTTTTCATTAAATTACACAGGAACATTTAATGAGTCATTTAATTAGTTGTATTTTTGACTATAAGTTTTTTTTTCAACTGAACCGATTTTGATAATTTTTTGAATGGTAATAAAGTTCATATAGACAAATTTATTCTTATTTGCCGATTTATAATGGACAATTTTAGGAAACAAATTTAGCTTCAACTTAGAGAATGCCTCAGATATCGGTCTATATCTTTTAATATAGTAAACAGATTTTGCTGAATTTAAATTTAAATAGTAAACTTCTCAGAACTCTATGGAGGTATGTCAATTATTGTGGAATTGAGCGTGCCAAAAATCAGGCAGACGGACAGATGGACAGACATTCAGACAGACAGATGGATAGACAGCTAAATCGACTCAGATTTTGAATTGATGAAAGAAAATATATAGCCATTGTGGAATCTGAGATGATTTCTTTTTAGGGTTACACACAAAATGTCAAGGTTAATATACCCTCCTCATCAATTGTGGTGGTGTAGGGTATAAAAATAGCAAAAAGTTATATGTGACACCATGACATATAATAGAATGGTTCATGGTTTAACCTTCTTTTAGTTTTTCTTCTATTTTTTTTCTATTTTTTTAATATTAAATAGACAAGAAATTATATTCCCCGAAGCTGAAGGAAAAACCGCAAAATTTTATTTTTCTATCGCTTTTTTTCATGTAAATTTTACACAATTTTTGTAAGTAAAAATTAAAAGAAGAAAAAAATGGAATTTATGCCAAAAATATTATAAAGCATGTGGGCATGTTATAGTCGATGAAGTTCGACTATGTAATACACTACAGCACAAAGTTGGTTATAAATAGTAGTACACCCTCGTATAATTTAATTTTCTGATATGTTCTTAAGTGCATTATTGCGACATTAACATTTAAGTGAAATTTTTGACGTTTCAAAATTAATTTTGGGAGGGTTATGGAAATGCTAGAAGGAATTTTGAACTGACCCACGTATAATTTTGCGCAAAGATTTTTGCTCTTAAAAGTAATTTTTTGGAAGAGGGTTTGTATGAAACCCATGAGAAATAAGGGATTGATCCTCGCATATTTTCGCACATCGTTTTGAAATACTATATGACTTACTTGTTTTAGATTTCGTTAAAATTGCTTTATATTTAGGACTTTTATGACTTTAAACCCCCATTGTGGGAGGAACATTTGTATGGGAGGTATCTGAAATATTGGACCGAATTTTAAAAAGCTTTCCCCTGAGGTCAAAATATTATATACTAAATAAAGTCGAGATATCTTAAGAATTGCGATCTGTAGACTGTTCACAATGTTTACATGAACAGCCGGACAGACAGACAGACAGACAGACAGACTCACATCATTAAATCAACACTGAAAACAATAAAGGTTGGGTAACACAATTTTTTCTGCATGTTACAAACATCAACACAAACTTATAATACCCCAACCAGATTCTACGGTAGTGTAGGGTATAAAACATCTTTTGTGTCTTGCTGTTCAGTTTGGTTGCATGTTGATGCATAAGTTTACGCATTTTCATTATTTTTTTTTTCAGTTTTTCATTGATTAAAATTTTGTGTTTTGAAAAACGGAGATTTTTTTCTTGAAATTTTATTTTCCATTTTTTGGCGTGAAATCGTTTCTTATGGTTTTCATATTTTTCAATTTCCTTAGAGTTTGTTTGCCAAAGAAATGAAGGAAAAATAAAATTTAAAATAAAAACTCTGATGACATTTTATTTTAGATAAATTAAATTTTTAGTTTGGGTCGGTTGTCCATATTAAAAGTAAAATAAAGATGAATTTAACATTTTATTAAAGATAGAAAAATTTATTAATCCAAAAAAGGTAACTTTTTATGTCCTTCACTGCCAGAATGCACAGTAGAACAGACAAGGTTTTTTGGGAAATTGATCTGTAGCTTCTGATCGGCTGGATGAATTTGCTCCTACATCTCAAATTCAAAAAAATAGGATTGTTATAGTCGTTAAAGCCCTATATGGTCGGACTACCCTACACCACAAAAATCGTTAGACGTTAAAGCAATATTCGTTATAAATAGTAGTTACCAGAAAATAAAAACGACCCTCGTAGAATTTGATTTTCTGATTTGTTCTTAAGTGTCTGTACATTATTGTGAAACAAACGTTTATGAGAAATTTATGTGTTTTAAAATTAATTTTTCTGAGGGGTTATATGGGAGCTAAAAGAAATTATAGGCCGACCTTCGTATAATAATGCACATCTATTTTTGTTTATATTTACCTTGATTTGACTTATTGTTAATACAGTTCCAATGTACATGTTATATTTATGCCCTTCAGAGTGAAATTTGACTTATGAGAAGCAATGGACCGACCCTTACTTCTGACGAATTTCGTTAAATTTCATTTAGATATAAGACTCATTTCGGAAGAACATTTATATGGGTGATATCTGAATTTCAATAGCTTCGTCCTTGGGCCAAAATAATAACCTGATTAAGATATCTAAAAAATTGCAACCTGTAGAGTGTTTACAACATTTGTTTTAAAAGAATATTTTCTGAAATAAAGGTGATATGGGAGCTATAGAAAATTATTGGACCGACTCTCGTATAATATCGAACATAGATTTTTGTTTATATTTATCTTATATAAAATATAAATACAACAAAAACGATTATGTGAGATTTATGCATTTTAAGGCGAAACCCGGAAATTCTTTTTTGTATGGGAACTATGAGAAATATTAGATCGATTTCGTAAAAATCATATTAAGGAATTTTAATGGCTAAAAATCCATTTTAGTTTGATCTTTGTGTAGAGTCTAAATGAAATAATAATATATTATTTCAAGGAAATATTGGACCGACCCTCATAAATTTTGCCACGTTGTTAAGATCATTACAAAACTCACTAAATGGTGCCAAATTTCGTCAAAATCGTTTCATGTTGATTAGATATTTTTATGGGTTCTTTTTTCTTGGACCAGAATAATACAGTCATGGTTAAATCGATTCAGACAGTGCTAAGTCAAACGGTGTGCTTGAAAGCATAGTAGTGATAGCATAACTTTGCTCAAGCCTATTTAACCTAACCACCCATGATAGTGTAGGGTATAGAAAACGATTGTGATTTAAAAAAATGTAAATTTTATTAATATAAAATAATTTAACATTTTCAGTTATGATTTTGCTTCATAGATAAAAAATGTTAATTTAACATTGTTTCACAGTAAATACAGCTTCTTGAAAATAATTTAAAAAAAATTGTTGTTTGTTGTTGATATTAATAAATAAAAATTATTATTTATTAATATCGAAAATTTCTAATATGTACAAAACAATACAATTTCACTATAAACTTAAAAACGTTTAGTTTAAACTAAAAGAAAAAATATTTTTCAATATGAAATTAACTATATTTAAAGTTGATTTTGCCTCATGTACGTATTAATAATTTAATCAAATTTTAGCAAATGGTTCCATAATGATTTTCAAATGATTTTGGTTTTATTGGTTCCATCATTAAATTTAAAACAGTCCACTATTTTCCTAGAGTCTTTTACGCTTTTCTAATTTCGGAAATATATAACTTGATAAATAACATTTTAGCATGGCCCTTGAGAGTCTGGCTCATTCAGAACTTTTATAAAGAATCATTCACTTTTTGCAAAACATAATAATTTCGGGCATTGATCTTGAAATCCCAGATTTCACCAACTGTCCATTTTATAATATTTTAACTTTTTTTTATTTATTTGACATGTGTGAATTACTACAGAGTGAATTACACTTACATTTGCAAAAATACATAAATATTTGATATAAATTTTATTTACCATAACAAAAATTTTTTATTTTATTTCATTTAAGAGCAAAAAAAAAAAAAAAAAAAACAAAATGAAAAAATAAATCTAAAAAATGTAAATAAAAAATGGCCAGATGAAACATGCACACGAATATTACTTTATGGCTTATCAAAAATTTATTGGGAACAAGAGTAAAAAGGAACAAAAATGGAAGTCAGTGTTGGTTAAAGTGTTGCGTATGTATATGATTTATATTCAATACAAATACACTAACACCACAACTACATAAAATATATGAAGAGATTGAGAGGGATAGTGAAAAACAGCCAGAAATAAAATCTACAAAAATAAAAATTGAGCCACAAAATGGTTACTTTAAAATATACAAAAATTGGTTGCAGGATTCTAACAATTTGAATACAAATTTAAACTTTAGAATAAAATGTTTGGAAAAAATTTTTTTTTAATTTAATTTGTTAACAAATTTATAGGTTATACACTGAACCAAAAAAGGAAGTAAATAATTAAAGAAAATTAGGTCAGACAGACACAGATATGATTATTTTTTAGCGTTGCACACGAAAGGACATGGATAATATACCTTCTTCATCACTTGCGGTGTTGGAGTTTATTAAGACAAATATTTTCACCTCTTTTCACTTTCTCTAAATGTTAATATAAACGACAATAATTTAAATAATGTTTTTTAATAAAAATCGTCTTTTATTTATTTCATTTGAGTTTTATAAATTTTATTATATTTTTATTAATTTATTTATCTTTTCACCTTTTTTATTTATTTTAAAATTTTATAAAAAATTTATGAAAAAAAATATTGCGAAATAAATTTCACAGAATTTATTTAAACAACTAATTGCTGCTGAAGTTCATAAAACAACTCAATTTAATAAAACTCAATATTTGCTAATAGAAAACAACAAAAATAAATAAAAACTTTAATTTGTTTTTTATTTAAAAGATTTTTTTTAAATATTAAAAGTTGCCAAAATAATTAAGCAAAAATAAAAAAGTTCTTAATTTCGTTACAAATTGCTTTTTAACAATTTTAGCGATTTCAATTGACAAATATTTTCTTTTTAAATCAACTTAAATGCAGGTCAAGGTTATTTTTCTTAATGGAAAATGAATGTTAAGAGAATTAATTAATAAAATATTTTATAAAAATTTTTAAAAATTATTGAAGTCATAAGAATTGAAATGTCAGATCAGTTTCCAAATAATACCAAATAATAATAATAATAATAATAATAATAATAATAATAATAATAATAATAATGATAACAATAAAAGAAAGAGTTTTCGACTCTTTTTTATTTTTCGTAAGATCGAATCATTCAAAGAGTTTAATTTTAATATGAAAAAAGAAGAGTTTTATTTTTTTATCGCTCTTTAAGAAAGTCTCATTCTAATGAATGATAAAAATCAGGAAGATAAAAATCGAAAAAGAGCGGAATCGAAGAAAATACTTTAAAAATTAAAATTCTCTCAAATTGTTTTGAAGTCGTGAAAAAAGTCTCTTTGTATAATAACAACCTTTGGATGGTTATAAAAACGTATTCACATATTAAAATAAGTTTACTTTTGTTGTATGAATTTTAAATGTTTTTGTTATTGCATTTTTTATAAAACAACAGGAAGTTTTATTACAACAAGAATTTGTTTGTGTGCTTGTGTATGTACAAGCAAATTTGTTTGTTTTTTACTTTTTTGTTTTCTTTTCAATCATTTCAGTGAAAGAAGAGTAAAATAGAGATTAAAATTTTAATAAAAAAGAGTTTTATTTTATTAATCTTCGCAAGTGAGGATTAAAAATTAAGATCATTTGAAATTAGAAATTTTGATCCAAGTGTTTTCATACTCCGGCTTTTAACTGTAAGAGATATTTTAATGATATTTCAAATGACTAAAACCGATGTGTCTTCAAGTTAATATGGAGCAGTGCAGGTCTCGTTGTTTTTTAATTTAAATCATAAATAAAGAAATAATATCTAGACGTATGAGTTATTAATGTATATGTGCACATGTTTTATTAAGTATACTCTTTGTACTTCAAATGTAGACAAATTTAGTTAGCAAAACGTATTATTTCAGTAATTTTTTATATACTTAGCCAAATTAAACGAAGCTTACAAAAAGAAATTATAAAATTTGCATTGTTTTTATAAAAAAAAAGTTTATTTCAGATGATTTAATGCTCTTTTTATAAAAAGGATATATGACAGGAACTATTACCCTTCTTTCCATATAAAAGAAATTTATATTATTTAATTGTAACCATATAAAAGTTTCAGTATTTTTCCGTTAAAATTCTTTGTCAAAGTTTTAGATTAAAATTTCTGGAAATATTATAGTTGTTTGAATCCTGGATCCAATTTTCTTCACCCTTTGATTTTTTTCTTAATTATTCTAATATGTAGCTGTGTGCTAGATTTCAGAACTCTAGGATAAATACCTCATTTTTGCCAACTTTTATATGGGAATGAACAATTTTGGGCCGACTTTCATTTCGGACTTAAACTCAATAAAAAATTTTTGGGATAAAAGACTCAAAAAATGTCAAAAATGACTTTTACAGAGCTAAAAATAAAAAAATTACTTTAGGACGAAATTGATTCCGATCTTTCAAAAATTTGTGGAATTTATTTTAGACCGTATTTTGAAGGTAATCCTACCCATTATTATTAACGCTATAGAGACTGATGAACTAAAGTGCATTTATAGGAAAAATTTTACTCAAATTGAAGGTTAAACTACAAAATTAAGTTAAAAAATAAAATTAAATACAAATAAAATATTAAGTTAACAGTATTTGAAGTGAAGTCTTAGTTGGTTGAACAAAGATATTATTTGCCGACTAAATGTTTTCATAATTTGTTCTAATTCCTTAAAAAAATTATGGGCTTTTATGGAAACATGCACCAGTGTATAAATAAATATGAAAAGGAAACAATAACGCTCTTGCATTCCCGAATCATTCACAAACTCTCCAAAGATTATGTTCATATTTTTCAGCTAATAAAATAAATCTCATGATGAGTTATAAAATCAACAAAAAAGAATAAAAGAAAACCGGAAATAAGACAAACAATCAAATACATGTTTCCTCTTATTGAAAAAAAAACAAAACATTGATGAATGATGCTTATATGTATGTGTGAGTACAGAAAACACTCTATATTTTATTTATTTATTTTTTATTTATATGTGTTTTTGTATTAAATAAATATTATTAACGAATGTGTAAAAAAGTTTGCTAAATAATAAAGAAAACATGAGAAATAAAAACAAAAAATAAATAAAAATATTTATGAGAATGAATTAAAATTGGGGCAGAGTTGATTTTTTTTAAAGAATTCTGTGTATGAAATTTAACATAATGATAGCAGAGAGAGTGTAACATTATAATTTTCAGAGCTTCGATCTCATATAAATATAATAATATATAAATAGAGTTTGTAATAAAGTATTATTATCACAGTAAAGGAGACGAGACAAATTATTTACCGATATTTGGAAGCAGGCGTTATTAAAGTTAATATTGTTCCGAGTTGCGATTTTTCTGCTCGGTACTGTATTTTGTTAATCTGATTAAAATGAGTGAGTGCGAACTAAAATTTATATTTTCAACAAAACCCAACTTGGTCCTACAAAAAGTCGGCCAAGCTTTCAAAGCTCTGTTTCCAGTATTATTAAACAATACCGAGAGAACTTGTCCGTTGATAGAAAACCTGGTTCAGGTAGAAGGAATGGTGAATATAATGTTTTTTAAGACAAAATATAGAAAGCATTTTCAAAAGAGCTCACAACATTTCTGGTGGAAAAGCCGTATGGTTAGTTCAGTGTTTGGACTATTTGCTACAAAAACTTAAAGCCAACGCAGCTTTAAAAACATACAAAGGTCAACAAGTTCCGAACAGGAATGCTGCTTAAAATAGAGGAGTCAAAAATAGAGCACGGGAATTAAAGTCAAGTTTGTAAAAAAATATTTTTGCTGCTTAATGGCTTACGAAACGTATGTCCTGGCAGATTTGTTGCAATTTTCTGGTCAATAATTGTATGTTACTGATCCTTTGGGAAATGTAAGCATCAGCAACATACAATTTAGTGGCTAACCCCTAAACTGCTTGGAGCTAAGGACAGTGTAGAGATATTGTGCTCTAGTTAAAAGAGGACTGAAGAGCACAGAAAAGTGTGGTATATTTTAAACGGAGATGGACTACCTGTTCGAGCAAAGTGACCATAGAAACGTTAGAGAAAGGTTTTCCGTTTCAAAATTTCATCACTAGTGATTAAAATAAGAAAAATAGGATTTTTTAATATCCCTTTTAGCCGATTAAAGGATACAAAATTATTTCCTGAAATCGATTCTGCCCCACTGTGGTATATGTGAATAAAAGTCAAACAAGAAATGAAAAATAAAAATCATATAAAAATGTATGTGTATATGTATGTGTAAAACATTTATATAAAAATATTTTAACACACAGACATAACTATAAAATTGACAAAAAGTATAAAACGTTTTAATAAACATTTTTTATTGTACATGTGAATATAGAAATGTATGTATGTATGTGAATGTAAATAAACATGAGTCGTTAACAAACACTAAGTGCAAAATGGTAGAAAATGTTTATAGTTCTGCTTCTTCTTTTCTGTTTTGTTGATTTATTTGGTTTTATACCATTATAAAATTGTTAAAATATCTGAAATAAATCTATGTGTTTGTATGTGTATAATTTTTTTATATAAATTAATACATTTTATTATTTTTTTATTTATTTTGTTTTTTTTCTATTTTATTTTTATTTATATTTCTCATTTCATTTATTTCATTTTTGCATTGTTGATTTCATTAAGGACACAGCAATGCGTATGAAATGTATGTACATCAATGAATATTTTAAATACATACAACCAATAAACGGAAATCCTTTATCCATGATTTTCTTCCTGTATTAATAATTTATAGCATGAAGGATTTGTTTTTTATGAATACAAACATACATATGCACACACACACACACACACACCAAAATGTATATAAACATATTACGAATTTGTTATGCAGAGAAAAACAAAAAAACGAAGAGTGTGAGAAGGTGAATATAATAAAAAAATAATAACAATTTATAGATGAAATTTTTATGGCATAAGAGCGTATGATTGTTAAAATATTTGTTTGTCAATGAATTTTAAAAATTTATTAAAATTCAATTAAAGTTGATGAACAACAATGAGAGAATAATAAAATATGTTTTAAATATGAGTTGTAAAATAAAGTCGAAAAAAATGAATAAATAAGCAGAACAAACAAGGGAGCTAAGGAATATTTAAATAAAAGCCCAAAAGTAGGCTTTAGTTTTTTTATTTGCTTAAATACCTGAATGTAGGCCCTTCAAATATGAGGTAATAATTAATTAAAATTTTTATTAAAAGTATTAATAGCGAATAAAATTTAGCTTGTTTTGTATTTAAAATATTTGTTTGTATTTTAGCTCTAATTGGATATTTGTTTGTCAATGACTTTTTAATATATATATTCACATGAAATTAAAATAGATGAAAAATAATCGGAGACTAAGAAAGTGTTAAATGGGATTTGCGAATTTAAGTTAGAAAAGTAGAACAAAACAAACAAAGTCGTAATAAGTGAACATGACCCTAAAAGTAGGCTATAGTTTTTACTATAAATAAGGCACCTAAAAGTAGGCATTTATATATAAGAAATAATAATTAATTAAAGCTCAATTAAAAACGTATTATAATTTGTAAATTAAAGATGCAAATTGTCAAAATATTTCTTAATCAATGAATTTTACAATTTTAATAATTTATTAAAATTGGAATTAAATGAAAAACAATAAAAAATAAAATAATTTTTAAACATGAATCGTAAAATGAAATAGGAAAAGAAAAGCTGTACAAACAAAACATCTAAGGAGTATGAGCCAAAATGTAGGCTTTAGATTTTGAATTCATTTACTTGACAAACTAAGTAAGTGAATGTTAGTTTTCACATAGAAATAGTATTTATTTAGGTCGTCTAGAAAATTCATATCAATTTCAAATTATGGACACGACTGAAGAAATGTCTTGTACTTCGGAATTAGTTGCATTTTTATTCTAGTGGAAAAAACTTCTGCTTGCGGATTCAAAGCGATATAAAAGTGTATGTTATTTTAAAGAGAATAATATAAGCTTTCTATTGAGATAAGTGGACAGATATGATCTGCGAAATTGATCTTATCTGCCCAACATTTTGTTCAGTAAAACAGGGAAAGAAATTGGGATAAATTTTTAAACTCTCATAGTTTGAATATAATTTCTATTTAATCAATTTGAATTTTTATTTTTTGCGCCTAAATGTAGGATTCAATTTTCAAATAAATTATACTCATGAGAGAATGCTTTACAAATATCAATTAATAATTCATTACTGCCTGATCTATATTATATAAGTTTCTGTAGAATTAATTAGTATTTAAAAATTAACCATGAAGTCTTTATTTTTGGACTTAGAAAAATAAAAAATGTTTAAAGTGCCGGCATTAAATTTTGGATTAAATCAAACACCTAAATATAATCAATAAGATATAGTTATTATAAAATCTTTCCTATCCAGCTTTTTTTAAGAAAATATAATTTGTTATCTGTCCTCAATTTTGTATATATAATTTCCTTATGATAAACATTTTCCAAAAATTTGTTTTTAATTTCAGTTTCAATGAGTTCAGTTAATAAATGTTTTATACTCTTGTGATAAAAGTAAGATCATATTTCTCCATAACGCCTAAAAGTATGCTTAAATTAAAAGCATTAAATAAAACGCCTTAATGTATGCAATTAAATTTTTATGATTTTGTTTTAATTTATGCTAATAATAAATACTTTTTAATTATTTCTAATAAGTATATAATATTAATTTTCACCACAAAATTTTCATTTTTGGTCATATTAATTAAAACTTTTCCAATTATTACTCCCAACAAACTCTAATTCAAATCAAAATGTTTCTCCTTTTTCTATGATTTCCTATCAAAATATATTTATTATTTCTATTTTCATTTTCTGCTTAACTTCCTTAATGAAAATTATAATTTCTTTTTATTTATTTCCCTGTGGAATCACTTTTTTTGCATTCCAGAGTCCAGTAAAACAATTTTAATTTGGTGATTTCTTTTGAACCGCAAACGCAAAAATTGGCAAAAACTTTTTCAATTACAAATCAATGAAATGGAAAATTGTTTTTCTTTATTCTTTTTTTCTAAGAAAAAGAAAAAATTATATTTTTGGTCATAATTTTGTAAAATTTTTATGAACATAAAATGTAACTAAAATTAACTCTCATAAACGATAAAACGAATTTTAATAGTATTTTTAGCATTTCTTTGTCAGATTGAATGTAATTATGTAAATATTTGGCTCTAATACAGATCATAATTTGATGGTGCATTAAAAGAAGGAAACATAATAAAAATGTTGCTATAAAAATACATTTTTAAGCTTTTATGGAGATTGCGGAAATAAAAAGAGATTTTCGAGAATTGAAAATAAAATTTTATTTTTTTAATGGATTTTTTTTGAATTTTTGGATTTTTTTTATAGAATAAATGACAAGAAGTGGCACTGAAAATGTGAACGAATATACTACAAAAATAGCTAAAAACAAAAATTTGCGATTCAAAGTTCTACTTCAGTTTTAGTTCAGTTCTAGTTAAGTTCTAGTTCAGTTTTAGTTCAGTTCTAGTTAAGTTCTAGTTCAGTTTTAGTTCAGTTCTAGTTTAGTTCTAGTTCAGTTTTAGTTCAGTTCTAGTTTAGTTCTAGTTCAGTTTTAGTTCAGTTCTAGTTAAGTTCTACTTCAGTTTTAGTTGAGTTCTAGTTAAGTTCTAGTTCAGTTTTAGTTTAGTTCTAGTTAAGTTCTACTTTAGTTTTAGTTGAGTTCTAGTTAAGTTCTAGTTCAGCTTTAGTTCAGTTTTAGTTCAGTTCTAGTTTAGTTCTAGTTCAGTTCTACTTCAGTTCTAGTTCAGTTATATTTCAGTTCTTGTTCAGTTTTAGTTCAGTTCTAGTTCAGTTCTAGTTCAGTTCTAATTCAGTTTTAGTTCAGTTCTTGTACACTTTTAATTCAGTTCCAGTTCAGTTTTAATCAGTTCTATTTGTGCCTAAAATTTTGATATCCAGTATTCTCCCCAAATTACACTAAAATTATTTTCATATTATTTTTCTATAAATATAAATTTCAGTATTTAATTTAAATTCGCCATTTTAATTAGGTTATTGAACTTTACTATTCAATTTATATATTTGAAATTTATTTTGCTTATTTTGTAATAAAATTTATAGCCTACTTTTAGGGATAAAAATAACACATACAAAATTATTCATTAATTTTTTCATTTACTTAATGATTTTTATTATAGAATTTATATTATTTAAAGTTTTTATTGTAATTTCATTAACATAATAATTTATATTTATTAAATAAATATCTGAATATATAAATGTTACTATTTAATTTGTATTTGTTATAAATATTGAAATAATGATTGAATAGGACAATGATAATTATTATGAAAATGATAATGATAATTACAGTTGATTGTAATCAAATAAAGTAATCAATTTTTATTGTTTATATTAATTAGGCAGCTGCAAACAATGAGTCATAGAAAAAATATTTAAAGATGAAAATAAATTGTAAAAATTATTTAATAAAAAAATTTCAATAATTGAGTTAAAAAAGCTTAAAACTGAAAATTGATTTTATTTAGTTTATTTAAAATCACTTAAAAGGTTCATATTCTGTCATGGTTTTTACCATTTTCTACTCTTTTATTTTCTACACTTTCCGGTTATGGTTTACAAATTTAATTAAAATAAAATTTATAAATATTTATTACGCCAAATTCAATGGAAATTGATATCATTTAAGCTGTATTAGTGAGAGTTTTTTTATGATTAAATAAATCCAACAAATTTTGTTTATTAATCCATTTTAAAAAAATTATTTATTTATTATTCATGCCACATCATATGGAGTAGAGCCAGAGAGGCAACTCCTTTTGTGTGTAAAGAATAATATAAAGTCCTTTGGATACGTTAAATGAAGTCCTTAGAGTTACGTTTCATGTTCTGACTTTATTTGGGAGAGATGACGTTCTATTTGCTTTTCTATTCATTTTTAGTTTTATTAAAAAAGCGAAAATTTGTTTATTATCTTTTCAACTTTCTCTTTCTCTCTTTGTTTTCATTATTTAAAACTAAAATAAAATGTTTAGCATACTTTTAGGTTATGCGAATTTTATGGTATTGAAATATTTGTATTTCAAAATAAATATTTTTACTGCCAGTTAAAATTCATTCATGACTGCTTTATTCAATTTAAATGTAAATTTATTATAAGTTTTAGCTTTTGTAAAATTGTTTTATATTTCAATTCATCAAAGATTTGCATTTGAAATGTTTTTTTTTTATTGAGTTTAAAATAAAACTAACAAAACTTGAAATCTCTCGATATTTATTTAGCTAAAATTGCTTAATTGTATTTTTATGAAATTTTCTAAAGGTGTGTTCAAATATCTGTATATACAAAATATCGGCAAATATTTAGAAATAAGAAAAAAGTGGTTACAATTTTGGTTTGGCCACAGAAGGATTTTAAAATTTTCCCTCAAAAAAAGGAAAATGACTTTTATATGAAAACATGATAAATATTGTTTTTTTTTTGAAAAGTAACAATAAAAATGGAAATACAAAAAATAAAATAATAATAAATGATAAATTATTGTAACTGCAATTGTCAGTTAACAAATTCAATTTTTATGTTTTAAATAATTAAAAAAAAAAGAAAAACATTAAACAAAAATATGAAAAAGGAAAAAAGAATTAAATTTATCCTTCAGCTATTGGCAACGGTGTTATTAATTTCACTTGAAGTGCATGAAAAATAAATTTCGAATTTATTGATAACAAACTGATCGAAAAAGCTGTATAGATTAGAATGTACCATAGAACTGAATCGAACTAGAATTGAACTAGAACCGAACTGGAAATGAATTAGAACTGAACTAGAAATTAATTAAAATTGAACTAAAACTGAACTAGAAAATAATTAGAACTAGAACTGAACAAGATTGAACTATAAATGAATTAGAAGTGAATTAAAACTGAATTAGAACTGAACTAAAACTGAACTAAAAATGAATTAGAACTGAACTAGATTGAACTTTAAATGAATTAGAAGTGAATTAGAACTGAACTAGAAATGAATAAGAAGTGAATTAGAACTGAACTGGAACTGAACTAGAACTGAACTAGAACTGAATTAGAACTGAATTAGAACTGAATTACAACTGAATAACAACTGAATTAGAAGTGAATTAGAACTGAATTAGAACTGAATTAGAACTGAATTAGAACTGAACTAGAAATGAACTGGAAATGAATTAGAACTGGACTAGAACTAAACGAGAATTGAACTAGAAACGATTTAGAAGAGAATTAGAACTAAGTTAGAACTGAACTAGAACTGATTTATTAAGAATCAAATATTTTATTAAAAATTCAATTTTTAAAAAAAAATATTTTCTAACAAAAATTAAATTTTTTTTTCTGTAAAAGTTAAATTTTTATTAGAAAATAAAATTTTTTATAAAAAATAAATTTTGTAATATTTTTTATCAAAAACTCAAATTTTCGCTAAAAATCCAGTTTTTCACTGAAAATTAAATTTTTTTACAAAAAATTTAAATTTTCACTTTAAATTAATTTTTCAAAATAAAAATTAAATTTTTCACTTAAAATTCAATTTTTCATTAAAAATATTAATTATATAAAAAATTTAATTTTTTTTAAATAGAATTCTATTTTTACAAATTTTTAAATTTCTCTCAAGTTTAATATTTCAATAAAGTTTTCACTTTTCAATATTTCCCTGAAAGTTATTTTTTCAATTCAATTAATTTACTTTTAGTAAAGATTTTTTTATAAGTTTTTATCAAACATTAGAATTTTTTTAATTTTAAATTTTCTCTATTTTTGTGCAAATAAAATAACTAGTAGAAAGTGATTTTATAATTAAAGTTGTATAAATATTTCCACTTACCTGAAAACCATCATAAGTCCATGAACCAAATTTCATTTCACACCTCTGATCATCGAAGGGAAACCAAGTGATATCAATTTTACATGTTGACTTAAAAATACCGGGCGGCACATAAAGGCAAGAACCGTTATTACGTACCACAACATTGGTGGCATATGTACCATCAAAACCCTCATCGGCACTAGAATTAAAGGAAAATATTTACATAAATTTCTGTCGAGTAGAAAAGGATTAAATTTATAGTCATTCCATTATTATCAGCATTTAAAATTTTATTGTATTTATTACTGCTACATTATTGACATTCTGATATACCAGATATGGTTTAAATGACGCATAATAAATAAAAAATAATGTTAATAGTTCATGTATATTGCTCTTTTTTATTCTATCTCTCTCTCTCAGTTACACGCTTTTAGTTGACTATTTAAGTTTATTTCATAAAATCTAAAAGCAGTCATTTATTTCATCATTTTCATCCATAAGTGAAAAACTAAGTAAATGTCAAGTTAAATGTGAAACCCACAAAATACAAGAAAATAACAAAAACAAAAACAGAAAAAAGAAAAAATTTATAAAAAAATAAATGGAAAAGAAGAAGAAAAAAACTTGTTAGAAATAAAGTTAATAGAAAAAGTAGTTGTGAAAGAAGCAGAATGTTGCTGAAATATGCACTTTCATATCCTTTTGCCATATTTCCCGTTGCGTCTTTTTTTCTATTTCAACATTTGTCATTTTTTCCTTTTTTTATTTTATTTAGTTTTTTTTTAAGAATTTAGAAAATAAAAAATAACTAAAGGAAACCTTGACTTTATTACACAGTGGCAAAGAGCTGTGAGTATATAAAATACAAATAAAGAGACATAGTTCTATAACATACACAGATATAAAATCACTATTATTTGTAGTTGTTTAAGTGTTAGTGTAAGTATAAGTGTGTGATTGAGATTTGTATTTGTTGTATAAATGGAATAAAAGTTATAAACCAAAAATAAAACACACACATATTTACTTATGTATATGAAACTGTGTTAGTAGTGGTTTTTATAATTTTAGGATTGAAGGGAAAAATTTATTAAGAAAATTTATGGGAAAATGTGAAGAAAAGGAATTTTTTTAATAACTCTTAATTTTGAGTTTTTGTTAGTTTTGAATTTGGATAAAAGTTAAGATAATTTTTAAAAAGTGTTTATGGTTTCTTATTCCGTAGGAATTCAGCTTTAATTGGTGTTTTTAGAAAAAAAATAGAAGTTTTACTGAAGTTAAAAATTTTTAATTAAATTAAAAAAAAATTCAAAATTAGCATAAATCCAAAAATCTCATATGATGGCATGGAAACATTTGCCTGACTATCGATACTCGTCTATTAAGTTTCATCTATAAACTTGACTATGGGCTCTCAATTAAACTTAACTATAGACATGTATATAAATTTGACTATATTATCGTCTATAATCACTAGAATAAACAATCGTATAAACTCGACTATATTCTAGTCTATAAACTCGACTATATTCTAGTCTATAAACTCGACTATATTCTAGTCTATAAAATCGACTATATTCTAGTCTATAAACTCGACTATATACTCGTCTATAAACTCGACTATATTCTAGTCTATAAACTCGACTATATTCTAGTCTATAAACTCGACTATATTCTAGTCTATAAACTCAAATATATACTCCTCTATAAATTCGACTATATACTCGTCTATAAACTCGACTATATTCTAGTCTATAAACTCGACAATATTCTAGTCTATAAACTCAAATATATACTCGTCTATAAGCTCGACTATATACTCGTCTATAAACTCGCTATTTACTCGTCTATAAACTCGACTAT
The DNA here is from genome assembly GCA_004302925.2 of Cochliomyia hominivorax. Classification (NCBI taxonomy): domain Eukaryota; kingdom Metazoa; phylum Arthropoda; class Insecta; order Diptera; family Calliphoridae; genus Cochliomyia; species Cochliomyia hominivorax. The sequence continues at coordinate 14,835,238 of PYHX02000495.1, forward strand.
ATACTCGTCTATAAACTCGACTATATACTCGTCTATAAACTCGCTATATACTCGTCTATAAACTCGACTATATACTCGTCTATAAACTCGACTATATATTCGTCTATAAACTCGAATATATTCTCGTCTATAAACTCGACTATATTCTCGTCTATAAACTCGACTATATACTCGTCTATAAACTCGACTATAGTTGGGTCTTTTAACTTGATATAGGCTCTAATATAAACTCAATTATGATCCTGTTTATAAACCATAATCTTGCCTGTTCAATCAACTACCTGTTCTACTTCAGTTCTAGTTCAGTTTTAGTTCAGATCTTGTTAAGTTCTAGTTAAGTTTTATTTCAGTTTTAGTTCAGTTCTTGTTCAGTTTTAGTTCAGTTCTAGTTCAGTTCTAATTCAGTCTATAAACTCGACTATATTCTAGTCTATAAACTCGACTATATTCTAGTCTATAAACTCGACTATATTCTAGTCTATAAACTCGCTATTTACTCGTCTATAAACTCGACTATATACTTGTCTATAAACTAGCTATTTACTCTTCTATAAACTCGACTATATACTCGTCTATAAACTCGACTATATACTCGTCTATAAACTCGCTATATACTCGTCTATAAACTCGACTATATACTCGTCTATAAACTCGACTATATATTCGTCTATAAACTCGAATATATTCTCCTTTATAAGCTCGACTATATTCTCGTCTATAAACTCGACTATATACTCGTCTATAAACTCGACTATAGTTGAGTCTTTTAACTTGATATAGGCTCTAATATAAACTCAACTATGGTCCTGTTTATAAACTATAGTCTTGCGTATTCAATCAACTAAAATATCGAGCATTAACAGATTATACGTTCGTCTATAATCACGACTATAGACTCGTATAAAAGTTCGAACACTATAAAAACCTAAATGGAAGTGTTTCCGAAAAAACTTAAAAATTTCATCATAATAATTATTTCAATGAAATAAAAAATAAAGCAGTAAATTTAATAGTTTTGTTTTTATGTATGTTAAAAATTTTGCTATTTCTGGTGCTTGTGCAAAATATTCTTAGGTTCTTATAATTATTATCAAGAGTGTAAAAACAAGAGAGAAAATACTTTCGCACACATGTCAACACATAAGAATAAAATTGAAACTGAAACAATATATATTGTATATCATAGGATATGTAACAACTAAAACCCAATAGGGAATTTCTTAAGAAAAGAAAATTGTTAAGTTCCAAAAAAAAAAAAGCTAAAAATTGAATTAAAATAAATAGAAAAATAAATAAACTGATAAATAAAATCAAGAAATCAGGAGAATAATGCAAAAATGGAAATAAAAAATACAAATGAGATCATTTTTCAGATTACACAACGATTTTTTAAATTATCGAATATTTAAATGCCACAATGTATACAGCTTATTCCTGATTTGAAACCTTTTTTCATTTCGTTTAATTACAAAAATCCTTCTATAGATTTTTTAATATTAACAATTCTTTCTATGAAAAAAAGAGTGTTTAAATAGAGAAAATAATAATAGAAACATATTCAACCCCTGTATTTAATATTCCCTACAAGGTTATTAACGTTGGCTTTTCAAATTCTATTTTTTTTCTTTGCTTTTTTATATTAAATTTTCTTTTGTTATATTATTTTGTAGAAAAATGTACTAAAACAACAATAATGAAACATGGGAAAAAACGAGGGAGTGCAAAAACAGAAAAAAACTGTTTAAGTAGCTTTGGGCGATGACATTTCATTTCACTATTTCATCAACATTTAAACACAAATAAACTCACACATACACACTTGTACATAAATTCAAACAAACATACACACACAGATTTTTATAGTCAAATAAATGCTAAATGAAAATAAAGATTTTTATGGCAAAAAAATAACTGAAATAACAATAGTTTTCTTTAGGTATTTACACACACATACACACATACAAACACAAATACAAATATTTATTTTAGTAGAGAAGTATTAATATTTAGAAATTTTTTAACATATTGCTGTATGTCATGATGATATATATGTATCTGTAAGAATTTATATGTATGTATTTACACACATATTTACATTTAGTATTTTTTAGAAAATTTTTCTATTAAAATGATATTTTATTATTTTTCGCTAATTGGTTATGGAAGGGACTTTTAAAGGGTACGAAATAGATTTAAGTATTTCAAATAATTTTTATATAGTTCAAATTAAAGCCTAGATGGCAGTGTTTAAAACTAAAATTAATTATTATATTTCTAATGTTAAAATAATAGATCCTCGTCTGTTATAAAATCCAAATTTTTCATCCTTTTAAATCTTCATATGATTATGAATAAAACTATATACTGGTCTATCACTTCGACTATAGACACGTCTATAAAATTGCTTATAAACTCTATAAACTTGCTTATTGACTCATTTATAAACTCGCCTACTGAGTGGTTTGCAAATTTAATTATTGACTCGTCTAACATTGCTACCATTTTCTCGTCTAATATCTCGAATATATCCTCGGCTATTACATATACATATATATTTCGCTCGTGAAAATAAGCATATTTATGCACTGCCTCGTGTAAAAATATGAGATCGAAAAATTCTTAACATACATATACGTTAATAGAAACGAGACGCACATTTTTCTGTTCACTTATTTTTAACTGTCATATTTTACAGAGATAATTTGATAAAAGAGTAATCATATATATATTTTGTTGAAATTTTTAATGGAAAATGTGTGTTAAGAATTTTTCTATATCACTTCTTATACTCTAACCAAACGTCTTGACCTCCTCTATCATCTCGCCTGTCATATTAACTATTAAGTCGTATTCTATGAACTGGACTAAAGTCTCGTCTATGAACGATACAAAAGCGTCTTTTAAAAACTTGACTATTGTCTCGTCTAAAAACTCGACTTTAGTCTTGGCTATGAACTAGACTCGACTGTAGATTTATTTATTAATTTGATTATAGTATGAACTCGACTATTGTCTCGTCTGTGAACTCGATAGAAGTCTACTTTAAGTATTCGACTAAAGTCTCATCTTAAACTCGACTCTTGTCACGTCTATAAACTCAACCTTTATCTCGTCATTGAATTCGACAGTAGTGTACTCAATGAATTCATCTCATTCATTCTTATCTTTAAACTCCTCTTTAGTTTTTCCTATGAACTCTTGATTATTCAAAAAGTACTTATCCCTACAAAAAGTACTTTTTCTCCTAAATCGTAACCTTTCGTCTCATCTCTTTTACATTTTACACCCTTTAAGTCTACAATTTATTAAAATAATCGTATAAATTGTTTAACAGATTTTTCCTTCCACATTCTTATTTACAATTTTCTATGCAAAAGTATTTATTTAATGGAACTGCATATGTGTATGTATTCATGTGCAAATATGTGTAAATGTCATATTCTATCAGTGTTATGTATTATTTCAATATAAATTCACATTTCGCACATTAAAAATTTTATGTTTAATTTAGTTCTTTTTTTCTTTTTCTTTTCTGTCGTTTGTTTTATTTCATTTTTATTCAAACATTGACATCTGTTCAAATACTTTCGAGGCATTTCTGGTGTTGATTTATGTAGATTTTGTTATTATTTTTTTTAATTTTATATTTTTCACTTTGCGGTTTAATTTCTTTTTAAATAAGAATTTTATTATACAGTTTTACTTACACATACACACATACATATATGTGAATATTATATTTATTGATATTTACATATGATTCTTATTTAAAATAAGTAGTTTAATGTAATATTTACATTTGTTATTTAAATATATTGAAATGTAATATTTACATAATTTATGCATTTTAATATAGAATGATCAAATTAAAGATTAAAGGATTTTGGTTAGCAGAGACAATTGAAGAAATAGTGATGATATGCGATTTATTCGAAAAATAATTTTCTTCTGCTTGAGACAAAAAATAAAGAGGAATTTTTTATCTCGTCTATAAACTCAACTGAAGTTTACTCTCCCGAATTGATTATAGTGGCATCCTTAATTTCTGTTGCAGTGTCGTCTATACACTCAACATTGTTTCGACTATAGACTCGTCTATAAAGTTTTCCATAGTCTCGTCGATGAACTTGACTATAATCTATAAAGTCTAAAACTTACCATAAACTTGTTAAATTTATGATTTTAAGATCGACTATAAACTCGCCCATAAACTCAACAATGGCGTTGTCTATTAATTTCTCTATGGTATCATGATAAAATCATCTATAGTATTGTCTAGTATAAACTCGCCTATAAACTTGACTACAGTTACTTCTATATGATAAAAGTCGATGTATTTAAATATAGTTTCTTCTATAATTTTAACTATGGTCTCATCTAATAACTCGACTATAGTTTTATCTATGAACAGTAATAGAGACTTGCCAATAAACCTGTCTGTAGTTTCGATTATGAACTGCACTACAGACTTTTCAACCAACACGACAGTAGTTTCGTCTATGAACTCGACTACAGTGATATCTATGAACCAGACCATAGTCTCTTCTATGAACTATGGTTGTAGTCTTATCTATGACGACTATAGACTCGTCTATGATATTGGTGGTAGGCTTGACTGTAGTCTCGTCTATGAACTCAACTATAGTCTCATCTAAGGTCTCGATTACAGTCATGTCTATGATCTCAACTATATTTTCGTTTTTGAACTTTTCAGAAAAGTGTCTATAGGTTTTAATGACTCCGCTTGGTATTAGCGAGGCACTCATAAGACTTTATAATGTGTCCACATATTTTTTGCCTGACTTGGAAACTTTTCACTATACTAAACAAGGTCTTGGAACAAGAACAATAACGTGGTGTTTTTTATCAAGAGGGCAAATCCTCTAAACTATCCAGAGCTCAGGACAGTTGAGAAATATTAGGCCCTTGTTATAAAATGAATTGAAAAATACATAAAAGGTGTTACAAAATATGGTACATTTTAAACGACTATAAAAACGTTTATGGAAGTGTTTCCGGAAAAAATGATCAAAATTTAATTTTTGTGCTTAAAACTATAAAAAAATATTTGTTCCTGTAAATTGCGGAAATAATTTCAAACAAATCAAAAATATTAAAACTGTAAGTTAAGTGATTTCATTTATGTAAGTTATGAATTTTTCAATCTCACTCCTTAACATTTTGCAGCATCTAAATCTGTCTAAATTAATTTTTATTATTTATTTCTAACAATCATTTCTCACAAAATTTTTTGCTGACTAAGAAATCGAGATTTATATTCATTCCAATGTTTTGTACCATAAATGATTATGTATGTTTGTGTAAAAATAAGTGTAATAGTATATGTAATAGTGTTAAAAATCAACAACCAAAAAATTGTAAAATATAATAAACAATAATATGTCATATTTAATATTTATGCTTGTCACTTTTACATGTTAGTTTTTGTTAAAGTTTCTTTTTTTTTGATAAAAAAATATGATAGAAAACTGTGTGATATATCATTGTCATCAACAGCAATAGCAATATTTACAATAACAACAACATCATTATCACCAACATCTTTGTCATTTGAAGTATTAGAAATTTATACAAAAAAATGTAAACTAATGAAATTCTTATGGATTTTTAGGGCAAAACTTACATAAAATGAAAAGGACAATTTGAAAGGATATTTTTTGAAAGAAAACATTAATTGAGTTTAAGGGTTTTTTGATTTAGGCGAATAAAGGTTTTGAGTGAAATAAAGTTTTAAGTTTCATTTCTGTTAAGTTTCTGTTAATATTTTTCGATTCTTATTTATGCTGTGTAATCGAGAATAATTGACGATTAGAATAAAATTGGCCTTAAATGTGGTTTCTTATTAGAAAATGGTTATTTTATTTGAATTTAAAAATTAAAAAAGTGTTTGTCATTGTTATATAATTAACTAAACAAAATTTTCGTAATGGATGACTTGTAGTTTAGGAGATCTGCCGACAGGTATGAAACAATTATAATTTTTTTTTTTTGAAAAATTAAAAAGAAGAAAACTGTGAATGTGGAATTTTTCCTAAAAAATATGAAAAGTTATTAAGTAATAAACTTTAAATTTTGCAAGGAAACTTGAAAATCATACTTATTAAAAAAACAGAAGTTTATTTCACAATTTTAACGGTAATTTATTGGAAAATATCCCAAAGAAGAGAAATTCGTAGCACTTGGTTATAAGATTGTTTCTTGTGTATTCTTACGATTCCATCATTAACTTGAGATTAATGTCGGTTATGAACTATATTCTTGTCTATAAGGTTAACTGAAGCTTCGTCTATTGGCTAAACTGTAGTTTCGACTATGAAATCAACTCAAGTCTCGTCTATGATTTGGACTAAAGTCTCTTCTATAAACTCTACTATAGTCACCTCTATGATCATGATTATTTTAAAAAGGATTCATGTAATAACCATACAAATATATATCCATAAAAACCGATAACTGAGTGAACCACTAAGCTCCAGCGAAACATTTTTGTAAAACTGTCAATTCGAAATTGACAAATTAGAATAAAATTTTGTCATAATGTAAAGTTATATGTACTTCATTATCATTCCACAAATTATTAAAATCGGTTCAGTAGAAACAAGTTATAGCCAAATATATAAATAATTTTATTACTCATTATGAGTTTTTTGTTGTGGTTGAGGATATTAAAGAGTCGGTATAACCAAATATAGCATTTTTACTTGTTTTGTATGTCTTGTTCCACTCAAAGTAAAGATGCCGGTTTTTAATTAGAGGTCTTTTTGTTAGCCTTATTCATTTTTCCAAATGTTCTTCAGCCTATTTTATTTGGATTATATTTTAAACGAAGACGTAAAAATGGCTTTAAAAAAAAATTACCAAAAATAAAAAATAAATTTCTGTTGCATGTAAATAAACGTACGTTCTAAATCACAATATCTCAATTTTACTGCAGAATTTTCAAATTTAATCGTTAATTTTATAACGTTAAAAGATGTTCAACGGAACTATTCCGTTCATTCCAAAAAAGATTTAAATTCATTTTTTTATGACAAAAGATGTTCCAATAGAGTCGTAAAATTACAGATTCCGAAAGTGTGATGTGTAATTTCTTTAAAAAGGACAGAATTATGATATTCGGAAATATTCCAAGGGATGTTCAAAATTAGAAAAAAAAAACACTGATTAATTCTATAGAACAAGAAGCAGCTCGTAAAAAATTTAATTCTACTCAAATAAAGAACAAATTAAGTTCTCTCGTGACTTAGAAAATACGTTGCTCACATTTTAGATGGAGATGAAAACATAAAATGAAAGAAGACAAAATCTAGAAAATACTTAAAACAACAGCATAAAAATAATGGTCTTAAATTGGCATGAAAATACATGAAATGGGGAGAGGAATGAAAGAGGATATTATTTTCTAACGAAACAAATTAAGACGGTCTCGACGCATACTCATGTAAAGGCACAATTTGACACAATTTGACGGCGGTAGTGTTAAGTGTTGGGCAGCATTTTCTGAAGTTGGCAAATCTAATTTTTTTTGTTACAACAAATATAAATAGCTTTATTAAAAACAAATTGCTGCAATATGCTTTTCTCTCTCTCTTATGAATGAAGTTTGATTGTATCATCCACCCATATTACTAATGCTAGAGAGGCTGATAAACCTAAGTGCGTTTATAGGAAAATACCAGAAAAAATGGCTGAAAAATTAAATTTTATAAAACAATATTTCAAATGAAGTTTTAGTTGATTTAATAAAAATATTATTTGTTCTTTAAAATATTTTCTTGTTTAGTTTTTTTCTAAATTAAAAAAAATGTATGTGCTATTGCAGGAATATGCTTCAGTGTACATCAGATTGAAAATATATATCTTTATACGTTTTAATGTTATTAAAGTATCAAGTTTTGAAATTTTATGTTCTTTACAAATCCAAACCAGAACTGGGCTTTCTCTAGTATAATTTAGCTATTTTCCATATATTTTTATGGACCAGGGGAGGGGTAAACCCCCCCCGGTAAAAGCAAATATTGATTATTGAATATATATAAGAACTATAATAGCAAGAATTTTCAAATTTGGTCTTAATCACTTTCTCAACTGATTGTTTACTAGAACAAATGTAGTAGGGATAAGACCAAGGGAGTGATATCTCCCATACAAAGCTAATATTAATTAACGAAAATCTAAAGCAAGAGGTCTCAAATTTGAGCTTAATCACTTTCCCTCTTTTGTCTGTTACGAGACAAAATGTAGGACGGTTGTGACTAAGGGGAGAAGTATCCCCATTCAAAGCAAATTTAAATTATTATTGATCTATGTAAATCATATGATAATACAACACTTAGCTTAGAGCCAAAAAATTTTTTTATCAAAACGAAGTTTGTCAGGTCTTCTATCTGTACATAAAATTCCAAATCTTATTTTTTTTAAGTTTTACTTTTTAAATAACACCTTTGTTTTACAATCAAATTAAGTACTTTTTCATCATAAAATAATTATCATTTTTGTAAAATTTTTATTTGGTTTTCATATTTCCACATTTTGTCTTTAAATTCATCATTTCTTCTTAAACCGAGAGAAAAAACCTTTAAAGTGACAATCTTAGAGAGTCAGAAAAAAAGCTCTAAAAGATAAATATGAATTATTTAGTGAATAAAAATTATTTAGTTCTTTTATTTTTTTTGTATTTTTTATTTATTTTTAGTTTTTTAAATATTTGATCAACAATAATAATGAAATCCTCCCTCTCCCCCTTCTGTCTCACAGATAAATAAGAGACCAGTCATTGTTGACATTTATGTTCTTTTCCCCCATTTTTTATGATGATGATTTTAGTTCTGGCTCTTAAACAAATCTTTTGAGTTCTTAAGTTGGCAAAAATAAGTTGTTTTTGTTGTTGTTATTATTTTAAATTTTCTGGTTGTTGGATGTTTAAAGATAAAGACAATTTTTGGTTGTTATTATTATTTCTATTGTTAATACATTGTGTATTGTTTTATACCCTACTGCAACGTTAGTGATTGCGGTAATATGCATTTATGCAGAAGTTTGTAACAAGCAAAAAATATCGCTATCATCACTTTTAATTATACTGTTCGAATCATAATCACTTTCTGAGTCGATTTAATGATGTCCGCCTGGCCGACTGGCCGTCTGTTTATGTAAATTTTGTGAACAAAATTCAGGTCGCAATTCTTGAGATATTCTGATGAAACTTTTCATATATGACAAATTTTTCTCAATGATGAAATTGCTGATGATGAAAGTTGGCACAAATAAGTCTTATCGGTCTATTATTTCTCATAGGTCCTATATAACCCTCATTCCAAATATAACTTTGAAGGGATTAAATCTCTCATATACGTTTTTATTGTAATAAAAAATGGTTAAATTAAAACAGACATAAACAAAATTCGATGGGAGGAAATTTTACAAGAGTCGGTCCATAATTTTATCTACCTGCTATATAATCTCCCCAGAAAAAATTCTCTTAAAACGCACAAATTACACATAAATGTTGAGCATAAATTAAAAAATAAGGGTCGTTTATTTATGGCAGACAATTTGTTGTAGGGCATTAAATAGTCGTGCTCGACCAACTTTAACTTTTTATTTGTTTTTATTTTATTTATTCTTAAAGTTATTTTTTGTTGTTCTGATATTCTATTTTAATATTTTTGGCGTTAAGAATTTCATTTATGCAAATCTTTTCTAAAAGAAACCAAGTTGGTCAAGCGCGGCTATTTAATACCCTACACCACATTGTTGATTAATAATGGTTGTTACCAAAAATTAATGAACAACCCTCGTTTATATTTACTTTCTTATTTATACTGCAGACTGAAGTATATTATTTTGGTACAAACATTTATGTAGGATTTTTGTGTTTTAAGATGATTTTTTTCTGGTTGGATTATGCGATTTTTAGAGAAAATTATGAACCGACCACATCGGTTTTTGCTTATGTCTGTTCTAATTTGAGTAAATCAAAGTGATATCTGGAATGGAGGAATAATGGACCGGTCCTCGTATAATTTGGCAAATCGCTTCAGAATATTAAAAGTCTTTTTTCCCAATTTAGGAATGTTATGCATGGTTATGGTTATGGGTCCAGCATTACCAATTTCAATGAGCATCGTCCTTGAGCCAAGTTTCAACAGGATATCTCTAAAATTACGACTTACATTTCATTCCCCAGGTTTACATTTTCAACCCGTTACAAAATTATGCACAAACGCATAGCACCGCAACCACATACGATGGTGTAGGGTATAAAAATAATAAAAAAAGAAAATCTAAGAAACCAACCAGAAAAATAAAAAAACTGAAATTTTATTTTATTTATTTTTTGTTTTTGGGGCGTTGAAATATAACAACTGAACTGATAAACAACATTTTATGGAATAATTTTTTTCTGCCATTTGATTACACATTTACCGCATCTGCAAAAGAATTTTATGGATGAAAAAATGTCACCACTCAAATGAAGATTTGGTGTCGGTGTTTTAATAGATTTGAGTACAAAAAGAGTTAAATTAATAAAATAAAAAAAATGGCGAAAAACAATTAAAGGATTTTACTTTGGGTCAAGAAAACAAAGAAAGGAGTAAATTAATGAACAAGACAAAAAATTCAGGACAATAAAATGTTGTCCTTTATTAAGGATAATTTATGGTTTAGGATACAATAGAAATGTAAAAAAACAACACGAAAATTTTATAAATAAAAAAATTAAAATAAATATTTCCATAAGGATTTACTTCATGGTCAAAGAAAAATGATTATATTGGTTATTTCCTATGGGGACTTGGAATAAGTTAACACATACTATAAATCATTTCTTTTAAAGGAGCGCAAAATTTTTTTATTTACTTAATATTAAAATTTCAAAGTAACGATGAGAAATGTGTCCAGATTCGTTCGACTCAGTATCACTTTTTGATTCAATTTAACAATGTATGTACATCTGTCTGTCCATCCGGTTATCGATTTAAGTAAATGTTGTGAATACTTTACAGGTCGCAATATGGAAGATATTTTGATCAAATTTGTCACATATTTTTTTCTTTTAAAATTTGTTATCTTTGGTCCAATATTTCATGTAGCGTCCGTACAAATACCCTCCTGGAGTTTTAAGCCATTTTAATTGAATAAATAAAATGTCTATCAAGGCAAACTTCAAGAAGATCGGTGCTGATGATGGTAGGTTCTAGACAGACCCAATTTTCGAAAATCACTTTAAAGAAGTCCATCTTCATTTAAACTGTTGGACATCCTTTTTTGCTCTTCAATTTTCTTTTAACAAGAGCCCAATATCTCTTCACTGCCTTAGCTCCATACAGTTTGAAAGATTCGGCCAAATAGCATTATTGTTATTTCACAACTCAAGTCTTGTTTACTAAAATGGCAAAAATAAGTGGACACGTTATGAAGTCTTACGAATGAAAGCAGCCTTTTGTGTACACATTCCTTGATGTAAATTTTGAAAATTTCTGAACCCGCTGTAACAAATTATTGACCTTTTTTGTCTTAACCGCATATTGATTGCCATAGCGAGAACCTCTTTGGAAATTTTGACTGCTTTTAGGCCCTAAACTTATCTTTAAAATTCCCACGAGCATCTACAGGAATTTGCGAAAAATCTGCAGGAATATACGTTTCATCACTCATTATATAGCAAGAAAATTTGACTTCAAATTCCGTGCTCTGTTTTGATCTATAAATTTTTAGCCAAATTTTTGAGATTTGTAACTTATTTTTGGGTTTTATTTAGTGTATCAAAAAACCGACATTTCCAGAAAACCGATTATCGAGTTATTCGAAAAATATGATTTAAAAAAACCGAACATGGTTTTTTCGAATTCGAATACGATTTTATGTTTAATTATATATATTTACTCAGTAATGGCGGAATATACAAAAAATAAGCTGAATATAATGGTGATAAACTTTAAAAGTAACTTCCATTAAAAACCGGTTAACCGACTAAAAAAACGGCATGTTGAATAATTCGAAACCGGTCGGTTTTTTGAAATGAAAAAACTACTTATATTTGCCTTAAGTGTTCGTACCAAATAATCCGAGCTCTGCTTTAGAATATGGACTCTTTTAAAATTATTTCTATTTATTGGCTTTGGAAACATTCACCAGGTATTTTCTTGAAAACTTGGCCACTTTTTGCTGGTTTTATTGAAAATATTTAATAATTTACATGTGCCCTTTTTCTAATCACTACTTTAATCAGATTAACTATATATCAAAAGGAACTTGATACAAAAATCTAATACTTCTTGGGTTAAAAATTTTAATGAAAAATGTGTGTTAGGAATTTGTCAATCTCACTGCTTTTGTTAAGCGCACTAAGGGCTATCTAAGTATATACAAAATTTCTTTTGCCTGAGCTTATAAATTTACATAAGGCGAATCCAACATAGTGGCAAATTGTAAAATACCACCGACTGCGTCTCTGACGCTACTGGAACCTGTAGTCCTCCAAAAAAAGTAGAAAACATCCTAACACTTACCACATAGATTTTTAATTATTTTGTAGATTTAAGAAAATTTTCAATGTAAATTATTTTATATATTTTCAAAAATTTGTTTAAACATTTTTAAATAATAAATTATATATTAAATCCCTAATTATTATTATCATTATTATCATTTAATTTATTTAATTGTTTCTTTTGTGCATTTTAAAAATAATAACAATAACAACAATAATTGTTATTATTAATCATAATTTTAATTATATATTTTAATCTAATATTACTAATAGATTACTACAACATTATTTTATATATATAATATATATTTTATAATTAATAATAATTTAATGATAATTAAATAAAAGTTTTAGAACAGAATTGAAAATATTTATTTAACTTAAGGCCAATTTCATAATTGAGGTTAAATTGAAAATTTAATAATATTTTAGAAAATAAAACTATTTAACAAAATGCACATAATACAGATTAAGTGAACAAATTAAGGAGTGAGATCGAAAAATTCTTAACACATGTTTTTCATTAAAACTTTTAACTCAAGTATTATTTGATTCAATTTTATGATCAAATAATTATGTTTAATGTCAATCAAATGATTAAAATGAGTGACCAGAAAATAGTGCGTACTAAAATTATAAAAAGTTTCCAACAAAACCCAACTTGATATTGCAAAGAGTTGGCGAAGCAGTCAAAGGTTTGCCGTCAAACAGTTTCCAATATTATTAATCTGTAGTGGGAGAACTTTTCCGTTAATGGAAAACTCATTCAGGTAGGAAAAGTGGTCAACAAATGTAAAACTTTTTCAAAACATCTCTCAAAACATTCCCTATTAAAGCAGGGCCGGTTAGCTCAGTGCTCGTAGTATTTGGTTCAAATAGTTAAATTCATGTTTAAGGTTCAAAAATTTAGAGATTAATAACGGAGCAAGAAAACTCAACTCAAGTTTTCTATAACGGCCTATATAAACACCAAAATTTATCCTCAAGATTTCCTAGTGTGACCACTTATTTTTGGCTTGACTTGGCGCCCTGTTACTATTGTTAACAAAACCTTGAGTGGTACAAGAACAATAATGTGGTTCTTTTGCCAATAGGGAAATATCCTCCGAATAGTCCTGAAGTAAGGCCAGTGGAGAGCCATTGGGCTCTTGTTAAAAAACGAAAGTTCTTCGCTTGAACTTAGAGGTCTGTATTTTTTAATATACTAAACTGATTTTGCTGGTTTCAAACACGAAACTTCACAGAACTGTAACAAATACACGGGGCAAATTTCATTTAGCTTTATCTATTATTGCGAATGTGAGCGTGCCAAACAGATGGGTAGATCCACAGACTTTGATTTGATGCAAAAATTATTATACATTTTCGGGTCTGAGATGACTCCTTCTTAGCGTAACACACAGAATGACAAAGTGATAAAACAAGGAAATAAAATTAAAACTGTAAGTTTAGTGGTCTCGTTTTTATTATCATAAATGTATGTTAAGAATTTTTTTATCCCACTCCTTACATATATTAAAATTAAAGCTGATAAGATGAATTACGAAACAAATCATCTTATCAGAAAAATCATGTTTCCTCATTTTTATTTGTTCTCCTTTTCAATTTCTTTGCTGAATTAATTATTCATTTGTTAAATAGATTCTCAGATATTGACTTTATCTTCGATTACTTTACCTACAGATCTCTGTTGATACAATTTTGTGAATGTTAATTTTATTTCAATTTTATTGTTTCAAAAATAAAGAATTTCAAATCTTTTTACATTTACATTCATCTTGTAAATCAGAATTTATTTCTCTCTGGTGATTTTTTGAATTCAAAATTTGTTGTACAATTTGAAATTCTAATAAATATTTGCTGCAATTTTTTGTTGTTGTTGTTGCAGGTTTATTATCTTATTTTTTGTTTCAGAAAATTTCAAGTTAAATTGTTTAGAAAAGTTATGAATAAAGGAGAGAAATTTTGTTGTTTATTAGAAAAGATTTTGTTACCTTTTTAAATTTTTTTGGGGGAATAAAAGTTCTTACACACAGAGAAAAATAAATGTGATATTTTAAGAAAAATTATGTAAAACAAGAAGTTGGATTTAAATATTCAAAAACAGTAATCAAAAAATCCTTTTAATGTTCTTTTTAACACACATTTTTTAATTTCCTTTTTCTTTCAGTGCATTTTTTAAATATTTATATGACGTGTTGCTGACAAAAAGAAACAATTGTAGTTAAACTAAACAATCTAATACAAATTTACACATGTGTTTGTGGGAAAAAATACACATATTTAAATTTTACCAACACTGAAGATCCTTTTGTTAAGGATAGAATAATTTGTCACAAAAATATCCAAATGTATAAATAAAGTAAAAATTTGGATTCTCTGAAGTAAATATATATAAAAGATGTACATGCCTTCGAATTGATTTTCTGGTGTAGAAGTCTGCTGCATCTGATGGTGTTGGTATTCGCATTGCGAAGAAAGTATCTTGAGGTTACGTGAACGATTTCTATCGGTCTGTCTGTTTTGCCGTTGAGCTCAATGAATTTTTGCATGTATATTTGTTATAGTTCTGAGAAGTATTCTATTTAGAACCAACAAAATCGGTGAAGTACATTAAAAGATATTGGCTAATATGTGAGGCATGCTCTGAGTTCAAGCGAAGAACTTTCAAGCGGAACTTAGAATAAAATTTTGACATGATTTTAAGTTATTTTTACAATTTAAAAATTATCAAAATCGATTCATTAGAAAAAAGTTATTGCCAACTCATAATGACTCATAACTTAAGTTATGAGTCATTATGGTTTCTTTGTTATATTTTAGAAAGACTTTCATATGTTGTATTCGTTTGTTAGAGTGTGTATGTAAACTATGTATACGAAACACAATAATTCTTTAAAATAAATTTTTACGACGGTTTTAAACATCAACAACGTTTTAAACATCCACGAGATTGTCAATTTTAGGGATTTAAAAACTAAGCCCCTGTACGGAAAGGGTACTTCTCTGGTACTTCTCCAATTCATCCTGAATTTAAAAACTTTGTGGTCCTTCTATAACAAACATTTATTATTTTCAACATTCGTTTTTCTTTTGAACATAACTTTTCAAAAGACATACATGAGGCTCCTTTACTGGGCCAAGACCAGACCATTTTTTTGCATCGAAATTTTGTATTTAACCTAAATTTCCTAACCTCTAAAAGCCTGAATCTTAAGCCAAATGCAATTTGTAAAATCCTTATGAATTTCTAAACATACGGTAGGGTTTTTGTCAGAACTTTTAGTAACTGTGAGCACCAAAATCCAAAAGAAATATATAATTTTGGGATATTTCTTCACAGTTTTGGAAATTTCAGGACTTTCACTAATATTAAAAGTAATAAATATTTTTGAATGTTTATTAAGAATCATAAGGTCCATATTTCCTGAAAATTTCATGAATATTTTATCACAATTCAAAAATTTTTAATTTCACCAAAATTTATAAAAAGTTATCAACTGTTTGGGCCTTCTGCAAGAAACAAAAATTTGGCATGCGGTTAAAAAAATATGCGAGGTACTTGAATTCCAAATAGTTATTGAAATTTTCGATTTCTCCATAATTCAAAAAAATGTGTCCAAAATTTCGGTTTCTTTTCAAAATAATTCATGAAAAAAAAATGAAACAGATATTTACGCGCGTAAATGGAACTAAACCTCCAAGTGTTACAACTTCTCATTTTAAGCTTCGCTTAAACTTTCTGTTCTCACTGTATTTATAAATTAATTTCGGAATTTTAACTTTTCTTAAACTAAATATTGCTTTCCAGTGTTTGTAAGTACAGTAACACCAACATTTTTGAAACCGGAAATAACCTTTCCTTAATTTAACTCGAAGTAAAGGGTTTTATATGTATCTTTTGATGACAATTCTCATAACGTGATTGTCAAAAAAAAAAAAACCTGATTGTTAAACTATGGAACAAATTTTTGTATTGTATTTAAACATATGTATGGATGAATATGCATCTGTGACTTGTTGTAAATATATATATTTCACTTATTTGAAGTTGTGTGTGTATCACCCTTTTTTATATTTGTTAAGTGTGTTTGTGTGAAAACATACAATTCTTTAAAAACATCATCAAGTGTATGTTAAATGTAAAAAAGGTACGAATTCATGTGTCCTTATAGTCATTGTGGTTCTCATTGTTCTTTAACTTTCCAAAAAAGGAAGATAAAACATGCACACACATACACAGGTATTTTCGGGTTAAAATTGAATTCTTTTTTTTTATTAAGTCACACAGACACTTTCAAAAAAGGAAAGGGTCTGTAGGAAATATAAATCAGAAATCTAATTTTTTGATGGGACATCTCAACGTATGATTTATATAATTGTCATTTTTATTAATCATACGCCTTATTGAAACAAGAAATTAGAAAATAATAAAAAATTATTAAAAATTCTATTTCCAATTGGACTTAATTTATAAAAACGTTTATATATTGTTGGGACCTTTTTGCTCTTATTGCAGTTTTTCATTTTTTGAAAATTGAACAAGGAAATGCATACAAGAGTGTGTAAACGTGTGAGTATGTGTAGCACAATATTGTGTACTTATTAATTTCTTCAATTTCGAAATTGGCACAAGTCAGAAAAAAAACCAAGAGAAAGAATGACAAATAAAACAAGAACAAGTAAAATAAATGATAAATTTTAAATGTAAAGAACAAAACAGGAAAAAAGGAGTAGAAGATATAAAATTTAAAAGATTAAAATTGTTAATTTTTGGAAAAAAGACGAATTTTTTAGCAAAGAAAACTATAGAAATAATGAACATATATTAACATTTATATAGTCATTGCAATCATGGAAATGGAAATGGACAAGTAATGGTTTTTAATCAGTTTTGTGTAATTTTATGTGAAAACTTTATCCTCTGAACATTTTAAACATCTCTCTTCTTTGCTGCAAACAAACCCTCCCCCCAATGAATTGTGTTTAATTAAAAGCGCCTTTATGTTTTATTAGCGCCACTAAATTAATAGTTGTGTTCAATATGTAAAACATAATTTTGGGAGGTAAAGAAAATAAGACATAATACTTTCATACACTACAAGAAAATTTAATAAGGCAACAGAAAAATTAAATTTTATAATAAAAAAATTTTGATTTACTAAAAAGTTAAATAAAAACTTTTTGCCAATTACTCCACATAAATTTATTTTTTCAAACATGACCCTCTTTTGGGAAGCTTAATAGACCTTTAAACAAATAACCCATTTCTTTAGCTCAGAGTTTTCTTTTTGTATCGTTTAATATAAATTCCCCTCCATATAAATAATACATCAGTATTTGTATATTTCCGTGTATATTGCATGTATATGTATGTGTGTTTGTATTTGTGTTCATTGAATGTATGCTAACTGTCTGATTTCATTTTTGTTAACATGATAAATGGACTTAAAACATCACAAACATACAACCAATGAATGCGACTTTAACACAAACTTGTTTTAAGAAGAAGAGAGAGTGAGGAAAAAGGGAGTTCGTATAGAACAAAATGAAAAATGTAGTAAAAAACGAGTTAAGGAAATAAATATAAAAAAATACAATAAAACATAAAAAGAAATGTGCATTTACAGCAATAATAAAAATAAAACGAATAATATAATAGAATATAAAACAGTGGTTAAGAATTGTGAAGAGAACTGACCAAAACTACCATGAAAGCAAAGTATAATTGAACTAGACATGAATATGAACTAGAACTGAACTAGAACTGATCTAGAGCTGAACTGGAAGTAAAATAAAATTGAACTAGAACTGAACTAGAATTAAACTAGAACTGAACTAGAACTGAACTAAACTGAACTAGAACTGAACTAAAACTGAACCAGAACTGAACTAGAACAGAACCAGTTCTGAACTAGAACTGAACTAGAACTTAACTAAAACTGAACTAAAACTGAACCAGAACTGAACCAGAACTGAACCAGAACTGAACCAGAACTGAACCAGAACTGAACTAGAACTGAACTAAAACTGAACCAGAACTGAACTAGAACAGAACTACAACTGAACTGGAACTAAACTAGAACTGAAATAGAACTGTTTTGTTGATTTTTGACCACTGTATCACATAAAGTAACCAGAGCGAAGCGCAACCCAAACATATAGTAAAAATAAAAAGATAAATAAAGCAACACATACTTACGCTCCATTTGACTTATATGTCAAATATATACAACAACAAGAAAAAACAAATAAACTTTTTTTTGTTAACTTTTGTAATTCAAATACAGAGTGAAACTTGAATAAAACTACAAAAAAAAATCATTTTTAAATTTTGCAAAAGTGATTAAGAAAAAAAGGAATTAAACAAAAGGAACTGAACAGAAATATTATACTTAATATAAAATAGTAGAATTTCACTTGATAAGTGTAACTTTTGAATTTTTTCTTATTTTCTATTCAGAAAAAGGGAAAATCTAAAATTAATACCAGTTCCTCTGTGTTAACGCAGTAATGGAGAATTTGTTTTATGTTCTTTTTTTGCAAATACGAAATGCAAGTATTTGAAAACATTTGTTAAAAATGAAATAAAATCTAAAAAAAAGAACCCCAACTACTAACAACATTTTATGTAGTAGCAGCAGCAACAGCATCAATAACATCTTTGTTGTTGATGCTTGTGTCGTCATCATCTTCATCGTCAGCCCAGTGAGTTAAATATAAACCAGGGTATAAAGTTTTGTAGTCAAGAGGAGTACAATTTCCATTTATTTACTTTTTTTCTACTAATTTTTTTTCTATTCTTTCTTCATTTGTTCTTGTTGCTTCATAAAGACAAATAATTGAAAAAAAAAACAACAACAAAATAAATTTAGAAGATACAAAAAGAAAAAAAGAAGTAGAAGAAAAATCGTGTAACACTAGAAAAGATATTTCTTTAAGTGTTTTGAAAATAAAACAAAGATTAAGTTACGCTAAAATGCACTTATGTATTTTAAGATACTGAGAGAGAGAGTCAGGGAGTGATAGAGAGAAGGAGAGAGAGAATAAAATATCTTGTAGTAACTTAAGCGAAGATATAAAATTGCAATTTAAATGTTGTAATAAGAAAGGAATTTTTATTTCCCTTTTTTGATGACTATTTAATCTTAGAATAGAGATTTATTTTGCAGTTTGCATTTTAAATTTACCTGTTGTACATCAAAACATCAGGTTTCCAAAGACGATGCGGCGGTATTCGTAGATCTCTAACACCACCATAGTCGCTGGCGTTCCATCTTAAGTTCATGTCATTCCATTCCTGGAAAAAGAGAGAAAATAAAAAACATTATTAAATTCAGTTATTCATTTATTCATTTTTTACTAAGTACTGAGATCGAAAAAGTCTAAACACACATTTTTTATTAAAACTTTTAACTTAAGTATTTATTTTGACTAAGTAAATCCTACTGGTCTTCCAAAAACTGGTCAAGCATTTAAATGTCTGCCTACAAACTGTTTTCAATGTTGTTAAACAAAAACCTGTGAGTACCTGCGAGTTGATAGAAAATCTGGTTTATGAAAAAGGAATGGTTCATATGATGCTTCTAAAGCCAAACAAATAGAAAACAATTCCAAAAGAGCTCCCAAAACATTCGGTAGGAAAGCAGCCTGATTAGCTCAGTGCTCGTTCCATTTCAAACGAAAAGATCAAAACGTTCCTGACAGGAACTCTGTTAAAAATTTAGAGGCCAAAAACAGAACACGGAAATTGAAGTCAAGTTTTCTAAAATATTGCATAATGGATGACGAAACTTATGTTCTGACGGATTTTTTTTCAACTTTCTCAAAAATTAGTTGATGCTCGAAAAAATATTACAGAAAGCAGTCAAAATTTCCGAAAAGATCTTGGTACGCCAAGCAGTATGCAATTGCGGCAAAAGAATCAAGTTGCGAGCTCTATTAACACAGAAATTTATCTTAAGGAACGTTTACAAGAAAAAAAAACGCTGCTGTCATCATAAGACTTCATAATGCTTTTCAGTAAGGTAATCAGGTCCGTAATTGGTACAAGAATAATAACCAAGAGAGGAAATCTACTCGGAACTGAGATCAGTGGAGAGATAAAAGAGATCTAAAGTGTGATAGATTTTAAACAGAAACTGTTCGAACAATGTGAGAAAAAGCTCTTTAAAAATGTTACTTGAAGGGCTTCTGAAAATGTTCAAAATTTCATTACCAGTGATTGAAACTACAAAATACCGAAAGTTTCATCAAAGAATCGTCTACAAAAATTGTGAAAATAATTTCAATCAGATCAACAACCTGTATGTTTAGTGGTTTCGTTTTTAATAACATATATGTATGTTAATAGTTTTTCGATTTCAATCCCTATTTTAATACTCAATATAAATTATCATTTCTTAACACCCCAATTTGAATTTTTTCTCTTTTTTCTGTATTTTAACATTTTCTTTAAGTGCAGTTGTTTCTCGCCTTTAAAACTCTTCTTTTGTTTTTCACAATATCGCCTGATTGGTTTCTTTTACAGAAATTAAAACGTTTTTTTTATTCTCTGAACTTTTATTAGAATTTCGGTTAATAACAGTTTTTTTTCTTCGTCCAAATAAATGACAAAGAAATTTCTAAAGAAATAAATTGAAAATATTCGAAAGAAATTGTTTTTGTGAATAGAAAACGAAAATAACAGTTCTTTTGTGTTGAACTTTTAATTCGAAAATTTTTTCTATTTTTGAATTTTTATTTGCTCCATTTTGGTTGGTCCATTTGTTCTCATTAGTTTTTTGCTATTTAATGTATAAAAAATGTTTGAAAAGTGTATTTTTGTGTGTGTGTGTTATAATTGAACATACTAAAATGCTCTATGACTATTATATTTTATCACAAGTGTAACACCAACTTAATTAATTTTAGCTTTTTTTTTTTCGTTGTTCATGCTGCTCTTAAAAGAGAATTTTTGCAATTAGTGTTGTTGACATTTTAATGATGCCAACCAAATAGTCTTTGTTTTTGTAATAAATTAAAAATTTTGAGAGGTTGAATTAGCTGAAACTAAAGGTGGTAAAACATTTAGGGAGACAAATAAAAATACAATTAAATATTTGGTTTTCTTATTTTCAATTTTGGTACTTTCTGGATTCAGTGTTTAATTCAGTTCCAGTTCAGTTCACATCCAGGCTGTTTGCATACAGTTCAGATCGATTTCAGATCTTTGCGGATCTTTTTCAGATATATTTCAGTTCAAGTTCTGATTCCAATCCAGATTTTAGGTAAGTTATAGTTCGGATTCTAATCCATATTTAGAATCTAGTTCAGAATCTCGATCAGATTCTAGTTTATATTCTAGTTTATACTATAGTTCAGATCTTTGGTCTGATTCTGATTAAGCTTCCAGTCTAGATCCTACTTAAGATTTTAAACCAGATTTCGGTTCGGATTCTAGCTCAGATTCTGGTTCGGATCCTGGCTCATATTCTAGTTAAGATTTTAGTTCTGATTCCAGTTAAGTTTTTGGTACAGATTCTCATCCGAATTCTACTTCAGTTCTAGTTTAGATTCTAATTCAAATTTTGGTTTAGATTCCATTTCAGATTCTTTTCCAGATTTTAGTTTCAATTCAAATACAGTTTCTTGTTTAGATTCAAGATCAGATTGTAGTTCAGATGATGGTTCAGATTCTTCTTCAAATTCTACTTGATATTCTCGATAAAATTCTAGTTCGGATTCTAGTTCAGATTTCAGCCCTGATTCTTGTTCAATTTTAGTTCGGATTCTAGTTTAGTTCTAGTTCAGATTTTAGTTCAGTTCTTATTAGATTATAGTCCAGATTTTAGTTTAATTCTAGTTACAGTTCTAGTTTAAGTTTTAGTTGTAGTTCCATTTCTATTTCCAGTTTCAGTTCCAGTTGTAGTTCTACTTCTAATTCTAGTTCAAGTTCTAGTTTAAATTCTAGTTCCTGTTTTGGTTCCAGTTCTAGTTCCAATTCATGTTCAAATTCTAGTTACTGTTTTGGTTCTGGTTCTAGTTCCAGTTCAGTTTTTGTTCGCTTGTAGTCCACTTTTAGATCACTCCTTGTTTTGCCATTTAAAACTGTTTTCTTTCTAAAATAATTTTGCAACGTTTTAGTTCTTTCGTTTAAATTAAACTCTTAAAATATTTTTCATCTCAATTTAAACAGTGACCATTAAATAAGTTTTTAAATGTTATGAAATTCTATTTTTTTAATTTTGCTCCTGCTTCCTCTTCCTCTGCCTATTTTCCAGGCATTCTTTGTTTAATTTAACCAAACGCGATTTCTTTGCCAAAATTGCTTTTTGCGGAAATTGAAAAAGTATTTTTTTCACATTTTTTTTTTGCGAATTGCCTTCATTTTTAATTTTTTGCACGTCCTTTTTTTAGTTTAAAACAAAAAATGGCGACAGTGAAAAAAATGAAAAAATCGAGCATTTGATTCTGACTATATTATTTCCCTTGTTTACATTTTTTGTCATCTATTTTATATTAAACATTTAAAAATAGAAATAAAAGTAAAAGAAATGTTATAAAACAAAAGTGAAGTGAAATAAAAATCCAAAATCAGATGCAGTTTTCTTGTGCAACATTTTTTATTTAAGTTTTGAGACATTTTTTTTTGTTTGCTTATTTTGCTGGCAGGAAAAGAAGATTGTGAATGTATTAGTGTCTCTCCTGTTTTATAAAAAATGTATTTGGTTTGTTCAAATGACATCTCTGAATGGTATTTACTTTGAACAAGTTACAAGGAAAATAATTGTGACATTAATAAAAATGTTGTTTTCAATTCAAAGTTAAATACGAAGTATGATAAACTTGAAGAGAATATAAGGAAGAGAGAGAGAGGGAGGGAGAAAGGACAAATAAATAAGACATGGCTGAATGCAGGGGATTTGAATTTGGTTGGGAACAATAATAATTTATGATGATAATAATGTGACTGGGAAAAAATTTGAATTGGAATTAGGGGAAAAAGTTCTGAACAATTTTAATTTAATGCCAAATTTCTTTTCCCCAAAATTTACAAATTTAAAGAAAAAATACTGAATGAATTATCAAAAAACTATAACTTCCAATTATGCTTTTAGTGGGAAAAAAGAGCTAAAGAAGACAACAAGTTACAGCCCAGTTATAGTTTACTTGCAGATGTAGCAGATCAAAATTAAGTTCCAATTCTTAGTTCAGTTTCCATTTCAGCAGATAATGTTGTCAGTTTTCTAGTCAAGATTCTAGTTCAGATCTAGTTTATATATTCAGATTAAAGTTCGAATAATAACTCAAAATATAGTGAAGAATTTTTTTTTTGGTTTAAAATATAGTTCAGAATGTAATACGAACTCTGGTTTAACTTATAATAAAATTTTTAGAGCAAATTTTTTCAGATTTAAGTCAACTTAATGCTCTAGTTTAAATTAAGAATATAGTTCTGCTTGTAGTTCACATTCTAATTCAAAGTCCAGCTACGATTCCAGTTCAAATTACACTTCGATCTAGTTCAAATTGTTGTTTAGATTATAGTTTAGTTTCTAGTCAGATTCTAGAAGTTTACAATTTTACTTCAGAATTTTCTACAATTTTTCCCGATTCTAGTTCAATTTTGAGTTTATTATTTAGTTCAGATTCGGATTTTTGTTTAGATTTTGGCTCAGATGAAATAATAATTGAATCCATTTCAGATCCTAGTTCAAGTTCTAGATAAAGCCCTGCTTCGGGTTCTAGTTCGAATTTTTAAAGCTCTAGTTCAGATTCATTTTTAGATTCTAGTTTAGACTTTAGTTTAGATTTTAATTCAGATCCCAGTCCAGATTAAGATTAGATTTTAGTTAAGATTCTAATTCAAATTCTATTTCGTTTTCTAGTCCAGATTCAAGTTAAGTTCTACTTTAGATTATTGATTATATTCTGGTTTTATTTCAAGTTATACTTTAGATTCCAGATCATTCTATTACTTTAGATTCCAGATCATTCTATTTCATATTTATATTTAAGTTTGTATAAGAGTCCAAATTTTTGTGCAGATTATATCTGATATTTTAGATGATTTTCGTTTCTAGTACAGTTCTGATAAAAGATCAAAATCTAGTTTAATTGCAGCTTCTGGACCAGATTTTGATTCAGAACCTAATAATTCAGATTCCTATTTTAAAATCAGATTCGAATTTAGATTCTTGTACAGATTCTATTATATATTCTAGTTTGAATTGCTTCAATATTAAATTTTCACTTTAAAGTGTTTTTATTTTTTGTTAAATTAATTACTTTTATTGTTTTTGTAGAAATTATTGTGTCATGTTTAAACATTTAAGGGCAACAAATTAAAATTCATTGTCCTTCAATAAATTTTTAACTGTTTTGTTTTTCTTTTATTTCTCATTCGTTTAATTGTCTGGCAGTTAAGGCGTTCGTGACAGACATATTTTAATACACAGATTTATTTTTTTAAGAGGATTTTACTCCAACACTTTTATTTTATTTACTTGAAAAAAAGTATTAATTTTTTGTGGGCAAAATTAATTGTTTATTTAAAAGCTTTAAATTGTGAAATATTCATGATGAAAAAATGTTGAAATCAATCATTTTCCAATGGGCGTTTCTAGTCCCCAAACCATTTGTAACTAAACAATATGCTTTTTTGTACAAAAAAAGAACACACGGAAACGGAAATAATAAACTGAAATTAATTTATTTCTATCATGTGACTACAAAACAACTTCATTTGTTATCATTTTTCAACTAAATGTCACTCATGTCATATGGTTTCTGTTCTACTTTTTTCTCTTTTCTCATTTTTGGTTTTTGTGGTATTTTCATCTTCATAATTATTTCCTTTTTTCTCTTGTCTTTGTGGTTTTAGTTTTCATTTTATTTATTCATCTCCTTATACTTTTCATTGTTTCCATGGTCGTTTAATAAATCTGCAGACAGACAAAGGAATCCTTAGTATTGCGTGAACACTAAACAGGACGGCTTCCTTTGAGAAAACTTATAGCGCATTGAGTTGTGGTCAGGTTTTTATGTTTAATAGAGAGATAAAAAAAGAAAAGAAGAAGTAAAGCTGAAAATTTGCATTTTAAATAATGAACTTATTTTATGGGTCCAATTTTAAACAAATTGATTAAAAAGGAATTTTAATTTATGGTCGAATTGACTTACAGGTCATTTAAGCAAGATTTTTGATTTTTTAGTTCAGTTCTAGTTCAGTTTTGGTTCAGTTCTAGTTCAGTTCTGATTCAGTTCTAATTCAGTCTAGTTCAGTTCTAGTTCAGTTCTGGTTCAGTTCTGGTTCAGTTTTAGTTCAGTTCTAGTTCAGTTCTGGTTCAGTTCTGGTTCAGTTCTAGTTCAGTTTTAGTTCAGTTCTAGTTCAGTTTTAGTTCAGTTCTAGTTCAGTTCTGGTTCAGTTTTAGTTCAGTTCTTGTTCAGTTGTAGTTCAGTTATAGTTCAGTTCTAGTTCAGTTCTAGTTCAGTTCTAGTTCAGTTCTAGTTCAGTTTTAGTTCAGTTCTAGTTCAGTTCTGGTTCAGTTTTAGTTCAGTTCTAGTTCAGTTCTGGTTCAGTTCTAGTTCAGTTCTAGTTCAGTTTTAGTTCAGTTCTAGTTCAGTTTTTGTTCAGTTTTAGTTCAGTTCTAGTTCAGTTCTGGTTCAGTTCTAGTTCAGTTTTAGTTCAGTTCTAGTTCAGTTCTAGTTCAGTTTTAGTTCAGTTCTAGTTCAGTTTTAGTTCAGTTCTAGTTCAGTTCTGGTTCAGTTTTAGTTCAGTTCTAGTTCAGTTTTAGTTCAGTTCTAGTTCAGTTTTAATTCAGTTCTAGTTCAGTTCTGGTTCAGTTCTAGTTCAGTTCTAGTTCAGTTTTAGTTCAGTTCTAGTTCAGTTCTGGTTCAGTTTTAGTTCAGTTCTAGTTCAGTTCTGGTTCAGTTTTAGTTCAGTTCTAGTTCAGTTCTGGTTCAGTTTTAGTTCAGTTCTAGTTCAGTTCTAGTTCACTTCTAGTTTTGGGAAATGTGGTAAATTAAGAGTAAATTAATTATGAATTCAATTTTTTCTAAAGAATTTTTTTAGGTTCCTTTTTTCATGAAAACAAACCCATTTCATTTGATTAGGTCCAGTGAATTTTTAGGAGATAAATTAAGGAAATTAAAAAAGTTTTACATATAAAATATCCTTCAAATATCCTTTAATCATATCAAAGGAATTATTTCGCATATTTTATGGAAAAAATTGCGAGAAAATTCATAAATTTTGGTCGTTAAACAAAACTTTTTTCCAACTTGTCAATGGTGGTTTTCCTTCGACGAAAAGCAACGACAATACTTCATAAAACTTCTAAATTTTCTTCATTTTTCTTTATTTTGTTGTAAAGTAAACATTTTGTTTTTCTTCTGAAAAATATTTCAAACCGAAACATGATAAATTACTTTTCTAAGATTAGTTGAAGATTTAAATTTCATATTAAGAAAGAAAATCTCTAGAAACTTAATCAAAAATAAATAAAAATTTAAGTCATAAACTATAAAAATTCTCTCTCAATAATATTTATTATCGAAGAATCATCAGAACTTAAAAGAATTTTAATAATTTTGTTAACAGTTTTCTAATGAGTTTTTGTTCTTTTTTCTTTTTCAGCCTGAATTATAGTTGTTTTTCTCTTGATGCGAAATTATTATTTTCTTAACAAAATTCTGCAAATTTATTATTGTTTTTTTTGGCTTCAGGTCTTTTAGAAATGTTGGCTAATTTTTAACTTTCACCCTCTCTCCTACTTAGACTTTGGTTAACAAGCTTTTAAATCAAATATTTACTTCGTCTTCAGCGCCAAATATTTTGCAGAAGAAGCTTTCATTTACTACAAATTTTCTGTAATAAACGCTTTTTTTTTTTTGGATTTTTTTCTATTTATTTTTATTTTTTGTTTCCTGTTTTTGCTTTTGGGATATTTGCGTTTAACCACAAGATAAATTTGTAACCATATTTTGTTTTGGTCAAATTGCTAAAATATGTGGTCAATTCCTAAGGCTTTTTATTTCAGATTACAATTACTAATAAATATACAGAAACAGGGAGAAATTTTTGAAAAAAATGTCTAAATTGGAAAACCCCAGTTTGTATATATTTTTCGATTACATGCTTGTTTTGCCATGAAAATGAAATTTATTCATTCATTCATACATTAAAACATTCATATGTATGTACGAAAATATTTTCTTATTGCTATTTTTTTGTTTTTGTTGGAGATTAAAATAAATAACTTTGGATGTATAATTTTTTTTCTGTTATTGTAAATTTGGAAAAAGGAATGAGCTACTTTTAGGAGATGAAAATAATTGTTTTATTCAGAAGGTATGAATATAATCGCAAAAAATATATTTTTAGTAAAAATCTTTAGTAAAAAATCAGATTTTTAGTGAAAAATCAGATTTTTAGTGAAAAATCTGATTTTTAGTGAAAAATCTGATTTTTAGTGAAAAATCTGATTTTTAGTGAAAAATCTGATTTTTAGTGAAAAATCTGATTTTTAGTGAAAAATCTGATTTTTAGTGAAAAATCTGATTTTTAGTGAAAAATCTGATTTTTAGTGAAAAATCAGATTTTTAGTGAAAAATCAGATTTTTAGTGAAAAATCAGATTTTTAGTGAAAAATCAGATTTTTAGTGAAAAATCAGATTTTTAGTGAAAAATCAGATTTCAAGTTAAAAGATTAATTTTATTGAAAAATCTGTTTTTTTTTTTTTCTTGTGAAAAATCTGATTTTAAGTGAAAAATCAGATTTTTAGTGAAAAACCTGAATTTTAGTGAAAAATCTGAATTTTAGTGAAAAATCTGCTTTTTAGTGAAAAATCTGAATTTAGTGAAAATCTGATTTTTAGTGGAAAATCTGATTTTTAGTGAAAAATCTGATTTTTAGTGAAAAATAGTGAAAAACTGATTTTAGTGAAAAATCTGATTTTTTAGTGAAAAATCTGATTTTTAGTGAAAAATCTGATTTTAGTGAAAAATCTGATTTTTAGTGAAAAATCTGATTTTAGTGAAAAATCTGATTTTTAGTGAAAAATCTGATTTTAGTGAAAAATCTGATTTTTAGTGAAAAATGATTTAGTGAAAATCTGAATTTTAGTGAAAAATCTGATTTTTAGTGAAAATCTGATTTTTAGTGAAAAATCTGAATTTTTAAGTGAAAAATCTGATTTTTAGTGAAAATCTGATTTAGTGAAAAATCTGATTTTAGTGAAAAATCTGATTTTTAGTGAAAATCTGATTTTTAGTGAAAAATCTGATTTTTAGTGAAAATCTGATTTTTAGTGAAAAATCTGATTTTTAGTGAAAAATCCTGATTTTTAGTGAAAAATCTGATTTTTAGTGAAAAATCTGATTTTTAGTGAAAAATCTGATTTTTAGTGAAAAATCTGATTTTTAAGTGAAAAATCTGATTTTTAGTGAAAAAATCTGATTTTTAGTGAAAAATCTGATTTTTAGTGAAAAATCTGATTTTTAGTGAAAAATCTGATTTTTAGTGAAAAATCTGATTTTTAGTGAAAAATCTGATTTTTAGTGAAAAATCTGATTTTTAGTGAAAAATCTGATTTTTAGTGAAAAATCTGATTTTTAGTGAAAAATCTGATTTTTAGTGAAAAATCTGATTTTTAGTGAAAAATCTGATTTTTAGTGAAAAATCTGATTTTTAGTGAAAAATCTGATTTTTTAGTGAAAAATCTGATTTTTAGTGAAAAATCTGATTTTTAGTGAAAAATCTGATTTTTAGTGAAAAATCTGATTTTTAGTGAAAATCTGATTTTTTAGTGAAAAATCTGATTTTTAGTGAAAAATCTGATTTTTAGTGAAAAAATCTGATTTTTAGTGAAAAATCTGATTTTTAGTGAAAAACCTGAATTTTTAGTGAAAAACCTGAATTTTAGTGAAAAATCTGAATTTTAGTGAAATAGATTTTTTTAATTGAAAAATTTGAAATGAACTTCAATGGAAATTTGATTTTTTAGTAAAATTCCTGATTTTTTATTGAGAAATTTGATTTATTGGAAAAATCATCAAACTGGAGTTTAAGTAAGAAATTAGGATTTTGGTTGAAAAGGTTTAGTAGTTGAGTTTATTCTTATAATTAAACGAAATTTTGAGAGAAATTATGAAAATGAAAACTACAATTTTAGAATAAAATTAGTTTTTGTTTAATTTCATTTTTATCCTTAAGATTTTAATTTAAGCGTAAAATTCTAATTTTAGTATAAAATTTCAAAATTTGTTTGAATTTATTATTTTAGCATCCAGTTTAAACATAAAATTATATTTTAAGCATAAATATTAATATTTTAGTTTAAAATTCAAATTTCAGCATTAAATTCCGATTTTAGCATAAAACTCTACTTTTAGCATGAATTTTTAATTTTAGTGCAAATCTTTAAATTTAACACAAAAATTCTAAATATCTTATTTCAACATAGAATTCCGTTAAAGCATGAATTAATATTTTTAGCAAAATTCGAATTTCAGCATAAAATTCTAATTTTAGCCTAAAATTATAATTTTAGCAAAAAATTCTTATTTTAACTTAAAATTCTTATTTTATCATAAAAATCCTAACTTCAAATTAATTCTAATTCACCCTTAATTTCTAAGCATAAATTTTTGGTTTTAACTTTGGCACAACAATTTTAATTTTAGCATAAAATTATAATTTTATCATAAAAGTTTTAGTTTTAGCATAAAATTATAATTTTATCATAAAATTTTTATTTAACACAAAACCCTAAATATTTGTGGTTTCCCGAAGACAAAAAATAAATTTACGAAAACATTTTGTTGTTTTTGGTTGTTTCTTCAAACATTATTTATATTTGCAAATTTATTTTATTTTTTGTTTTTTTGTTTATGATAAACAAATTGCAAATTTTTGGTCATTTTCTTTTTATTTACTTTTCCAGTGACTTAGTTTTTGCTCAATCACTAAAAGTCTTTTTATGGTGAAACGATTGAACGAACTCGTTAACTGAGTAGAGAAACTTAAACATTATTTGTTGAAGCCTTAAGGAATGTTGTTTTAGATTTTGATACAAATTTGATTAAAACATCTAATAAATAACTTTTTTTTCTCCCATTTAGTTGGAAATAACTGTTTATGCTTGTGTGTGTGTGTGTGTGTGTGTGGAGGAAGAAATAAATCTTTTGCTTTTGTTTAAATGTTAAATGGGGACTGAGGTTGAAAAATTCTTCACACAAGTTTCTACTTTAAACTTATTACTCAAGTATTATTATTTGTTTATCAAGCAAACATGACAGTAATTATGTTTAATGTGAAACAAAAAAATATATTGTTAATCTGATTTGGGCTCCCAACACACCCCTGATTTAGCCAATACAGATTTGAAAGTTCCAGACAGAAACGCTGCTCATAATTTAGAGATCATAAACAGAGAACGGAAATTAATGTAAAGTTTACTTTAAAAGTCCTGCTTCATAATGGATGATTTTTCGCAACTTCTTGGTCAAACATTTTATCTTGCTGATGATCGAGGGAATGTTGAGAAAAATTTAAAGGTTTTAAAGAAGTCAAAATTTCCCAAAAAGTTCTTATTGTGACAAACAATATTCAGTTGCAGCAAATGTTTACAAAAATTTCTGCTTCCATAGAGAAGATTTCATAATGTGTCCACTTATTTTTGGCCTGACTTGACATCCTGTCACTATGGTAAACAAACTTTCGGAAACCAAGACCAGTGGGGAAATATCGGGCTCTTGTTAAAAGAGAATTGAAAAATCACAAAAGTGATATCAAAAGGCGTAATAGATTTTAAGAGGAGATCGAAGCGACATAAAGCATTATAAAAAGCATTACAGGAAAGATTTTCCGTAAAAGGTTCAAAATTTCGTTTACTACACACAGATAAGCGTCATTTCGCAATATGTTAGTCGCAAACATTAATATTTTCGCGGTAAACATTTAATGTTATCACCAACATGTTAATTATTGAATTTATTTTATAATGATAATAATTTCGTTGCTGTAATAAAATTATTTTTATTAAATAAAAAAGATATTTGGAAATATGTTTGACTGATCACCATTTTATTGTTACTGAACAGCCCGTTATTCTTTTTAAGACAAAATATTCTTTTCAGTTTCATATTGAAATATTTCATACGAAAATATTTTTATTCAATAACAAAATAATGCGAATAAACAAATAAATATAGTTGTTCCAATAAAAATATTTTTTATTGGAACAATTATACTTTTAATGGCGATAACAATACGTTTAGTGGCGATAACAATATTTTTGGTGACGTTAACAATATTTTTGGTGGTAACAACAATAACTATTGTTAGCAATGAAAGTGAAAATCCAAATAAAAAATTTTTTTTATTGCAATAACAATGAATTTAGTGACGATAACAATTATGCGAATAAATAAATTTTTATTACAATAACAATATTTTTTGATTGGAATAACAATATTATTAGTGGTGGTAACAATAACTATTGTTATTAATGTAAAATCAAAATGCGAATATACCAATTTTGTAGTTTCGGTAACAATATCTAATAACAATATTATGTTGTTTCTCGTTTATGGTTACCGCCTGATATTTTTACTCTGCGTGTTGTGATTAAAACAACAACATTATTACAATTAACAAGAAAATATTTTTATATTTTTTGTTAAATGTAAAACTTATTTTAATCAAATAAAAATAGTAAATAAAACTGTAAATTTAGTTATTTCATTTTTATTAACAGATATGTATGTTAAACATTTTTCGATCACACTCCTTAAAGGAAAATAAATAATTTTTGGAAGATTTTTGTAAAATAATTTTAAAAAAATAAGAGAGAATTGATTTTATATTCACTTACCAATTTTAACCAAATATTTGTTATCAGCAATTGATTCTTTTCGTCCTGGAAAGAGAGAGAGAGAAAGGAAAGAGTTTGAGTTTAGAGTTTGTTAAAGTTTTATTTAAAATTTTTGAAGAAATTTTATTTTTTTAATATCATTTGTTAACTGGCTTTTTATGTAAAAACTTTTTTCAAAAAGCTTTCTACCCATATGTCTCCGTTCTTGTATTACATTCCTTTTTAGCCAAAAACCAGCAAAAAATAAATTTATGACTTTTTTAAAACTTTCTTGTTGTTGTTTTTTTGTCTCTCTTTTGTTCTATTCAAAATAATTGTTACTGAAACACAATAAGAATTATTTACATAAATATAATTCCTTTTTTTGTTGTGAGTTTAATGGGAAAATTAGACAAAAAAGCATAAATGAAATACGAGTACTTTTTGTAATAAATTGTATTTTTGAAAATAAAAAATGTATTTTTCTATAAAAAGTTTATTTTAGCAACTTTTAATTAAAATTTATTTTTTAAATTCTTCTTTTCTTCAATGTTATAAAAAAACGTTTCTCCTTTTTTGTGTCTAAAATTCATTAAGTTTTAACTTTTTAATTAAATCATTATTATTTATTAATTAAATTTAATTCAATTACAATCTTAATTGATTAACACTTTAATAATGATTTAATATTAAAATATATTTATAGGACTTTTTGTTGTTGTCTTTTTTAATATATATTTTGTCAAAGTATTTGTAACGTTGCGTATGTGAAATATTAATTGCAATTAATATAAATCATACGTCACTAGAACCAAAAAAGAAAAATAATTTTTTTTTCAAAATTAAATAAATCAATTATTTGTTCTCTCAATAAAAATTAAAAACGACAAATTATTGAAATGATATGTCATTGAAAAAGGAAACAAGTTAGAATGCTTTGTTCGGCTTTGCTGAATCTTTTGTACCCTCCAACACAAATTCTAATTTATCGTAAATATAAAGTTTCAGCTTAAGTTTTAATTTTGCAAAATACATTTATTTTCGCACAATTTAGCATAAATTGTAATTTAAATATAAAGTTATAATTTTAGTATAAAATTTTAAAATTGGAATAACATTCTAATTTTGGCTTAAAATTATATTGTTGACCAAAAAATCATTCATAATTATACAATATAATTTTCATGTAATCAAAATTATACTTTTTTATTCTAAAATTATAATTTAGCATAAATTTTCAATTTTTAAAACAGTTAAGATTTTGCATGGGGAAAATATAATTTTTAATAAGAAAGAATGTTATTGTATATACACACTCACACATACAGTCAAATACATGACGGAAGCACTTAATGAGTCATAAATTTAGTAATATTTTTGGTTATAACTTTTTTCCACTGAACCGATTTTATTACGCAAAATCTCGTTCTAATTTGTGGATTTCTTATTGACAGTTTTACGAAAAATCTTTGCTGAAACTAAGAGGTTGCCTTAGATATCTGTCTATATCTCTTGATGTACAAAACTGATTTTGCTGATTTTAATTGGGAAACTTCTTAGGACTATAAAAAATATTCCAGCCAAATTCCATTGAGCTCTGTAAATTATTGTCGATGTGAGCATGCCAACAACATACAGTCAGAGGCAGGGACATAGCTAAATGATTTTATGCAAGAAATTATATACATAATGGAATCTGAAATAATTCCTTCTTAGCGTTACACATGGACTGATTAATTTAATATACTCTCATTCAACACTTGCAGTGGTGAAGGGTATAAAAATATCATTATTATATTTCAATTTTTTTGCCTTAAAATCAAGTTTCATCGTACACTTAAATCGAATTTTATAATTTTTTCAAATGTTTAATGTAAAATTGTATTTTAAACTAAAACTGTTGATTGATTGATTGATTGATTGATTGATTGATTAATTGCTCATTCATTTGATTGATGTTCATTTACAATTTGCCTTAATCATTATTATTATTAAAGTATGATTGATACAAACATATTTTACATATGTTTTCCTCTGCTTTTTATTCCATATGAGATTTTAAATTATAAATTTACAAAATATAAAAATTAATGATGACATATTTTCTCTCTTTTTCTCTAATAACCATTAAAACGCATAATTATTACAATAAATGTTGCAAAAAAAAAAAAAAGAATTGAGAAAAATGTTTTATCATTATGATGATGATGATGTTAATGATGAAAAATTTTATAGACATTGAATTATTATAATGTTGTTGTTGCTGTTGATGATAATGATTTTGGAGGCAATTTCTATTGTTTTTTGTTGTTGTTTTGATTGATATGAATAATTAATGAACATTAAATGTGATGGACAGAACAAGTGATTTAAATGATTACATGCGATTAGTAAGACAATTAAAGAGGAAGAAAATTACAAAAAAAAATTTATTACAGTTTTATTATTCTCTTTTTTTAATTATTATCATTATTTTGTAATGAATAATGAAAAAAGGAGAAATGAATATGTGGTGGAATTGATGCAAAAATTTGCATTTATAGTAGATAAAAATTTGTGTAAGGAGTGAGAATGAAAAGTTCTAAACATACGTTTTACCGCTAGTATTGACTTTTGTGTTGAGTAATCTGTGTACAAGAAGTCAGTTATTATGTTCAATTGTCAACTTTATTAAGGTGAGTGATCAGAAAAAAGTGCGTACTAAAATTATTAAATGTTTTCAATGGAATCCAACTTGGTTCTACAAAAAGTTAGCCATTCATTCAAAGATTTGTCGCCCAACTCTTTTCAATTTTATTAAATAGTACTGGTAGGATATGTCCGTTGATGGTAAAGCTGATTCAGGTAGAATATACTGATCATGATGATATTTTTAAGCCTTAGAGGCCATAATGGATGACGAAACCTATGTAACGGACTCAAAAGCAGTACAAATTTTCCAAAGGACTCTAGAAATACTGAAATTTATATCAAGAAATATTTACAAATTCATAAGACTTCATAATGTGACCATTTTGGCCTGAATTGACATCCTGTCATTATCATAAACAAGACATTGATTGTTACAAAAACAATAATATGGTATTTATACCAAGAGAGGCAAATCCACCAATGCGCCCGGATCTAAGGTCAGTGGAGAGATATTGGACTCCGTTTAAAAGAGCACGAAAAAAGTTGTCCAAAAGTGTCATAGATTTTAAACAAAGATGAACTACTTGTTTAAGTAGTAAACAGAAAGTACTATAAAAAGGACAAATAAACAAATTTAAATTGAATGTTTAGTGGTTTCGTTTTTATTTTACTATATGTATGTTACGAATTTTTTGATCTTACTTCTTATCATGAAATTCTCTATTAAAAATTTAAAGAACTATGAATTTCAAATTATTATGATACAATATTAACAATATTATACATTTAGTCTTTATACATGATTTTATGTCAATTTGTGAATTTATACTAAATTTATAATTTTAACAATCTTGTTAAAAATTTATAATTTCATATGAAAGCTTTTCTTAGGTTCTATGTCCTAGTAGAAATTTTCATACTATTATGCCAGTTGTTATTTTTTATTTTCCTAAAATTAGAATTTTATATTAAAATTATAAGTTTATGTTGATATTAGAACTTTATACTAAATTAAGAATTTATAATCTAAAATTAGAATTTCAAGATAAAAATAAAATTTAAGGTTAAAATTTATAAATCTCTTGCTAAAATTTGCATTTTATACTAAAATTATAACTTTATGCTAAAATAAGAATTTTATGCTAAAATTATAAATTTATGCTAAAATTACAATTATATGCGAAAATGATAACTTCGTGGTAAGATAAGTATTATTTATGAAAATTTAATGGTAAATAAAAATTTTGTGCTAAAATTATAATTTTAAGCTAAAATTATAATTATTATGATAAAAAGAGAAAATTTTATTTTAAATTATATTTTTAGGACGATAATAATATTTAAGACTTAAATGTATAAATTTTATGCTAGATATGCCAAAAATTAGATAGAGTTTTATGCTAAAATTATAATTTTGTACTAAAATTTGTATTTTGTTAAAAAATTTAATTTTTTTATTTTTTTATTTTTAAAATTATAATTTAGAGCTAATATAATCCTCAATTTAATCCCTTCTTTAAAAATTCTCATAAAGGTATGGATTTCTTTTTAAGTTTTCCTTAAATCCCTAAAACACTTTTAACTTCTATCATTTTTCTCCATCCTCAACAGTTTACCACCATTTCATGTATCAAACACACACACACACACACATAATTAGCTCATAACTACTTGTTTCACATAATTGACAACATATTTCGTGTTTGGCTAAAAATTTATCTCATCACAGATAAATGATTGTGAAATTATGTGTCATTTAAAGCAGCAACATATTTTAATGTCATTGTATTGGTTAAATTTGTTATTAGCACACAAACACACCAACACAATATCAAAATGTGTGTGTCTAATATGATCAGTTAAAGAAAAAAAGTCAGAAAATTTGATTTCATATTAAAATTAATGTTCGTTCATTTAGTTCAATTGTGGCTTTAGGATTTTTTCTCTCGTTTTTTTTCATAAATTTATAAATCCATTTTTTTGGATTAATTTTTATAATGCAGCATTTTCGTTTTTTGGGGGCATAATGTTAAAAAAGGTACCTAAACACGCAGAAAAGCACTTATTTATAGTTGAACATGACAAATATGTAACAGATGTTGTTTTATACTGAACAAAATTCATACACACACTAACATGTCTTCACATTTTCTACTCTCTTGCTCTCTCTTTTTCTGTATGTGTGTTGTATTCCTGTACATTAGTACAAATAGTAATAATATGAATCTGTGTTTTTATACGCTCCACCATCGCAAGTGGTAAGAAGGGTCTATTAACTTTGTCATTCTGTGCGTAACGCTAAAAAGGAATCTTCTCAGACCTCACAATGTATATATATTCTTGTATCAAATCAAAAATCTTAGTCGATTTATCTATATCCCTCTGTCCATTCGTCATTCTGCATATCCGTCTGTCTGTTGTTGGCACGCTCTATGAAATTTGACCTGAGTATTTGTCATAATACTGAGATGTTTCCTTTTTATAACCAGCGAAATTGTTTCAGTGTATTCAAGATATAGACCGATATCTGAGGGATCCTCTTAGTCCCAGGTAAGAATTTTCGTTAACTTCTCTATTAGACATCGACAAATTTGAAAAGGATTTTGTTATAATGTAAAGTTATGTGACTTTATTATCATTTCCAAAATATCAAAATCGGTTCAGTAGAAAAATTATAGCAAATAAGATAACTAATATTTTGACTCATTAAGCGTTCCAGCGTTGCATTTAAGAAAAATTTTTATATATTATATAGGTTTGTAAGTGTACGTGTAAGTGTGTATGTACGATACAAAACGTATTTATTTCACATGCATTTGTGGTAGAGGTACTGAAGGTTCGGCATAGCCAAATATAGCATTCCCAACTTTTTTTTGGATTTGTTACAAATAATCCAACCAATCGAATGTGAAAATATCTTAAAAAAATATTTGTGATTTTATTATTCAGTTTTATAAGGATTTTTAGGAATTTATTGTGGGTTATTGGAAGTTTTATTTTTTCCTTTTTTAGGAGTAGTTTTTTTTGTTACTTTGGTAACATAAACTACACTAAAAA
This sequence comes from Cochliomyia hominivorax, assembly GCA_004302925.2. Classification (NCBI taxonomy): domain Eukaryota; kingdom Metazoa; phylum Arthropoda; class Insecta; order Diptera; family Calliphoridae; genus Cochliomyia; species Cochliomyia hominivorax. The sequence goes on from PYHX02000495.1 coordinate 14,873,282, forward strand.
AATGCCAAATTCATCAATAATAGTTTTGTGTTCATATTATTTTTATAGTCAATCATCAGTTGTCATTTTTGTGAAAAATTTCCAATTTGTTCTTATTTAAGTGTGAAAATTCATATTGAAATTTTTGTCACATTACTTGACATAAATTTAGTGAATTTTGTGAAATTACGGTTAAAGAAATTGAGATATTTTTTGGTGACAAATTTTATGATTTCTTTAAACATTTTGTATCTTAAGAAAGTGAAGCGTAAAATATAAATGAGGGATTTAACTGTTTATGAAATGTAATAATGTAAATCCTGATGAATTTAGAATATTTTCAAATCGTTTACTAACGTCTTTCTCATGTTTTTACGTCTGTCAATCATCTGCCAGTTTCATGGTGTAACTGTACCTGAACGGACATGTGTACTTTAATGGTTCGCTAAGCCAATGTGACACACACATACATAACCAGTATGATGATTAAGTGGCGGCTCTGTAAACTTTATTGGTGATCACAATTAACAAAAAATATTATGTTATAGATTATTTGGTCATCAAAATATACTGTGGACTATACTTTAATTATAATTTTAAGCTTTAGTTTGAAGCCTTCGTTAAAACTAAATCTTAAATTAGAATTTTGTGAAAAAATTAAATTATGTTTTAAAAATTAGAATTTTACATGAAATCAAAATTTAAAATTTATTATAATTTTAAATTAATTAATTTTTTTTATTATAATTTAACACTTAAATTAGAATTTTATACTAAAATTAGAATTTTATACTAAAATTAGAATTTTATACTAAAATTAGAATTTTGTTTAAAAAGTAAAATTTTATGCTAAAATTAGAGTTTTACGTTAAAGTAAAAATTTCGTCCTAAAATTAGAATTTAAATCAAAATTACAATTTCATCCCAAATTTTAATTTATGCTTAAATTATAATTGACTGCTAAAATTTTAATTTTATGCTTAAATTAAAATTTTCAGCTAAAATTATATATTATGCTTTAATTATAATTTTCTGCTAAAATTATAATTTTTTGCTTTAATTATAATTTTCTGCTTAAATTATAATTTTTTGCTTTAATTAGAATTATCTGCTAAAATTAGCATAAGAATTTTATGATAACATTAGAATTTTATATCAAAATTAGAATTTTATCCCAAATTACAATTTATGTTTAAATATTAATTTTTTGCTGAAGTTATAATTTTGTGCTTAAATTAGTATTCTCTTCTAAAATTACAATTTTATAATAAAATTAGGATTTAATTCTAAAATCTTAATTTTCTGCTGAAATTAGGATTTAAAACTTCGTGAAAACTTTGTGCTTAAATTATAGTTTTTTGCCAAAATAAGAATTTTATGTTAAAATTAGATTTTGGATAAATTTGGAATTTTATAGTCAAATTAGAATTTTATGCTAAAAATTATAAATTTATGATTTCTTGCTTAATTTATAAATTTATGCTAAAATAATATATTTACATAAAACCAGTATTTAATGCTAAATTGAAATTTTTCACCAAATAAAAAATTTATATAAAATTAGGATTTTATGCTAAAATTAAAATTTTATAATAATATTTGTATTTCATGCTAAAATTATAATTTTTGCATAAAATCTGAATTAAATATCATAAAAGGAGTTTAACAAAAATCAGAATATAATGACAAGTTTTATCATAAAAGAATAGAAGAAAAACTCTTAAATTAGAATTTTTTCTAAAAATTAGAATTTTATGCTAAAATTATGTTTTTACGTCGAAAAATCATTATAATTTTCTGCAAAATAAGAATTTTATGTCGTAGCATTTCTTTGGTTGACTTCCTACTTTTCTTCTTACGTTTGACAACAATCTTATATAATCCTCCTTATTGCAATGCGACTTCATAATCAAATGATTTCTGGAATTTATTAGCAAATAAACGGTTTTTTCTGTATGTGTAATTAAAGTCAATAAGCCTGCATTTCTTTTTTTTTGATATTCTGTATTATTATATAACAAAACGATTAGGTCTATAATCATTCTATATAATTTTCAAAGTATTTTAACATGCTCGAACACATAAAATTAGTTTTTATGTCCAATCACTCACACACACACTCACTCACCCACTCACACTTTCTACACCAGAAAAAAAAAGAACAAAAAATCTTTTACACACATGAATGGTGGAAACATAACAAATACACATACATTATGTATGTGCTTGTTTGAACACAGACATGTCAACAAAAAAGGAAACGCAACTCGATTGTACGTGAGTAAACATGTGTTAAAATTAATATGAATTTATTTGATGTTTTCTTCTAAAACATATTTTGTATTTATAATTTAATGTTAAAATAAATGAATGACCGGAAATTTCATAAATGTGAAATCATTAAATAGAATGAATTGAATGTGATTATAACAGGATCCACATAGAGCGGGAGAGGAGAAAGGAGATGAAAACAAGGACTAGTTATTTATTATGCGTTACAATATTTGAATTTAAAATAATTTCTAATAACAATAAATACTGTAATCAACTTAATTCGATGCAGGGAATTATAAGGACTGAGATTGAAAAATTCTTAACATACATAAATATTAATAAAAATGAAACCACTAGAATTTTAAATATTTTTTATTTGTTCGAAATTATTATTACAATAAATTGTAAACCTTTTTCGGAAAATCTTCCATTAAGGTTTTTATAGTGCTTTCTGTCACTTTGCTCATATAGGTAGTCCATCTACGTTTAAGATCTACCACACTTTAGGACATCTTTTTTTGCTCTTCAGTTCTCTTTTAACAGGAGCCCAATATCTCTCCACTGGCCATAGTTCCGGGCAGTTAGATTTGCCTTTCTTGTTACAAAACCCACATTATTTTTTACTACTTAAGGGCATGTTTGCCATAATGACAGAATGCCAATTAAGGTAAAAAGTTAGCGGACACATTATTAAGTTTCGTGAATGGAAGCAGCTCTTTTAAATACATTCCTTGTTGTAAATTTCGGTATTTATAGAACTGCATATTGCTTTTTGCAGTTTTCGTACCAAATATTGAAGCACTGAACTAATTAGGCTGCTTTCAAACCGGGAGCTATTGAAATTGCTGTACAGTTTTGGCTTTAGGAACCCGTTTTTCTATTAAGTTTTAAGGGTACCGTTTAATAGCAAACCTTTAAATACTTGGCCAACTTTTTATAGGACCAAGTACTTTTTCTACGCATTTTTTTGGTCCCTCGTTTTAATCAGATTAACTTTATTTTGTTTGATTGAAATTTAACTAATAACTGACAAAAAGGTAACGTGATCAAAAGAAATGCCAAATAGTACGTGAGTTAGGAATCTAATTGAAAAACGTGTGTTCAGAATTTTTCCATCTCAGTCCCTGAAAAACTTATAATGTAAAAAAGAGCAAATTCAAATTTATTTGTAATAATAAAAATTAAAATTAAAATTTAAGGATTTAATTACTTTTTGGATTTCAAATAAAAAATTTCTTAAATTTTCTTTTGAATTTCATTAAATTTCTTTTGTTTTCCCTCAAAATCTCACTCCTTTTATTCTTTAAATATTTCTTAACTCATGTTTAAAACATTCCAATGTCTAGGTTTTTTTTTTCTTTTTGCCTCATAAATTGGACTCGATATCTTAAGCTGCAGAACAAACAACAAATAAAAATCTTATTCACCCTGAGAGCCAAGAAAAACGTAAATAAGAAAATTATAATATAAATAATATAAAAATCCTAGCTCTTGTCCTTAATGCATGCATAAACATGTTAGCCTTATATATTTCTTTTTGTTTTCTTTTCCTTTTTTGCTTTTCTGTCTATATCGATGTTTTTATTATAAACAAGTTGAATTGGATGTTTGAGTAACTTTTATTTCATTTTGTATGTTCATCACGTGCGATTTGCTACAAATTGTGGTATGCAGATGTTTTGTTCCGTAAAAATATCTACAATATTTTATATTTGTAAATTCATTCATTCATTTATTTGTAATTTTTCTTTCTGCTATTTTTGCCTTTTTCGTATTTTTTTCTATTTTATTATACATCATCATCATTATTGTTTTCATGGTTTTTCTTTTATGGAGTAAATTTCTATATAAACATTCAAGGATAATTTTACTCAGTTATAAGCATTTGTCCTAACCTGAAACGTGTTCATGTGGTCTTAATAGGTTTTTGTCTTTGTGTGTATGTGTGTGTGTGCATTTAATTTGGGTGTTAAAAATTCTTTATTTTGAGTATTTTTTTTTGAAAATTTTTGTTAAAATATTAAAAAATTATTTTTAATTTTTTAATTTCTTTTTGTAATTTTCTTCATTTCTTAATGGAAAATATTTTTTACATTTTTTAATTATTTAAAATAATTAATGAATTTATAAATTCTATTTTATCGAAGATTTTTTGGTATATTTGCAAATAATCATAAGATATCATAATCATGAGCCTGATTAGCTCAGTTCTTGGGCTTTTTGTCACCTAAAGCACTGAAAGTTTTTTAAACAAAATACTGCTGCACAACGGATACCAACATAAATGTTCTGAAAGATTTTTTTAATTTCCTGGTGAAAAACTGTATGTTGCTGAGGCTCATGTGAATGTTGAAGAATAGTTAAGGACCCAAAAAGCAGTCAAATTTTCGCAATAAAGTACTTGTTATGGCAAACAATATGCAGTTGCGACAAAATAAGTCGATCATTTGTTACAACGGGATCTATATATATCGAATGTTATATCAAGGAATGTTTACAAAAAAGGCTGCTACCATTCGTAAGAATTAATTTTTGGCATATCTTGACATCTTGCTACTATGGTAAACATGGTACGATAACATAAATGTGGTATTTATACCAAATTCTCAACACTGCCCGAACGCTAAATCAATTTTCATTTCTAGAAATTTTCTGTAGAAAATTATTTTCCCAGAATTTTTCTTCACATTTTTTGTTTAATGAAATTTCTATAGAAATTTTCTATTGAAAATTATTTTAACGGAAAATTTTTATAGAAAATTATTTTTCAGAAATTTTTTATAAAATTTTTCTATGAAAAAAAAATATTTTATTGAAAATTTCTATAGATTTTTTCTTGGAATTTTCTAAAGATAATTTTTTTATTTTCTTTACAAAATTTTTTTACTGAAATTTTATACAAATTTTTTAAATTTTTTTTATAAAAATTTTTTTAATTTAAAAAATTTTTTATTAAAATTTTCTTTAGAATAATGTTTTGTTGAAATTTTCTACTAAAATTTTTTATTGAATTTTTTAACATTCTTTTTTATTTTTTATAGAAAAAAAAAAAATAATTGAAATTTTCTATTGATTTTTTATTGATTTTTTGTTTTTTATAGATTTTTTTATATTTTCCGTAGAAGATTTTAAAGGTAAATAATTCTCTAGAGACTTTTTTCAGATCCATAGAAAAGCCTTTATAATATAAAAAATTTATAAAAATTTCTAAACGGAAGTGAAACTTTTTTGAGATTTTTTAAATGGAAACCTAATTTTTTGTATAAAATTTTTCTAGCGGAAACTAAAATAATTTTTGAATATTTTAATATTGTTTAAAAGTTTGTGTTGAATTTTATTTACGAAAATTAAAAGTTTTTACAGAGATATTGTCAATTTTCTTAATATAGATTTCTCTAAGTACTGAAATTTTTTTGGAGAATGTGAACATTTTAAACGAATATTTTTATTTATTGGCATTTCTAAACCGGAAATGATAATAATAAAGAAATATTCTTTTTAATTAAAATGACCAGTGAAATCGGATTAGAATTAATAATTTTTAATACGAACTAAATCTTTGCGATACTTTTTTATTAAAAAATATCTTTGAGATATTTTTATATCTTTTTTGTTTTAATTTCCGATACGATTACTGAGGAAGCAAATATTGCTGACAATTTTATTTAATGCTTAAAATGCAGTACGGCCTTTTAGGTGTAATAAAATCGCTTATATTTTTTATATTATTTAAATTCATTTATCCATATCAAAATGTTCATTTAAAAATCACTCAAGCTGATTTTATTGTTACATTTTTCGCCTTTTTTGTCCGCAGTTCAATTTTATAACTTCTATTACAATGAACCCAAATATTTATATTATGACAATTTTTGCACAAATTATATTTAGAAATAGAAAAATGTACAAAAATAAGGAACAAATATTAAAATTGTTCTGCTAAACTTTGTTGGTATTGTGTCCCGCCATTTGCCCCATTGTTCTGACACATGATGTATCAAGCAATTTCTTAACATTTTTACTGTCTGATGCCACTGATGATGGCAATTTCACACACAATTGAACATAATCTAAGTGATGGTTCTGATTCATAAGTAAATACAAAATTAAATATATATTTTTTTGTAAATTTGCAAAAATAAGCAAAAACAAAAATGATTAAAATAAATAAAATTATATATTTTTTAGGTTTCAATTCTTAGAAAAGTATTTGGAGAATAAATCGTAATTTTATTAGATAAATGAGCAATTTTCATAGATATTAAAATATCATTTTGAATTTTTTTGAAAGAGATACAATTATATCAGCATTACTTTTTAAATTTTATGAATTAGAGTGGTTCTGAGTAATAATTATGAAACCACTTATTTAGATGAAATTATACATTTTATGCAAAAATTATTTAGTCTTATAAGTGCAGTCAAAAAACAGCTAAATGTGTAAAATGCTTTAAATACATAAAAAACTCCAAAAATGTCTCTGGAAGCTTTTAATTTAGTTTTTTATTATTTTGGAGAAAAGTAAATTACTTAATTTGCATTTGGTCAACCACAAGTTTTAAACTGGGAAGTAGTAAATGCAATGCAACATAAATAGTTCTATAAATATCTACATACGTGCATACACTGGTGTATATTCCTATAAATTAACATTACTTTTTATGCCCTCCACCACCACAGTAATGAAGAGGTTACATTAACTTTCTCTATCTGTGTGTAACGCAATGAAGAAATCATACCTGATCAAATAATGTATATATATTCCAGCATCAAATCAAAATCTGAGTCGATTTAGTTATTATCGATTGTCTGTCCATCTGTCTGTCTATCCGTCTGTATGTTGTTGGCATGATTACATTAACAATAATTGACAGAGCTCAATGAAATTTGGCTTGAGTATTTGTAATTGTTCTGAAAATCAGAAAAATCAGTTCAGTATATGTAAAGATAAAGGCCTACATATGAGGCAACTTGCAATTAAAGCAAACTTTCGTAAAATTGTTAACTAAAGTGAAATTTTGCAAAGTATCTAAAACGGTTCAGTAGAATAAAAGTTATAGCTACGGCTCATTTAGTGTTGCTGTGTTGCATCTAAGAAAAACTTTTAAAAATTCTACATGTTTGAGATTGTATGTGCGAATGTGTATATGCGAAACATAACGTATTTACTTTTCGTGCACTTTTTTGGAGAGTATTGAAGATTCGGGATAACCGAATATAGCGTTCTTACATTTTCCATTGTTGATGAACTTTTGTTGTGGATTACCTCAAAGATAAAGTCTGACATTAAGTCTGCTATTTTTTAAAAAGATCGGAATCAATTTTCTGATTATGATTAATCTGTCTTCTTGTTAATTTTGTATTTCTTTTAAAGGTTTCCGATCACTATAATTCTGTCCATTCTTAGTCAAATGAAATGCCTTATTTTTGGCACCATTCATTTTACGAGCAATTTCTTTAATTTCTTAACATCCTTGATCGGACAGAGAAGTCTCTTAAGTTTTTTTAACATTGGAAATTTTTCGTTTAAAACCAAAAAAATATGCAGTAAAATTGTGATATTGACATTTGAAAAATATTTTTATTTATAACATCATTTTTGGTATTTATTACATCAATTTTCAAGTCTGCGCTTATAGCAATATTCCACACTAAATAGCATCAAGAATATCCCATGAATAAAGCAAACAACAAGACTAAAAACTATAACTATGAGAACAACAAAGATTAAAAGAGTAAGGTTATAGGAATATTTGAAATTTTCACATTCTTTCGATGATGTCGTGAAACTACTAAAATTTAGGTAAAATTTTTTAAAGATGATCTTTATAGTGATTTATCTAGTCGTCTTAGTTCGACTACATAATTTTAGCATGTTTTTTGAACATTTTTGTCAGATTTTTATTGTTTTTGGCAAAAATGCAAATATTTGTTTGTGTTTTTGAAAAAATTCATGAGATTTTTATATATTTTTTGTGTTAATGCAAAAAAGCAACAAAAATAAAAAACCAAAAACATAAAAATTATTTGCAAAATAATGACAAGAAAAAAACACAATAAAAATATATTTTTATTTGTCAACATCCCTTGAGAGAGTGAGGAAGAACAAGAGCAAACAGCAGTAATTGCAAGAGAAAAAAATTTAATGCATTTAGTTTTATTGTAATTTATATGTGAGTATGTGTAAATGAGAGTAATTTTTATTATGAGAATAAATGAACACAGTGGGATCAAAAGATCGAGGACAAAAAATTAAATTGATGTCAGTATTTAATATTCATGTTTAACAGAGGTAAACAATTTTAATAAAAGTACATTTGCGGCAATGAAAATTAAAATTTATTTTTTTAATGTTTTTCACAACCAAAGTGAAATTCTTGTGAATTATTTGAGGAAGTAAAAATTCTCCATTTTTTAAGAAAACAATTTTCTAGAAGTGCACATTTTTTATAGATATTATTTAACGAAGTGAAACACTTTACGGGAAGTGCAAATTTTCTATAGTGCAAATTTTCTATAGTGCAAATTTTCTATAGTGCAAATTTTTTTTACCGGAAGTGCAAATTTTCTATAGAAAAATTGTACCGGAAGTGCAAATTTTCTATTGAAAAATTTTACCGGAAGTGCAAATTTTCTATTGAAAAATTTTACCAGAAGTGCAAATTTTCTATTGAAAAATTTAACCGGAAGTGCAAATTTCCTAAATAAACTTTTTACCGGAAGTGCAAATTTCCTATAGAAACTTTTTACCGGAAGTTCAAATTTTCTATAGAAACTTTTTACCGGAAGTGCAAATTTTCTATAGAAACTTTTTACCGGAAGTGGAAATTTTCTATAGAAACTTTTTACCAGAAGTGCAAATTTTCTATAGAAACTTTTTACCAGAAAGTGCAAATTTTCTATAGAAACTTTTTACCAGAAGTGCAAATTTTCTATAGAAACTTTTTACCAGAAGTGCAAATTTTCTATAGAAACTTTTTACCAGAAGTGCAAATTTTCTATAGAAAATTTTTACCAGAAGTGCAAATTTTCTATAGAAAATTTTTACCAGAAGAGCAAATTTTCTATAGAAAATTTTACCAGAAGTGCAAATTTTCTTAGAAATTTTACCGGGCAATTTGGAAATTTACCGGTGCAAATTTCTGTAGAAAAGTTTTACCGGAAGTGCAAATTTTCTGTAGAAAAGTTTTACTTCAGAAGTAAAATTTTTATGAAAATATTTTAACAGAAGTAAACTTTTTCTATAGAAATATTTTACTGGAAGAAATTTTCGGACGTACACATTTTCTATAGAAATATTTTACCCAAAGTAAACTATTTTTTCTGTAGAAGATTTTCTGTAATTCAACATTTATTAAAGAAATTAAAAGAAATGTATATATTTATATAGAAAATATTTAAGGAAACATTTTTAATAAAAATATCTACCGGAATGAAAATTTATGCAATAATAATTTATGTAAATGTTAAATTAAATTTCGTATAAATAAATTAAATTTAAATTGTGTATAAATAAAATTTTTGGAAATTAACATTTTCTTTAGAAAATATGTGCCGGAAATAAATATACTCTAGGGATAAAATTTACGAAAAAATTTCAGTAAAAATATTTTCTGGAAATGTAAAGTTTCTTTAGAAGATTTATCCGGGAATAAATTTTTTTAATAAAGCCGTTATCGGGAAATTGCCAATTTTTGCAGAAATTTTCATCAGATTTGATTAAGTATATTTTTAGCGATTTTTTGAATGTGAGTGATTTCAATCTCGGGGTTAAAAAAAAAAATTATTTGCATTTCAGATAAAATGTACACTTTATTAATTAGACTATAATCGTATATATGTTGTGCTAAAAATTTCTCTCTGTGTTTTTGTTTGCATTAACATACCCAGGTGAATGTTAAACAACAACTCTTGTTTCCTCTGTTTCTTTGCTTTTAATTTTTGTTTGCGTGTAGGTGCGTTTTATGTTTTTATATTTTACATTTTTAAAAAATCATCATAAAACTAAAGTTAAAATAAAATATCAAAGATCCTCAAAAATAAAAAAATAAATGAACAACTTTTTTTGGGATTGTGGCCAAATGTCTTTGGAGAATTTCTATGTGTATGTTTTTGTTAGAATGTTAGTAATGTTGACATTCTTTTTTGTGTTTGATTTTTATTTTATGAGTAAAAACAAAAATTAACATGTTTTCGTTGACAAAACATTTTTGTAAAGAGAAGAGAAATAAACTCAATGATAATCATAACAATAAAATTCTCCCAAAAATATATTTAGCAAATAACGGTTTTTATATTTAATGACAGTAATTTTGTTTGTATAAAATAAACATTTAAATGTTTTTTTGATTGTGATTTCAAATGTTGAGTTATTTAAATAATAAAACGTATTAACTTATTTATAACAGAGTGTATAAATTAATGATCTTTGACATTTTTATTAACTTTGTAACGCTAAACTATAACTACATGAGTGTTGAATGACGCAAATTGTTATTATGTTTATGGAGTGTTTTTTTGGTATCAATAACATATGTTTTAAATTTCTAGCAAAAAAATTTTTTGTTAATTACGTCCACTTTTGTAGATATTTTCAAATAAATAATAATTGTTTTCAATAAAAACAAATTTGTTTAAATTAAAACTTTTTCGCTTTTTTTGAATGTTAACATAAAGGATTTTTTTCCACTTTTTAAGGGGTTTTTTCTTTTGTATCTCATTTTGTTTTAATAAATTTTAGTTAACAAAGAAAATTTAAATGAATTACAGACTAATTAAGTATAAAATAAGGCCAAATATAAAAATATTAAATACAAAATCCCTAGAAAAAGAGCCAAAAGTAACAAAAGGAATTTATTTCATCACACTAATTAGAATTTGATTGCTACCAAAAAATGTTATTTAGTTAAAGAGAAGAGAATTTTTTATTGCAAGATGCTGTTCGAAAAATTTTGGGCTTTTAGGTTTTGTTGTTGTTGTTTTTCTTTTAATGAAATTTGGAAAAAAGCAAGATAAAACATTAATTAGCAGGAAAAGCAAATTGAAATTTTTAATAAAAATAGAAATTGAGCAGGAAAACAAGAGCCAAAAAAAAAAACACTTTATATAAATCATTTGAATATTTTTGTTGAAATAATAAAAACAAAATAATATGGCGCTTTTCCGTTTCCTAAAACAATTTAGAGAAATAACATGCCAACAGTTGTAAAGAGACAGGATTCGCTGTTTAGAAATTAGGAAATTAAAACAAATTGTTAAATTAATGTTCAGAAATGTGTTTTTATTTTTGAAAAGGGAATCTTTTGTTTACATTAAAAGCAGCAGAAGAGGTTAATTGATAAAATTTTAAAGAATAAACATTTAAACAATTTTATGGTCACATTTTATATAAAACATAAGAAGTATTTTATTAGTATGTTCAGAAATATAATTCCTTTTGGTAAAATTAATTTTTAAGAAAACATTTACTTTAGATAAAATTTTCTTATTCAAGATAAAGTTAATTTGATATTGACACTCTTCATTTCCACCAAATTAAATATAAACTATTTTATTATTAATTGAATTTTAATTAAAATGTCCGGTCATAGAAATTTTTAAGATATATTTTCCTGAGAAACTTTAATATAAATTTTTGCAATGAGATACTCACTTGCCCTAAAATTCATAACTAAACTAATCACATTGTCTAAAACTTTATATGGAAAAATTTTATTTAACAGTTAAAAAATTTCTTTAGAAATTTTCCGATAAAAATTTTTAATAAAAGTTTTTGAATCCACTAAAAAATTAAAAAAATAATAATAATTTTATAAAAAGTTTTTCATTCCGTCAATAAATTGAAGTGCTATTGAAGTTTTCACTTCCGATCTTGAGAAATTATTCATTATCTTATAAAAAATTTTACTTTGGTAAAAAATATTTTGTAGACTCACATTTAAAAAGTCTCTGGCAAATTTTCATTCCACTTTCGCTAAAATTTTTTCGGTTAATTTAAATTTCTGTTAAATAAAAATGTAAAAAAATATTCACTACGCTAAAAAAAAAAAAATTATTAAAAATTTTTCATTTCACTTTCAATAAAAATTTTTTATAGAAAATTTTCACTTCCGTAAGAAAAGTTCTATAACAGACTTTCGTCAACAATTTTGTATACAAAGTTTTCATTAAAGCTAAGAATTTTTTTGGAACACTGTAAGTTTCGTTAAGAAATTTTTACAAAAACATTCATTCAAAGTAAAAAACATTTTATAAATTTTTAATTTTTTTAAATAAAATTTTACTTCCAGAAAAAATTTTATGGACAATTTTGACTTCCGGTAAAAATTTTTATAGACAGTTTTCACATCCGGTAAAAATTCTATAGACAAGTTTCGTTTCCGATAAAACTATGTACGGAAAATTTTCACTTCTGAAAAAAAATTGATTGAAAATTTTCAGGTAAAGATTTCTATAGGAAAATTTCCAGTAAAGATTTCTATAGGACATTTTCTTCGGTTGCCATTAACAGCGCAGTTCAGGGCTCTAGTGTAGAATCTTGAAATTTTAAAAGAATTCACTTTTAAGTTTGCAAATACTTCAATTGAAATCCAATATCTATTTCAGTATTTTGTCCACCTAATTATAACTCATTTTCCAGTTTATTACAAAAACAACTTGTCACTATATTAAGTAATTTAAATTGTCTTTATTAAATCCCCATTTAAATCTTGTACTAAAAACGTGCTCATTTAGTTCTGGTCACAGATTGTTTTTTAACAAAATTTGTTCCGAAAAGCAGAAAAATAATCAATTGTGTAATTTTTGGGCCATTTGAGAAAAAAAACACAAACACATCAACACAATTAAACATGAAAATGAGGTTTAAGATAAATTGCACTAAAGTTAATACAAACAAACATATATTATACAACTATGATGTGTATGTGTGTGTTTATGTGTACAAGTAAAGTAAACCGAAAAATATTTGTTCTAATTACAAATTAAAAAAGAGAGAGAAAAAAATACAGAGAAAAGAAAACACATTTTAGCAATTTAGATACAAACATAATTTTCGATAACGAACAGAGTGGTAAAACAAGAAAAAACCAAATCATTTTTATACACAAACACACAGATGCATACACAAACATACAGGAATATATGTGTAAATGGTTTGTCTGTTGGAGACAAAATAAAACCTGCAGTTTTAAATTTTTTCTTAAATAAAGTTTTAGCCTTTGTAAACGTAAATGTCACCAGATACGAAGTTGTTTTGTGAAGTGATAAAGCTGCCTTTTTAAGAAATTATAATGATCTGTGATTTAATACTCTTTTTAATATTTAAAGCGAATAATTCAGGGCTGTTGGGTTCAAATTTTTTAAAACAGAATTTATGTCATGTATTGAAACAATTGTGGCATTATTTGTATTGGTATTGGTAATTGTTATACTTATTAGTGTTTCTGTTGTTGCTTTTGCTATTTACTGCAATGTAGTTCTGTGTGTAAATATATATTTTTGTTGGTTTTCGTTGTTGGTGTTTTTGCTCGAAAACGGATTGTTTCCAAATGAATTTCTCTGTATAAAAAGCCAAATGAAGTTTATGGTTTTATTGTTGTTTGCGTGGTTAATATTTTTGGTATTTTGTATTAAATTGTTTAAATTACGCTTAAAAACTGGATAAATTAAAAACTTGGAAAATGTAACAAAGAACGGAATTTCTGAAAGAAAATTTTTAGAAAATTTAAATAAAATTAAAGAATATTTAGTGAATGTGTTCATTGTGTTCGTTGAGATTTTTAAGTCTCTATCTTCTGCAGGAAGTCTTACCATTCGCCAAATATTTCAATAAAAATTTGTGTTCAATAGAAATTAATATTGTTTATGGAAAATAAATCAGATTATTTGGTAAAAACATTTGCATACATACATTCATTCCTCTTATATTATTCTATAAAAATTGTTTGCCCTACAGAAAATCTCTTCCTTAAAAAAATTTCATACGAAAATTGTTATTTCCGCTAAGAGAATATTTATTCATTATACAAAAAATTTTAATTTCCGGTAAAACTTTCTACCAAAAATTAGTTTACGATGTACATTTCTTAAGAAAATAATTAAAATATTTATTAGAAATTTTCTATTTTTAAGGAAAATATTTAAATTTTTAAATTTCTATGTGATTTCCCTTGTATAATGTTTTATAGAAAATTGTTACTTCCGTTACAAAATTTTCTATAGAAAATTATCCCTTCCGTTAAAAAATTTTCTATAGAAAATTATCCCTTCCGTTACAAAATTTTCTATAGAAAATTATCCCTTCCGTTACAAAATTTTCTATAGAAAATTGTCCCTTCCGTTATAAAATTTTCTATAGAAAAATTTCACTTCCGTTATAAAATTTTCTATAGAAAAATTTCACTTCCGTTATAAAATTTTCTATAGAAAAATTTCACTTCCGTTATAAAATTTTCTATAGAAAAATTTCACTTCCGTTATAAAATTTTCTATAGAAAAATTTCACTTCCGTTATAAAATTTTCTATGGAAAAATTTCACTTCCGTTATAAAATTTTCTATGGAAAAATTTCACTTCCGTTATAAAATTTTCTATAGAAAAATTTCACTTCCGTTATAAAATTTTCTATAGAAAAATTTCACTTCCGTTATAAAATTTTCTATAGAAAAATTGCACTTCCGTTATAAAATTTTATATAGAAAAATTTCACTTCCGTTATAAAATTTTCTATAAAAAAATTTCACTTCCGTTATAAAATTTTCTATAAAAAATTTCACTTCCGTTATAAAATTTTCTATAAAAAAATTTCACTTCCGTTATAAAATTTTCTATAGAAAAATTGCACTTCCGTTATAAAATTTTCTATAGAAATTTTTCACTTCCGTTATAAAATTTTCTATAGAAATTTACTTTCGTTATAAAATTTTCTATAGGAATTTACTTTCGTTATAAAATTTTCTATAGAAATTGTTCACTTCCGTTATAAAATTTTCTATAGAACATTTTCACTTCCGTTATAAAATTTTCTATAGAACATTTTCACTTCCGTTATAAAATTTTCTATAGAACATTTTCACTTCCGTTATAAAAAAAATTTTCACTTCCGTTATAAAATTTTCTATAGAACATTTTCACTTCTGTTAAAAAATTTTCTATAGAAAATGTTCACTACCGTTAAAAAATTTTCTATAGAAAATGTTCACTACCGTTAAAAAATTTTCTATAGAAAATGTTCATTACCGTTAAAAAATTTTCTATAGAAAATGTTCACTACCGCTGAAAAATTTTCTATAGAAAATGTTCACTACCGCTGAAAAATTTTCTATAGAAAATGTTCACTACCGCTGAAAAATTTTCTATAGAAAATGTTCACTACCGCTGAAAAATTTTCTATAGAAAATGTTCACTACCGCTGAAAAATTTTCTATAGAAAATGTTCACTACCGCTGAAAAATTTTCTATAGAAAATGTTCACTACCGCTGAAAAATTTTCTATAGAAAATGTTCACTACCGCTGAAAAATTTTCTATAGAAAATGTTCACTACCGCTGAAAAATTTTCTATAGAAAATGTTCACTACCGCTGAAAAATTTTCTATAGAAAATGTTCACTACCGCTGAAAAATTTTCTATAGAAAATGTTCACTACCGCTGAAAAATTTTCTATAGAAAATGTTCACTACCGCTGAAAAATTTTCTATAGAAAATGTTCACTACCGCTGAAAAATTTTCTATAGAAAATGTTCACTACCGCTGAAAAATTTTCTATAGAAAATGTTCACTACCGCTGAAAAATTTTCTATAGAAAATGTTCACTACCGCTGAAAAATTTTCTATAGAAAATGTTCACTACCGCTGAAAAATTTTCTATAGAAAATGTTCACTACCGCTGAAAAATTTTCTATAGAAAATGTTCACTACCGCTGAAAAATTTTCTATAGAAAATGTTCACTACCGCTGAAAAATTTTCTATAGAAAATGTTCACTACCGTTAAAAAATTTTCGTTATAAAATTTTCTATAGATATTGTTCACTTCCGTTATAAAATTTTCTATAGAACATTTTCACATCCGTTATAAAGTTTTCTATAGAACATTTTCACTTCCGTTATAAAATTTTCTATAGAACATTTTCACTTCCGTTATAAAATTTCTATAGAACATTTTCACTTCCGTTATAAAATTTTCTATAGAACATTTTCACTTCCGTTATAAAAAAAATTTTCACTTCCGTTATAAAATTTTCTATAGAACATTTTCACTTCCGTTATAAAATTTTCTATAGAACATTTTCACTTCCGCTATAAAATTTTTATAAAAAATGTTCACTTCCGCTATAAAATTTTTATAAAAATGTTCACTTCCGCTATAAAATTTTCTATAGAAAATGTTCACTACCGTTGAAAAATTTTCTATAGAAAATGTTCACTACCGTTGAAAAATTTTCTATAGAAAATGTTCACTACCGTTGAAAAATTTTCTATAGAAAATGTTCACTACCGTTGAAAAATTTTCTATAGAAATGTTCACTACCGTTGAAAAATTTTCTATAGAAAATGTTCACTACCGTTGAAAAATTTTCTATAGAAAATGTTCACTACCGTTGAAAAATTTTCTATAGAAAATGTTCACTACCGTTGAAAAATTTTCTATAGAAAATGTTCACTACCGTTGAAAAATTTTCTATAGAAAATGTTCACTACCGTTGAAAAATTTTCTATAGAAAATGTTCACTACCGTTGAAAAATTTTCTATAGAAAATGTTCACTACCGTTGAAAAATTTTCTATAGAAAATGTTCACTACCGTTGAAAAATTTTCTATAGAAAATGTTCACTACCGTTGAAAAATTTTCTATAGAAAATGTTCACTACCGTTGAAAAATTTTCTATAGAAAATGTTCACTACCGTTGAAAAATTTTCTATAGAAAATGTTCACTACCGTTGAAAAATTTTCTATAGAAAATGTTCACTACCGTTGAAAAATTTTCTATAGAAAATATTCACTTCCGTTAAAAAATTTTCTTCACTTTCTTTTTAAAAAATTTTATAGAGAATTTTCATTTACGTTACAAAATTTGAAAGAATTTTTAATTTTTTTATTAAAATAAAATATTAATAAAATTTTGACTTCCGGTGTAATAATGTGTGTGCTTACCGCGTATCTGTTTTTTTTATTTTCTGTATTTTTTTTAGAAACGAAATAATTGTGCTGTTTATTTTCTTTTACTAAATTCTAGTTTCAAATTTATTTAAAATAACTAATTAGAAATTAAAATTCAAATATTTATTTATTCTAAAATTGTGGTTGTCTTTTTATTGTTGTTCTTGTTTACTTCATTTAGAACATTTTAATTACACAAACCGCTTCTAAAAATATTTCATTTAATTATTTTAATTTTCATTATCGTGAAATTTCGATGATATTTAAAAAATATCTGTTATTTAAAAAAATAAATTGAATTATTTTGTGTTAATAAAATTGAAAATAAACAAACCAAATGAAGCAGCCAAATAAAATATTTAAACGAAAACAAAGTTGCGGTTAAATAAATTAAAAAAATAACACTTCAAAGGTGGCCGTAATAAATTTCAAGGTTTAATTTAAATTACAAACAAAGAGCATCACTTTTTATCTCGAATATCTGCCAAGTTTTGCACTTGATTTTTTAATATCGGTTTTGTTTTGGTTGCTTTTTTTGGTTTCAAATTATCGGTTTTATCTTTTTTTTTTGCATTTTTTTGTATTTGTGATTCTTTCATCGCTTATTTAATGTTTCCTTTTGAAATATTTATCTTTGTTTTTATACCTGTGCGTTTTCAAAAACTTATTTCACCACAATTTGGTTGTGCAATTATGCACTAAATTAAAAATACCACTTGAACTGGTTTTAATTTTTGCACCTTCATTCTCATATTCAGATAATAAAAATAAATAAAAAAAATTTAGTTTAGTTTGGTATTTAAAATGAATACAAAAAGTAAATGTTTTCTTTTTTCAAGATTTTAATTAAATAATAATTAATTTGTTGAATATCATTTAACTAATTATATCGTCACCATCGCTAGTGGTGAAGAGGGTAAGTTAATTTTATCATTCCGTGTACAAATGAATCATCTAGGACCCTATAATGTTTATAAATTCATTTATCATATCAAAATCTGGGTCGATTAAACTACTTCCTTTTTTGTTGAGAAAGCTCAATGAAATTTGGCTTTAGAATTTAGTTAAAGTTTTCTGGAAAGTTTCCTGGTTTAATACAGCAAAATGGGTTTAGTAAGTGTAAACGATAGAGAGCGATATTTTAATTGGAAAAACATTTTTTCGTAAAATTAATCTACATGTATCTCTTTATAAATTATCAAAATCGGTTCAGTAAAAGAAGTTTTAGCCGAAAATATAAGTACTTTTTTGGCTCGTTAAGATTTCTTTGTAATATTTAAGAAGAACTTTCATATGTTGTATGTGTTTGTGAGTGTATATATGAGTATGCTTGTATGTAAACTCTTTATACATAACATAACGTATTTACTTTACACACATTTGTTGTAGAGGGTTTTGAATATTCGACATTGCCGAATATAACATTCCTACTTGTTTCATATTTATAAATGAATTCATCACCTATAAGTCCCATTCTGACCTCTTTGCGTTGTTCTAATTGTCATTTATAATTTGTACAACAAATTAGCGTAAATTCATTTTATTTTGCTAAACACTTTCTATAACAATTTTATGCAAAACAAAAGGCGAAGAAAAAAAATTGAAGTAAAACAAAATATTAACAAAAAAAGTAAATATATTTTTAAAATAATTTTCCGCTTCCTCCCCTGAAAAACTGTCAACGAAACCCCAACAAATTTAAATGAATGATAAAAAATTTAAATAATAAACAAAAAAGAAATGAAATAAAAGCGGAAATTCGGCAACGAAAAATATTTTTTAAATAACAGTAATTTAAAGATATTAAATCTTTTGTCATTGTGAGATAATGGCAGTTTAATAGAAGTTAAAGGAAAATCAGAAAAAAGTGCGCACTAAAACTATTAAATATTTTCAATAAAATCGAACTTTATCCTACGTAAAATTGGCCAGATGTTCAAAGGCCATACTGTATCCAATGTTATTAATCAGTAACGGGATAAAGCATGTCCCCAACGCATCCACTAGCAAAACAGTAGGATTCCTGATAGGAACGTTACTTGATATTTAGAGACCAAAAACAGGGTACGGAAATTTTAGTCAAATTTTCTTAACAAAAATATATAAAGATTTTTTGCAACCTCATGAAATTTTGAAAGAAGTCTTAGGACCCAATAACAGTCCAAAATTTCCAAAAGGTTCCTTGTGTAATAAGCAATACGGAGACAAGCAAAGTGAGAGAAACAAAAAAAAATCAGATCCATTAAAAATGTGTATGGAAATTTTTCTATCTCTCTGTTTCTTTTCAAAATCACATTTTATAAAAAAGTTCACTGTCGCTAAAAAGATTCTAAGGAAAATAATTAAATAATTTCTACAGACAATTTTCACTTCCTCCTTTATTGTCTTTTTTTCTTTTTGCCAAAGAAATTTATGTGAAAATCAAATTTTCTTTTAAAAAGTTTCTTTTTCAAAGAAATTTCAACACAATTGTTTATTTTTAGTAAATATTCCATAGACAGTTTTGGTTTCTGTTAAAGAAATTTCTCAAGAAATAGTTCGTATGTGGTAAAACATTGAAGAAATTTTTTATTTCCGGTAAAAAAAAACATTATTCTTTTCGATAGAAAATCACTTTATGAACATCCATCTATTCGAAAGGTTTGAAGCAAAATATTAATTTTTGATCGAAAGTTGTTTAAAATTACACTTCCTGGTAAAAATTTCTTATTGCGGAAATGAAAATCAAAATGCAGTTTTCATTTCTTTTTTTCTGTTCAAAATATTTCTGTTTTCTGTTTTCATAATGTTAAACACAAGATGAATTCATTCTTTTAATGGATAAATTATAACAAATGGTCCAGATCATATAACAAACTCACACTTTTTTGCAACGACATGTGAACTTGTATTTGCACACATTCACACATATTTAACTGTGTGTATATATACACATACAAGTATAACAAAATAATATTGTTGTTTTTCATTTTGTTTAATGTATGAAAGTGTGTATGTTACTGTTTATTTGTTTGAATAGTTCTGGTGGTTCCTTTAGTTTTTGTTGTTGTTTTATTGTGTTTTTTTCTCTATGGTTTTTGTTGCAATATTTTTGTTTTTACTGTGGTAATGATTGTTAGTGTTATTGTAGTTGTTTTTGTTTCTTTTCAGGCAACCATGCGTTTTTATCACAAAAATATAACTGAATATATGTTTTTATACATAGAAACAATATAATTGTATATGTATGTATGCATATGTGCATGTGTGAATATTTATAAACAACTATAGTGTTTAACGAGGTTTACACAGTGGTGTTGACATAACAACCATACATAGACATACACATACAAACAAACACCAATTCAAATGTATGCACTAGCAAACCCTCATATTTATTTACCCACAAGGACATTCATATTTTGTAAATATGCATGAATACATAGAAAGAAATTTTTATGTACACAAACATACAAATAAATTTCAAAAAAAAAAGAAATTCAGTTTTGTATGGCATCCTGCAGTGTATGTATATATTGTTTTTATTTATTTGGATTTCAATGTATTTATGTTTGTATATTTTGGTTTTCTGTTTTATTTATACATTTTGTATTGCATCATTTTAGGGGCATGGCTGGCTTGCTAATTATGAAATATTTCAATGTTTTTTCAATGAGTGTGTGCATGTGTGTATTAAAAATTTTCTGTTCGAGTGTTGAAATGCATAAGTTTGTTTTTAAACCATTTATTTTTATATTTATTTTTGTATTTGTATTTTTGTAGTTTTGCTTTAATGTCATTTATTATTTATATGCAACCAATATGTTTGTGGGCATTTGGGTGTTTTCAAATTGAACTTCCATAAAGTTTTGCATAATTTGCAGCATCTGCTAATGCTTTTAATTCTAAAGTGTTGAATTATTGCCCTTGTAATGCGTGAAATTGCGATAATTAATTGTTATTAGTTTTAAATTGGATTTAATTTAAGCAACGTTTGCTTTAAGGGAGAAGGTGGATTATGTTTTCTATATTCATGTATTTAAAATGAAATATTTGCAATTAATTATTAAAAATTAATGGAGTATTTAAAAATGTTCATTAATTGTTGATGTCAAGATTATATTTTTTGTGAATAACAAAAAACTTATGTTTCATTAAATAGTGTGATATAAGCTAATGCCTCCACACTATTGAGTATTAAATTCTGTATTCTATAAAATAAAATTGTCTTTTGAAAATTTAGTATACTAAAAATTTAACATATATTTTTCATTCCACTTATCATAATATTAATTTTTTACACAAGATATTATTATACAAATCGATAAAACTCTCACTGAATTTTTATTGAAATTTCCGAACTAAGTTTTCCTTGAGTAACTTTAATTATAATAAGAAAAACTTACGTAATAAAATTTTATTTTCTGCTAAAGCAGATATCACTTTTTATAAAACTTCAATAAAAGGTGTCGATTACATTAAATTTTTTATTGAAGAATTTCACTTCATTTTTGAATAGAAAATTTTCAATCAGTTAAATATCATATCTTCACTTCCGGTTTTATTTTTAATAAAATTTTCATTTCCTGATTGCTTTATAGAAAATTTTCATTTATGGCCAAATTTTTCACTTCCGTTGATTTTTCTTTTGGTAATACCCTTTTAGAAATATTTAATTTTCGGTTGTACATACAATAGAAAATTTTCGCTTTCGGTTAAATTTGCTAATGGAAAATTTCGGTTCAGTTTTCTTTAAAAAAAAATTCGTTAAATTTTTCCCTCCAGTAAAAAAAATGTTCAACATAAAATTTGCACGTCCGGAAGTAAATTGTGTATAGAAAATTTTCACTTCCAGTACAAATTGTATATTTAAGTGTTTCGCTTCTGAGAAAAAATTTTCACTTTCGGTAAAAAATTTTCTACAGATAATTTTCACTTCCGGTAAAAAGAAAATCTATAGATATTTTTAAATTCCGGTAAAAAATTTTCTGAAGATAAATTTCACTTCCGGTAATAAATTTACTATAGATAATTTTTACATTCGGTAAAAAATTTTCTATTTAAAAATTTCATTTCACTTTTCTATTGAAAATTTTCATAATAATTTAATCTTCGGTCGGATTGATGCTGAAAAATTTTCATTTCCGTCAGGTTTTCCACAGAAAATTGTCATTTCCGTTAAATTTTTTACATATAAATTTTATTTCCGTTAAATTATCTACGGAAAAATGTCTCTTCTATTAAACATTATTTAAAAAAATAAATTTTATCGAATTTTTCTAATACTTTCTAATTATTTCACATACATAAGATTTTTCATAAACAAATTTTACTTCCGTTATATTCACTTCTGCTAAATTTACTTTAGAATAGTTTTACTTCAGTCACTTTTCTAATAAAAAGTTTGTTTCCTCATGAAGCCATCATAAACGATGGAATATTTTTTATAAAATAAATTCCGGAATGTTTAGTTTTTAATTCTGGAAATTATGTTCAACTCCGGTGAATTTTCTGAAAATTCTGTAGGGAAATTTTCACTTCCGATAGAAATTTTTTGGAGATAAGCTTTTCCTATGGAACATATTTGTAATATTCCATAATTTTTACTTCTAGTCGAATTTCTGCAAGGAAATTTTTAAAGGGCGAAAACTCCATCTTATCCCTTTTAAGGACAGATATTACTTATAAGTTATTGTTTTTTACTTTATGAAATGTTTTACTCCAAAGAGAGAAAATAAAATTTTATAAAATAATTAGACTCATGTTAATAATAATGAAAATTTTATTACTTTTTCCAAAAGTTTTTATAACTTTATTTAATTACAAATCACTCATGTGCACAGATTAATTTTATTGGTCATTTCAGCGCCAACAACAAAATGACCATAAAATAATATTTTTTTTATTTAGAAATAAATTGCAAAGAAAATGTTTAAAAAGTTAACAACATGACGACTTTTGCAGTTATTTTCTTGTTATTAATTTCTAATGTTAAATATTGTCAAAGGGCATATAAATTATTTATTTAATGGCATCTTTGCTTATTTGTTGTAACCAAACTGTAGTCATATCAAACATAAACAACAACAAAAGTAAAAGCAACATTATTTCATAATTGTAATACACATAAATATCATTTCACTCATGTGTGAGTGTGTGAATTTTGAAATTTAATATTGTTGTTAATGTGTTTACAAACATCACAAATATATTGTTATTTTGCCCCAAGGACACGTATTCAATTTAAAGATTTTTCTTATTTTTTTTTTAAGAAAAGAAGTGCATGAACATCTGGATAATATTTACTTAAGTAAAAACACGTATTTTAGGATTTTCAAAACAGAGAAAAATCTGTTGTTAGAAAAGTTTTATGAACATTCTTTTGGATGACAAAAGAAGTTAGAAAAATGAAATTCCTTTGAAAAACTTTGTTAACACTAGAAAGACTGAAGTTTTGTATGCACTTAAGAAGTCAGAATGACTTATTTATAAAACAAGTAAGAAAGTGGGATTAGAGAATTATATAGTTGGTCGCTATATTATATCCTAAACCAGTTAATGACCAGTCTCGTAGAATTTTGATTCTGTGATTTGTACTTATAATGAAATATGATATTTCGCAGTGGCATTTATATGAGTCCTGTGGGAAATTATAGATCGATTCTCTCAATCGTACCAATTTTTTTCACAGTAATATCTTTGAGGTTTATAATAAAAAGCTTACTTGTGCTAATTTGTATTAACGTATTTATAAATGTAGAACTTTTATGAACTAAAATCCCTATTTTTCAAAAGAATTTCTTTGAAGGCTTTGAGAAATAATTGACCGACCATTACAAATTTCAGTAGGTGTTGTTCTTGTATCAAAATCATCATGTATACCGAATTTCACTTCATTTTTATTTCAAAAATTGTGACCTGTACTTAGGCATAACAAGATACAAATACCTATCCAGGCGCACAACGCTATATCGACTCAGAAAGTTCAAAATCGATCGTTATTTTTAAAGATGAATATTGGGAATTATTTCTAACAGCTACAATTGCCATCATAAACAAATAATACGCCTACATCAGCGGAGGGTATAATAATATTTGTCACAGATAGAAAAATAAATTTTTGTTGAATTTAGGCCACAACGCAACTACCGAGTATCAACCATTTATTATGAATTTTCATGCTATCAATTGGTCGAAATCAGAAAAAGGAAATGAATTTTTTATACCAGTCCGAATTGGTGATATAAAAATTTAATTAATTCGATGGTTTAACTTTTGGCAATGATGTTAACACAAATATTAATAAACTCCTTTATATATTGTTTGAAAATTTACCGAATTCTAAGAAATTTCAATGTCAAATACCAACTTTTTCATAATTAAAATTAAAAAGAAGTCAAAATGACTTGTGTAGGCAATCTAGTGTTAAATCTATAAAAGTGATTTAAACATTTTTTTTACTAAATTACAAGAAAAAATAATAATAACTATGCCGAAGCTTCAATACCCTTCACCATAAATGCATATAAAGTGAACACGTTTTATCTCGTATATGCACAGTTACACATACATTCATAGAGGTATACAATATATATAAACCTTTTTCTTAAATGAAATCGATATCGATCTATATCTCTTAATACATTGAATCGATTTTGCTGGTTTTCAATAAGGAACTTTTCAGGACTACAGCAAATACTTAGAAACATTTCATTGAGCTCTGTAAATTTTTGTTGATGTTAGCGTGCCAAAAATAGACAGATAAAGGACAGAGAGGCGGACATACAGACGGACGAAGCTAAATCGAATTAGATTTTGATTTGACGTAAGAAAATGATTTCTTCTTAGCGTTTAACATGGATTGATAACGTTAATATACCCTCCTACCACTTGTGGTGGTTGCATATGTTACATAAATTTCAGTTAATCAAGTTTTGTAAAAAAAAACTTACTGAATTACGAAATAAAATAAAGCAAAAGAAGAAAAAGTGTTAACAACATTGATTTGTTTCATTTTATTTTCCACTTAATTTTTTTTTGTTTTCTTAATCAAAGATTTATGATTTTTCTTGTATTTTCATTTTGGTTTCAATTTCATTTTGATTTTATTTATTTTTTTTTTTTTCAGCCAAAAGTGTAAAAAACTATAAATCAGTATTTGTGTCTTCTTTGATTCTGTAACAGATTTGTCTACTTTTGATTTCTTAAATAAACACGTTCATTTCAACACTCACACACATTCATTTAATATTCAATGTTATTCAACTTCCAGATTGTGTTATTTTTTGTTTTTGTCATTATTTTCTTCTTCATCAGCAAAGTCGTCACGTTAGTGTTGGTCATTTTGTTGGTTTCCATTTCGTCTTTACATATGAAGCGGAGAATCATATAAATCTGAATATAAGGAATACATTTGTATGTATATGTGTGATACTTTTAAGTGTGAATGTAATTTTTTCATTTTGTTTTCATTTTATGTGTTTTGTTTTCAAATTGATTGATTAATAGAATTTGAACTCGTTTTTGATTTCGAATCCAATTGCGTTTCTTTTTTTTAAATTAAAAGTAAAAAAGTAAAATTAAATTATTTTTTTCTTAAAAAAAAAAATAAAAACTTTACAAATGTCGATAATTCAAATGTTGATTTTATTTGAATGTAGGAAATACCATTCACTTCCGTAAAAAATTTAGAAAATTGTTAATTACAAATTGTCCAACTTATTTTCATTTAATTTAATTGAAAATATCAATTTTGACATAAACTTAAAAGGCAAGTTTTAATTTCCGGTGTACTTTGCAACGAATTATAACCTCTTCCAGGAAATTGCATACATGTGATTCATTTTAGAAAATATTCACATCCGTTAAATATTTTATATAGAAAATTTTCACATCCGTTGAATTTTTTCTATAGAAAATTTTCACATCCGTTGAATTTTTTTCTATAGAAAATTTTCACATCCGTTAAATTTTTTCTATAGAAAATTTTCACATCCGTTAAATTTTTTTATAGAAAATTTTCACATCCGTTGAATTCTTTCTATAGAAAATTTTCACATCCGTTGAATTTTCCGTTGGAAATTTCTATAGAAAATTTTCACATCCGGTGGAAATTTTTATAGAAAATTTTCACATCCGGTGGAAATTTCTATAGAAAATTTTCACATCCGGTGGAAATTTCTATAGAAAATTTTCACATCCGGTGGAAATTTCTATAGAAAATTTTCACATCCGGTGGAAATTTCTATAGAAAATTTTCACATCCGGTGGAAATTTCTATAGAAAATTTTCACATCCGGTGGAAATTTCTATAGAAAATTTTCACATCCGGTGGAAATTTCTATAGAAAATTTTCACATCCGGTGGAAATTTCTATAGAAAATTTTCACATCCGGTGGAAATTTCTATAGAAAATTTTCACATCCGGTGGAAATTTCTATAGAAAATTTTCACATCCGGTGGAAATTTCTATAGAAAATTTTCACATCCGGTGGAAATTTCTATAGAAAATTTTCACATCCGGTGGAAATTTCTATAGAAAATTTTCACATCCGGTGGAAATTTCTATAGAAAATTTTCACATCCGGTGGAAATTTCTATAGAAAATTTTCACATCCGGTGGAAATTTCTATAGAAAATTTTCACATCCGGTGGAAATTTCTATAGAAAATTTTCACATCCGGTGGAAATTTCTATAGAAAATTTTCACATCCGGTGGAAATTTCTATAGAAAATTTCACGTCCGGTGGAAATTTCTATAGAAAAATTTCACTTCCGGTGGAAATTTCTATAGAAAATTTTCAGTTCATATTTCACATAGATTTTGTAAACAGAAATTTTAGTATTAGATAAATGTTTTTTATATAAAATTCCGGTTGAAATTTCCATTAAAAATTTTCACTTCCGGTGACATTTTCCAAAGAATTTTATTTCCGCTAAACATCTCTAAAAAGTGTCTCATCTAGTGGCAATTACCAATGACAACTTTGCTTCACGTAAAATTTCATAGAGAGAATTTGATTTTGGTTCAGAAAACATTCATTGTTGACGATCTTTTAAAAAATGTTACTATTATTCATCTAAAACTATAAAAAATTTTAATTAATCCATCCTCCTGAATAATGTATGTAAAATTAAAGGAAAATTATTATAAGTTAAACAAAAAAGTAAAAAGAAAATGCTTAAATATGGATTTCCAACGAAAAGTAATAGACAAAAAGAAAAAAACATTTGCATATCAAATGCTTTTTAAAAATACTTTACAAGACTAATGAAAAGTTTTCTTTTTTGTTTTTATATTTTAGACAAGTTTTTTACTTTTTTTTGTAGCAAAATTAAAGAAAAGCAGAGAAATAGAAATATATAAAATAACACTGAAATAACACCTTGTTAAAGAATGAAAACTCATTTAAATTTATTATTGTTCTTTTTGCATCTTTTTGTCATTTCAAGTTTGGTTTTACTAATGATAAATTAGAAAATAATCTAAAGTTAGAAAAAGAAAATTTTTTGTTAAATTGGTTGTATAGCGGTACTTGGCAAATGACAATGACAAGTACTACGACTTCTAACAGAACCACCAAAACACAATAGCTTTGCTGTCATTTTTTAACACAAAAAGAGATGAAAAAACGCAACAACTACAACCACTAAAACAAGAAACGCATTTAAAACCTTTTGGAAGTTTGGACAAAAAAGGAAGAAAAAATAAAGAAACCTGCTGGTTGGGTTTAGTTGAATTTAACCGCATAAAAATAATACGAAAGAAATGTACACAAAAATAGAAAAATGAAATTTTCATTTAACGGAAATGAAAACCGCAAATAATGTTAGTGTAAGTAACGTTACGCTACATAATACCAGGTAATTTCAACTAATACACAGGAAGAAAAATGAGGATGGCGTTTATGTTTTTTTCTCGCTCTCTCTCTCTCTCTCTCTCTATCTCTTTCTCTGTTAAGCGGATGCATTTAACAAAGAATTATTTGTACAAGTTTTAGTTGAAGTAGTTGAGTTAGTGCTGGCATTACTGACATTGGTTACACAATAGTAATAAGAGTACAATGGGAAATGTATCAAATCAAGTAAATAATAATTCGGGAACTGAAATAAAATTTAAATTAACAAAAGCTTATAGAGTAATAAGTATAAATTTCAAATATTAGTTAAACATCCTTTACCTTCTACTTTATATGTTTTGTATAAATTATTCAAGCTTTTTATTGTTAACTCACCCATTGTACTTATTTAAGTATTTGTAATAAAGAATAAAAGGAAAAAAACTAATATTTATTTTTACTTTGATGAAGGTTTGCTTTTCTTCACTGAAAGTATGTATTTTATAAAATTCAAATGTATGTGTAAATATTTAAACTAAAAAGTGAGATCGAAAAAACCTTAACACACTTTATCATTACAAATCTTAACCAAATCTTAACTAAAAAGCAAATAGAAAGCCTCCAAAAGTGCTGTAGATTTTAAAAGGATATAAATTACCTGTTTGTGAAAAACAACAGGAATCACTATAAAAACGTTAATTGAAGGGTTTCCAAAAAGGATAAAAATTGTATCACTAGTAATTTGAACTATAAAAATTTATACAAGCATTTCTCGGTCTCACTCCTTACAACGTATGTACAAACTCACACACACATTTACAAATGAATTCATACATATGTCTGCATCATATGTAAAAGAATTATAAATAGTTAAGTTAAGTAAATTAATATAGTTTCGTATCTAATTAAAAGTACAACAACAAATATAAAAGGAGAACAGAAAATAGAAGAACGTAAATTATATTTTTTTCACTTTTTTGTTCAAAATCTGTTGTTAAAATTTTTCTAAAACTAAACTTCTAAACACACATCGATTGTTGCTGTTACGGCTTAGAAAATATAGAACAGAACAGAAAGCGCACTTTGTCCTTTGTTTTAATTTTTTTGAAACTAAAATTAAATTTGAATACTTTTCACTAGAAATGTACGAAAATATTTTCGAACTTGATAAGAAAAAGTTTTTTGTCTTTTATCTTAAACATTTTTTTTATTAAAGTTTCCTTTTGTTTTTGTGAAAGAGTAACAAAAAAGTTTTTTTCCTTTGATGTTTAGAAAAAGTAAATTACTTTTTATTACAGTTTTGTTACGTCTCTGGCTAAAGGACTCAGTTTTATTTTATATTTTATTTTCAGTTTAATTGTAACACAATTTATGCTACATAGTTGTGCAAATAATGATATTTTGCTGCTACTACTACTACTACTACTGTTGCTGCTGCAGTGTTTGTTGTAATTAACTGGCAAACGTTTGTAATGAAGAACGACCTTCATGCCAGTGAACAATTAGAATTTTAAACGAATTATGTGAAATAGTAAGAGATTCGGTTGACTGACTTCAAAATTTAAGCTCAAGGTTTTTGAAATTCAGGGAAAACTGTTTTTTATAAAATTTCTTAATATCGAAATTTCATAGAATTTTAATTCAGATTTTTAACAAGAATTTCTAAAAATAAATTTTTAGATAATTTTTTTCTTAAAGCTGTATTATTTTTACTTCCGTTGCAAAAAACATTCTATAGAAAGTTTGCACTTTCGATTCGGAAAACTTTCACTTTCATTGCGAAAAATTTTCTACGGAAAATGTTCACTTTTGTTGCGAAAATTTTTCTATAGAAAATTTCACTTTCGTTGTGAAAGATTTTTCAAAGAAAATTTCACTTTCGTTGCAAAAAAAATTTCTATAAAAAATTGTCATCCTTGCAGTGCGAATTAGCTCAGCGTTCGTTTAAATATATAAAATACTCAAAAAGTTCCTGACAGAAACGCTACTCAAAATTTAGGGGCCAAAATTTGAACACGGAACTTGAAGTCAAGTTTTCTAAATAAAATATTATCGCTATATAATGAATGACGAAACTTATATGCTGATAGATTTATCGCCCAAAAGTGTGGTAGATTTTAAACGGAGATGGAAAGGTTTCCGAAGAAGGTTCACAATCACTAGTGATTGAAACTATAAAACTATTTTTTTGCAAATTTTTAAATTAATTTCAATCAAATGGAAATATAAAACTATAACTTAACATATATAATCTTAAACATTTTTCCGTCTAAATCTTCATGGTTTAAATTTGATAAAAAATCGGAGAATTTCTTTGCAAATAGTGAAGTTTCCGTCATTTTTCTAAAAAATCGATTTCAAGTTTTTTTAAGACACAATTTATTACAAATAACATAAAATTTTTTATATACTTAAAATAATTTAAAAACTCTTTAATTTTCTCTCAAAATTTTTGTTTCCGTTTTGAATAGAAAAAAATACTCAAAAGTACTCGTAATCTTTAATTTCTAAATAGTGTTGTTAACTTTTAAAGAAAGTTCTCTTGAAAAATCTCATAAATCACATGATAAAAATGTCACATTACTTTTCTGCTTTCTTGGTTTGTGTCTTTGCTCCTTGAGTTTTTAGAAAAATAGTTTTCTCTTTTTTTGTTTGTTGACTTTTTTCTATTATTTTAACCACTCATGAAACGTTAGTAGTGCTTTTGTTGAAATAGTGGAAAATTTCATTTATTTTTATTAAGAACAACATAAAACGTGCATCCTAAAATAGGAATACAAGTGATTATTACAAAAAGGGCCCTTTTAAATGCCTTTTAAAATTTTGGCAAAGGGAAGCAAGGGGTTTTGTGAGCGCTTCCTTAGTTATAATTTATATTTTTTATTGTTTTCATTTGGAAGGCCTTAAAAATTATAGCCTTTTTGGTTTTTATAAAATTTACTAACACACCTTTTTCTGCTTAAAGCTATAAATACACAGACATTAGTTTTACCATCATCATTTTTTTGTTTCCTCCTTCAAGTGACTGTAAATATTCACTAGTGTAATATTGTTTCAAGTCGAAACGTTGCTCTCACTGAAAACAAAAAACTAGATTAAGACATGTGTGAGTATGCAGTCTTAGACTATGAAGATATATTATGGTATTGAATAGAAGAAAATAGTCTTTATTTTTGCTACAATGTGTTAAAGGATATTTTTTATATGTAATTCGGAAAAAACCTTTGAAATTGTTTTTTCGCAAAGAAATAAATTACAAATTGTTAAGTGTTTTCTCAAAAAAAAAAGCAACAAATTGTTAATACTGAGCCAATTTTTAATATTTCTATATCATTCAGTTCTTCAGTGTTGGCCATATTATTTGTCATGTTTTTGGCGTTTTAATTTAAGATTTCTAAACAAGATTTAGGCTTTTCTATTATACTTATTTCTACCTGTTTTTGACACATGTATTAATTTCTTTTTATTCTTCCTTCCAAATAGATTTTTTTTAAGATTCTTTGTCATCCCTTTTCTCTTTTCTTTTTGCAAACTATTTGTTACTTCAAGTGGTTTACTTGTTATTTTTTCTGGGTTTAGAGAAATTTTATTTTTATCATCTTTTCTGCAAATGACGTTGTTTAGTGAAACAATATTCTCAGATGATTTACAAGTGAAAAAAGGCATATAACTATGAATTGTACTTATGACTTTTTAAAGAACAAACAAAAGGTGTCATCTATGGGACAAATATATTTTGTAAAGGATGACAATAAATATTATGAATTGGAAAATAATGGCAAAGAAATAATAAACATGCGTATTTTTTTCATTTATTACAATCACAAAATTTTACTTCTATTAGAAAAAAATGTCTATAGAAAATTTTCACTTCCGTTGAAAAATTTCTATAGAAAATTTTCACTTCCGTTGAAAAATTTCTATAGAAAATTTTCACTTCCGTTGAAAAATTTCTATAGAAAATTTTCACTTCCGTTGAAAAATTTCTATAGAAAATTTTCACTTCCATTGAAAAATTTCTATCGAAAATTTTCACTTCCATTGAAAAATTTCTATCGAAAATTTTCACTTCCATTGAAAAATTTCTATCGAAAATTTTCACTTCCATTGAAAAATTTCTATCGAAAATTTTCACTTCCATTGAAAAATTTCTATCGAAAATTTTCACTTCCATTGAAAAATTTCTATCGAAAATTTTCACTTCCATTGAAAAATTTCTATCGAAAATTTTCACTTCCATTGAAAAATTTCTATCGAAAATTTTCACTTCCATTGAAAAATTTCTATCGAAAATTTTCACTTCCGTTGAAAAATTTCTATAGAAAATTTTCACTTCCGTTGAAAAATTTCTATAGAAAATTTTCACTTCCGTTGAAAAAATTTCTATAGAAAATTTTCACTTCCGTTGAAAAAATTTCTATAGAAAATTTTCACTTCCGTTGAAAAAATTTCTATAGAAAATTTTCACTTCCGTTGAAAAAATTTCTATAGAAAATTTTCACTTCCGTTGAAAAAATTTCTATAGAAAATTTTCACTTCCGTTGAAAAATTTCTATAGAAAATTTTCACTTCCGTTGAAAAATTTCTATAGAAAATTTTCACTTCCGTTGAAAAAATTTCTATAGAAAATTTTCACTTCCGTTGAAAAAATTTCTATAGAAAATTTTCACTTCCGTTGAAAAATTTCTATAGAAAATTTTCACTTCCGTTGAAAAATTTCTATAGAAAATTTTCACTTCCGTTGAAAAATTTCTATAGAAAATTTTCACTTCCGTTGAAAAATTTCTATAGAAAATTTTCACTTCCGTTGAAAAATTTCTATAGAAAATTTTCACTTCCGTTGAAAAAATTTCTATAGAAAATTTTCACTTCCGTTGAAAAAATTTCTATAGAAAATTTTCACTTCCGTTGAAAAAATTTCTATAGAAAATTTTCACTTCCGTTGAAAAAATTTCTATAGAAAATTTTCACTTCCGTTGAAAAAATTTCTATAGAAAATTTTCACTTCCGTTGAAAAATTTCTATAGAAAATTTTCACTTCCGTTGAAAAATTTCTATAGAAAATTTTCACTTCCGTTGAAAAAATTTCCATTCGAATATTTTCACTCCGTTTGAAAAATTTCTTATTCGAAATTTTCACTAAAAAAAGTGCCAAGAAAAATTTTCATTTTAATTGCTGGAATTTTATCTTTCGAGTAAATAAAATCTATTGAAAATTTTCACTTTACAGTAAAAACTGTTTTGTCGAAAATTTTACTCCGAGTAAAATTGCTATCAAAATATTTCATTCCCTTAAAAAAATGCTACAGCATAATGTTAGCAAATTTTCACTTCCGTACAAATTTCTATAAAAATCTTTCACTTTGGTTTACAAGAATTTCTACAGATAATATTTCGATGCTTAAAAAAAAAACTCTTTTTTGATTACAATTTTAATTCCGAAATTGCTCGTATGCATAATCTTAAAAAATATATATGAAAATATTTTAAACTTTATACTAAAATTTCTGAAAGGTCATTGAGGAATAACAAGTATGAAAAGTGTTTCTAAAGATCTATTTTAAGAATTTAGTATCGAATCTAAGTGCACTCTTTTAAATCTTTTTTAAACTTATTAGTATTCATAATCCATTATAAAATCCTTTTTTTTAACAAAAAATTAAATAAAAACTCGCTGTTGCCTGGAATGTAGTTTATATTGAAGCTGTTGCTATAGCTGTCATTATTATTAACACAACAACACTCTGCATGACATTCAACTCATCTTTAGGTCTTCGGTTTTTTCTTTTCGGAATTTATGATGATTTTAATATAAATACATTTAAATTACTTACATATTAAAGTGACATATGTATGTCAGCATGTTTCTATATATTATTTTTCCCTACGAATACTTTAAACCACTCACTCACACACACGTACATATATGTTTACTAACAGACTTTCTTTCTCTAATGCTGGCATTAACTTATCACATACATTATTATATTAAGTTGCGTATGAACGTTTCGTTTTTACATTTCTTGTTTGTATGTGTGTGTTGTTTATTTCCTATTTTTTATCTTTTCCAATTCGTTAAACAAATTTCATTTTTATTTTCTTCATTTTTCTTCTGTTCAGCAATGAATTTAACAATATTCAGAAAAGGAAAATATTATATGAATTTCTTGTTGTTTTCTTTTCTTAACAAAATTTCACGCAACCAAAATGAAAATATAAATTGTCTACACAATAAAACCAGAAGATCCTGTTATATCCCAGGATATATTCTTAAGAGTTTTTTCTTATTCTTTTCCGTTTTTCTGGTGTTAACACTCATGTGAGGTGCTTCTTACTTATTTTAAACATGATTATCAGGGGAAAAATTGAAGTTGTTAAGAGTGTGTGTATGTGGCAAATTTATTGTAAGGAAGTAGTAGTAGTAGTAGTAGTAGCAAGTATTCATATCTCAACCTTTTTATCCTATATATGGGTGTTATCCTGATGAATTTTGTTGTTGCTTGATTGTACATATATATTCTTGTTGGTTTATTATTTCCGCTAGCTTTTCATTTCACCTGTAATGTCAAGTCATTCACTCTATTTTTCAGTAACATCTATATATATTTTTCAACATTAGAAATGTTATGTGTGTAGTTGTAAAACTGTCTATTCATACATAAACCAATATGGCCTAAGGTCCTACTTTGCTTTGTTACCAATACAAAAAGGCTTCTTTTGTAATACATGATACTCACAGATCTCTTAGTTTTTTCTGGCCTTAAGGTTTCTCATATGAGTGTTAGTTGTATTTGATATCAGGTGTTATTTGATTTTTTTATTTATTTAAAATATTATTATATTTAGTTTAAAACTAGTTAAATTTTACGCCTTTTTATTTTTGTTTGTAAAAACCCTCTTGAATAACAAATCGTATCTCATTTTATCTTAAATCAACATTTAAGTGGAAAATGCTTCTAGTATTTTGTAGAATGAGAATCATATCATGTCTCATCTTATGGGTTTAACAAAAGGACTTTTTACTTCAATTTAAAGGATTATTAAGATTTCAGGTATTTCTTTATTTATACGCTGTTTTGTTTCATTTGTCTATCTTAATTCCCTGAACCTGTTATCAAATCTCTATTTTTAGATCCAATTTTATAAAAATGAGATTTTTTGTTTTTTGTAGAAAAGATACGTGAGAGATTTAATAAATTTATTGTATTCATACTGTCAGGAAGTTTTGGAAGGATTAAGTATAAAATGGATTAATTTAAAAGCTAACAAACTGAACTAGAAGTGAACTAGAACTGAACAAGAACTGAACAAGAACTGAACTAGAACTGAACTAAAACTGTACTAAAACTGTACTAGAACTGAATTAGAACTGAACTAGAACTGAACTAGAACTGAACTAGAACTGAACTAGAACTGAACTAGAACTAAACTGGTACTGAACTAGAACTGAAATGGTATGAACTAGAACTGAAATAGAACTGAACTAAAACTGTACTAAAACTGTACTAGAACTGAACTAAAACTGTACTAAAACTGTACTAGAACTGAATTAGAACTGAACTAGAACTGAACTACAACTGAACTAGAACTGAACTGGTACTGAATTAGAACTGAACTAGAACTGAACAAGAACTGAACTAGAAATGAACTAGAACTGAACTAGAACTAAAGTAAAACTGAACCAGAATTGAACTAGAATTAAACCAGAACTGAACTAGAACTGAATTAGAACTGAACTAGAACTGAACTGGTACTAAATTAGAACTAAACTAGAACCAGAACTGATGTACAACAAAACTACAACTTATTTAGAACTAAATGAGAATAAATACTTCTAGATTATATTAATTGTTTGAAATTATAATGCTCTTTTTTCATTTCTCTTATTTATAGTTTTGATTCATTGTCTGTAATAGCAACAAATTGTTTACCCTCTTCAAAAAATGTGTTTGTCAAATAAATGTCCTTGTAGCTCTAAAAAAGCTACAATAACAAGAACATCAACACTCACACATGAGTCTTTTAGTTTAAATGTTTACAAAGGTTTTTGATTATTATACTTGTTTTTTGCAGTTTCCTTTTTAAAATTTTAAATTTGTAGCTCTCAGCAGGATGTAGTGTTTATGTAGTTGTATTATTTTTTCAATATAACTTAAGACGTGTGTAAGTGTGTTATTTTGTGTCATATAAACGAAAGTAGATATAATTGTAAGATTTGTTGCTTTTAGTTTGTATTTTTTTAATTGACAATTAGTTAATTACTTCATGTGTAATTTTCCTCTTAACTCTTGTGTAAACAAAAAATTTTTAATCAGAAAATCAAATAACAAAGACAAGAAGACACAAAGGAGAGGAAAGTGCAAGAAGTGTAAGAATAAAATAAAATGCTGGCGAACAGAGAAAAACAACTTATTTTTATATTTAATGCTTGTTTTTTAGCACTTTCCGAGATAAGAGCCAAGAAATTACAAACATGTCATTATGTCCTTTTTAACATGTTGGAAAATTGTTTGTATGAAAAAATAAGAATGATAACGACGCGACGACAAACAAAAGAAAAATGTAAAATAAGATCATAATGAGAAAAAATACAGAAAAAAAAAAAACCTCCTCAATGAATTAAATGCAGAATACAAAGAGATAATTATGGCGAACATTGAACAAAGCGATAAATTGGTAGCAAGATTGATAATGATAGCAAATAACAAGAAAATTTATTTAATAATTAAGAAGATTAAATTGATGTATTGAATATAGAATATCTGTAATACTTCTGAAATGATTATAATATAGAAAATATTTTTATAAAGATTTCGTCATCCGAATTGGAGCTAAGAACCTCAGAAATTGAACAATTTATTTCCTTTTTATGGTCTTATCAATTTTGAATACATTTACACTTTGCTGTTTTGGCCTGAACTATTTTCGACTTCGGCTTTGATAGGACATGAAAGTGCCAATAAAATTCGAATGATTTTTTTTAAGATTTTATATTTTTGTATCTTAAACCTGCTGGATTTTTCTCTAGTCCTAGAATATATAAATCGGTTGTTTTAAATGAAATAATTTTATTGCCATATATTTTCATCGAGGATCAAGAAGGGGTTTTTCTTAATGGAGAGGAAACGGTTGTTTATTTTAGTCTGATAAATAATGTTTGAAATTTTGACAAAATTTGGTTGTCTCAGATATCGATCTATAACTTATTTGTTACTGGACCAAGTTCGCTGGTTTTCATAAGGACAAAAGTCTGTCATAATTTTTTTTTTAATTGAATTAATGAGATTCGACTGAGAAATTTTACTTATTTAAAATATTTTCTTCATACTCACATAAATAGGAAATTTACGTATTTTGAGATGATTTTCGGAAAAGGGGGTTATATAAGGACGATAGGAAAGATGAACAGATTTTCCTTTCTGTGCATTTTATGAGCTGAGAACCACAATCCGAGAGCCCGTATGTATGGCAGCTACCTGAAATATTGGACTGAATATTACGAATTTCAATTGGCTTCGTAATAATTTGCAAATTTAAAATTTATATCTCAAAAGTTACGATCTGAAAAGTGTTCACAATGATTAAATGGACAACCAGCTAGAAGGACAGACGGATAGACATAATTATATTGATACAAAACCTGATACTGAGGCGAATGGTATGCTTAAAAGTATACTTAAAAGCGTTATATTTTCTGTATGTTACAAACAATGTATAATGCCCCGACTAGCTTAGGTGATGTAGGGTATACAAGGCAGAGAGTTAAAATTTAAGATGAAATGTATTGAGTTCAGATTTTTCAAGACGTTGAAAAGTTGACATCAAATGGATGATTTTCAAGTACAAAAGAAGTTAATTCTGATATTTGTATATACTTCTTTGTACTGTATGTTTTTTGATGACTTTCTTGTGAGAAGTTCATATCAGATTATACAGAGTAATAACCATTTAGATTCATTTAGATCCATACGTAATAGTATTGTCAGGATAATATCAAACATGTTTGGAAAACTTCCATGCCGAAATTTTTTTCTTTAAAGTATGCAAAATCTAATTTTTCAGGGGGTTTTGTATTGTATGAAAAAATATGAGGCGGATAGTAAGAAGGGAGAGGTATCCTCCATATTTTACATATGCTACAATACTTAAATACAGACCTAATAATTTTTCCAATGTAACAAAGAAATGCCCACATTTTGAAAAAGAACTTTTTCATTTGGATTTCCGAATAATTTGACTGGACATTCGTGATTTCTGATTTTTTTAAATCACTTATAAAATTTCAATTATCTCCCTTAAGTTTTGAATAGAATAAGTTAAAAATAAACTTACCACATCTATAATCTGCATTAAAGTTAAACCAAAACTTAATTGCAGTGGATCGGATTCATTTACAACGGGTCGCTCTAAACTATTGTAATTATCAAGGAGAGCATGTAGTAAACGTTTTTCATGAGGTCCTGCTGTGGAAACTGGAAAGAGAATAAAGAGAAATATAAAACAATTAAAATTTTCGTAAATTTTCAATTTCACTAAAATAAATTCAAAATAAAAACTTTTTACCTTAATTTTCACAAATTCTTTAATATATCCTGTCGCTTATTTGCAAAGAAATATTATCCTTTTTCAAAATTTATATTCTTTTAACTTAAACTAATTGATGAATATTTATTTCACACATTTTCTTAACAATTTCAATTATTTATTAGATTATTGATTTCTAATCATCAATTTCCTTTTTCTCAATTAAATTCCTCTTAATATTTCCTAAGGTTTCCTTTGACTTTTTGCATTTAATTATTTTAATATTTTAGCTCATCAACAGCAGCAACAGTTAGACAATTTTAATTGTTGATAATTAAATGAAAACGTTTTGAAAGCAATAAAGTGCTAAATAATAAATTAATATAATTAACTTTCACTCTCTCCTTCCCTCTCTCTGTCTCTCTCTCTCTCTCTTTCTCTTTCCCTTTAGCATGTTGGAATTTGAATATTAAAATGAAATTGCATTTAAATAAATTAAATTCATTTTGTCTTCTTCTTCTTTGCTTGTCTTGGTCAGGTTTCCGTTTGTGTTTCCTTTTCTGTTTTTTCATTTCCTAACGATTATATTCTTTTTCTTTTGTAAATTTGTAGTTGTGTTGTTAAACTCTTTTTGGCTTAGTCTTAAATGTTTTGTAATTAAGAGCATTTTTATTCACTTAACTGATTTTTATAGTTTTCATACTTCAGGAAATTTTATTAGTTTTTGTATTTTTGTTGTGCTGAGTAGAATTTACTTTTTTAATTTTTTAATGTCTGTTTTCTGGGAAATGTCAATGTTAAGGAGGTCTTAAAGAGTTGTATTGAGAATGGTGAAAAGAAAAGAGGTTCTTGTTGCTGTCTGTCTAATATTAAGGAATTTTCACAATGACCTTATGATTGAGATTAATTTGGGAAAAAGACATTTTTTGCAATTTTAATTTCACAATTTTTTTAAGTGTATTTGTAATCGACACTAGTGTTAATATGAATAAGATTTTGGAATCGAGAGAAGGATTGATAAAGTATATCTACGGATTAATGTCGGTTAAGAATAAGTTACCAAAAGTAAAATTATTTGCAACCTTTTTTGGAATCTTAAAGAGTAAAGATTTAGTGTTTCTTATTAAAAGTTTATTATCAATATTTCATTCATATCCTAGCAAATTTGGGTAACTATTCCTAAGTAGTCCCACTACTATCTTTAAGGGACATTTTACAAGGTTTTCTCTGCTAAATTTATTTTCATGGAAGATGATCTATTGTCTCCTTTTACAGTTTGTTAACGAAACACAGTAGGGGCTTGGGATTTATTTATATAGGATTTAGCATTTATAGTCTCAACGCGATACACCTGGTGGTCCCAAGTGTACTCTAGACCTTTTCTTATATTTACTAGGCCTATTACGTGTAGGGATCATATATAAGGAGTAATATTGAAAAATTCTTAACACACATTTTTCATTAAAACTCTTAATCTCTATAAAATATGTCAGTTTTAATGTTTAATGCCAAACAAATGAATTGTTTATCTGATTAAAATTAGTGATCAAATAATCTGGTACAAACCCCAACTTGGTCCTAAAAAAAGTTGGCAAAGCATTCGAAGATTTGTCAAACTTTTAAAGTTATTAAACTGTACCAAGAGAATTTGTCTGTTGATAGAAAATCGGGTTCACATAGAAGGAATGATGATGGATTTCGAAAGGTATGTACTGGCAGTTTTCTGGTCAATAATTTTTTGTTTCTAATGCTCGAGGGAATGTTGGAGAAAACAATACAATCAATAGTTACAACGGGCTCAGAAATTTACATAGAGGACTGTTTTTGAGTGCTACAAGAACAAAAATATAGTGTTTTTACAAAGAGAGTTGGAAAAGGTAATGGGCACTTCTTCAAAGGGAATTGAAGAGCACAAGACGGTGTTCATAAGTGTAAAATATTTTAAACAGAAATGGATTTCCTGTTCGAGCAAAATTATACAAATCACTATAAAATCATCAATG
This sequence comes from Cochliomyia hominivorax, assembly GCA_004302925.2. Taxonomy (NCBI): domain Eukaryota; kingdom Metazoa; phylum Arthropoda; class Insecta; order Diptera; family Calliphoridae; genus Cochliomyia; species Cochliomyia hominivorax. The sequence continues at coordinate 14,914,039 of PYHX02000495.1, forward strand.
GAAGAGTTTCCCATACAAGTTGAAAATTCCACCACTGATAATTAAAACTCTAAAAATATAATTTTCTACATAAAATACATTCAAACAACAAAATTAAAATTTAAGAAATGATTTTTTTAAAGTAAACCAAAATTTCTCGATTTTATTATTTATACCCTAAATTATTGAAGCTCAATTAAAAACAAAATTTTAATATTCGGTTGTTTAAACAAACTTTTCTCAGGTCATGTGAAATGATGGTTTATCTTCTAGAAAATAAAAATCTTTTACAAACAAAATTGTTTCTCTTAATTGCAATCTTTTTTTGTAATAATGACATCATTAGAATTTATTATAAACGCCAGAGGGTGTAACTTTCTTCATTTCTTTTAATTAAATAAATAAGGATTCTTTAGACTCAATTGCAAATAAAACAAAAGATCTCACAATTCACACAAATAATCTTGACAAAACAACAAAGAGAAACAACTTAAATTAGATTTGTTTTAAGATTAAAGTCTACATTTGTTTTATCATTTAATTAAATAATTTTGGTTTAATAAATGGAATTTTTTTTGATGATTTTTATACGAAAAATAAATTTAACGTCACAAAAGTGAAATTAAAATAACGATAATCTAATCCTACAAATAGACGTCATGATTAAACCTAAATGTCTTCGAAGATTTTAAAGAGCATTTTAACTGAAAACTTACTGAAGGATGAATTTACATTTTGAATTGAAATTATACTTATTTTATTTCCGTTTAAAATCTACCACACTTTTGGACACCTTTTTGTGTTCTTCAATTCTTTTTAACATTAGCTCAATATCTCTCTACATGCATCAGATCCAGGCAGTTCGGAGAATTTGTTCCTCTTGTAAAAATACCACATTATTGTTATTGTACCACTCAAGGATACAAGAATACATTATGAAGTCTTATGAATGGAAGCAGCATTTTTTGTAAACATTCCTTGATGAAAATTTCGGTATTTTTAGATCCCGTTGTAACAAATGATTGGCTTCTTTTGCCGCAAAAGCGTATTGCTTTCCAAATCAAAAACATTCCCTCGAGCATCTTCAACATAAAATTTTTGACCAGGAAGTTGCGGAAAATCTGTCGGAATATACGTTTTGTCAAACATTATGCAGCAATCCTTTTTTAACTTGATTCCAATTTCCATAATCTTTATCAAGTATTGAACTAAACGAATTGCTTTCGTACACGCAGAGAAAAAATATGTTATTGGATTTGTTACCGTAACTAAAATATTTGTTTATTCACTTTGTGATTTTGCTTTAATAAAAATAGTTATTATTATCACGTTGTCGTGAATATATAAATGTTTGCGATGAACATATTACGAAATGACATTTCCCTGCGTGTACCGAAAGCTTTCTGAAAGCGTTTTTGAAAACGCTTTCAGAAAGCTTTTGAGACTTGCACGTTTTTAAACCAGCATAAGCTTTTACATTTCGTACTAAATAAATCAAGTAATGAGCTAAACGAGCTGCTTTCCTACCGGATGTGCTGTAAACTGCTTCTTTGTCTTTAAGAATATCATGTGGACCCTTCCATCCATCTCAATCAGGTTTTCTATCAACTGCCAAGTTCTCCTGGTACTGTTTAGCAACATTGGAAAAAGTTTACCGGTACGTTGGAATGATAGGCGAATTTTTTGGGGGAACCAGGTTGGAGTTTAGTATCAATATTTAATAATATTAGTATTTACTTTTGTCACTCATATAAATCAGATTAATAATTCATTTGTGTGCCAGTAAACATAATAACTGTCATGCTTTACAAAGATAACTTGATCGAAAGAAAAATCAAATATTATTTGAAAAACACTTCTTCAATATTTTTCGATCTCTCTCCTTTAATTAAAATTTCATTACACTATATTTTAATAGCATTTTCCAGTGAAAGATTTGTGCTAAGCTTTCACTGTTAGGAAAGCTAAATTCAAGTCAAAAAATAAATATTAAATATACAGTAGAACTCAAGCCTTTAATAACAGTATTATTCAAGTATTAAAAATAAATTCATGCTTTATTATACTTTTTTATTTTAAAAATAATTTCCATTTTTTTATATTAAATTTGTTATATAAAAGATGATGACTGAATATAAATTCAAGTCACTTTGAAAACACTTGGAAATAAAACTGGAATTAAAGTTGAATTCAAATAAAATTTAAAGTATGCGAATTGTATTTTGTGGGTGTAATTTTATTTATATGATTTGTAAATATATTAATTTTTTAATTGACCAAATATTCACTTTTTTATTCACCAGAAATTATCATAAATTATGAAATTAATTAAATTTTCGGCTTAAAATTCATTTATTCCCTTTACAAAGAATCTGTTTAAGGAAACTTAATTTTCTTAAATTTAAATAATTATTAATTAATGAATTAAATTAAAATATAATCTATTCATTTTAAGAGGATTTTCTAATAATTCTTTTTATTAAAGGCCATTTGTCCATTTTAGTTCTAATAAATAATTTCATTTGCTAAAGTCTTTTTTTCCCAAAAGCTTTTTGGGAATTATTTTCAAAACAAAAAATAATTTAAATACAAAAAAAAAAAAACTTCCAAAAGCAATTAAAATGAAATTTACATTTTTCATTAATTTTTCGGCTTCAAAGACTTTAAAATTAATTTTATGCATAAAATCATTTTTCTAAACGAATTCACTTTCTAATTTTCTTGTGGTCTTTTATTTATATTATTTTCTCATTTTTTTCTAGAAGCAAAATAAAAAAGAACACTTAAGTTATTTGTTTTAGTCAGAGTTTGAAAAAACTCAGAGCAAAATCTTTAATTTCAAATGATCTTAATTTTTAATCTTCATTTGCGAAGATTAAAAAAATAATCTTCTTTTCTTCAATTAAAATTATCTTCATTTTTGATCTTCATTTGTGAAGATTAGAAAATATAACTCTTTTTTTTCGATAAAAATTTTTATCTTAATTTTGCTCGAAGCAAAATCAAAAAAATTCTTTTTCTCTTCTTTTAGGTCAGAATAAAAAATAGATTTTTTATATTAAAAAAGTGTTTTATATTAAAAAAATGTTGTAACTATAAGTTAAAATGTTATATTTGGATATGCCGAATCTTTAATACCCTCCACCATAAATGTGTGTGAAATAAATACTTTTCGTATCGTTTACACACACTCACACATTCACTTACAAACGTTTAAAATATATAAAAGTTATTCTTAAATGTAACACTGGAACCCTTAATGATTCTTAAAATTAGTTACATTTTTGGTATAACTTTTTTCTTCAGAACTGATTTTAATAATTGTTGTGATGATAATGAAGTTATGGCAAAATTCCATTATTTGTCGTTTTATTATTGAACATTTTCATTCTTGCTTGAATTTATAGGTTGCCTCAGATATCGATCGATATCTCTTGATGTACTGAATAAATGTTGCTGGTTTTAAGTGGGAATATTTTCAGGACTATAGCAAATACTCAGGTCATACTTCATTGAGCCCTTTTGATTCCTTCTTAGCGTTACACACCACTTATCGTGGAGGGTGTAAAAACACACTTAAATTCATAATAACAAAATTCAACATGAAAATTCACATGAAAGAGCACGTTTATATATTCTCACAAAAGTTGCAAATATACACAGTAATAAGCATATTATTCATTTTTAAACTCTTTTTTTTTTAATTTCGCTCTTTTATATCTATTTTTTATCATTTTTTAGAAATAAACTTTTTCCGAAGATCAATAAAAAAGTAAAACTCTTTTTCATTAAAAGAAAAATTAAACTCTTAGAAAGATCTGATATTACGAAAATGAAAAAAGATTCAATAGACGTATCCTGGATTAAATACAATCTAACCAAAAATGAAATTAAAATATTCAAATCCTATTTGAAAGTGAAATTTGTTAGATTTCATCTAGTTGAAACTCCTACTTAATATTCATTAGAATTGTATTAGACCAGAAATGAAAAGACAAAAAAAGTAAATAAATTCTCTAAATTGTTAAGAATTTAAAATTAATGTTTAAATGACTTTTCGACCAATAAAACCGTAACTAAACGATTTTCAATGCCTTAAGATTTGTTTGCTCTTATTTAGTTTGGTTTGTCTGTTTATCGGATTGTTTGTCTTATTTGGGCTTTTAGTTTACAACAAAAAATGAGAAAATTCTTTAAAGCAAATTAAAATTTTGTCATCTCACATTCTAGCCCCTCTCACTCTTCACAACATTTTCAATATGTTAGGTTTTATTGTGTGTGTGTGAGTGAAACCTTAATGGAGGCAGGACATTTTCATTTAGTTTGGTGGTTAGTGGTTGTCTGTTACAGTTCAAATATGTGTCCTTTAACTCTCTGCGGCAATTAAGATTTGTATCTAAAATTAAACATTCTTTAAACGATGATGACAACAGCCGCTAGATAAATTTAGATACTTTTCGTGTTATTTTAGTTATTTTATTTGTTAGATCTTAAGTCAAGCGGGAAAAATATCATCAGCTATTTAAAGTATTAAAAATTTAAGTATATTTCACTTAAAATGCCTTCAATAACATGAAAAGAAAGTAACACGTGAACAAAACTTCCATTAAATTGTTCCTTGTTAGATGGTTTTTATCAGTTGTACCAGTACAGTGGTAACAAATAAAGGAAATAGACAATTTTGTGTAAATTTTTATACCCTCCACCAACACAAGTGGTGATGAGGGTGTATAAACTTTTTCATTCTTTGTCATGTCGGCCCATATTTTTCAATATCTTCCCTTTAAGAAAACGCGTTGAAGCTTATAAAACTCATTAATAATTATTATAAAACACTTTAATAAGCATCAATTCAATTGAAATTAAAAATTTATTTTAATTAACCAACTTTAATATATCAATAATTTGGCCAATCTCGGTCCATATTTTGTTATAGTTCTCATAAAAAACCCTTTCACGCAAAGTAGTTATGAGCTTCTAAAACTAGTCAATAATGACGTATGCGATTATTTCTAACTGTCTCGAATATTACTTTTATGGCGAATATGGGTCCATATTTTTCTATTGTCTCGTTCCCGGAAAAAAACTTTAAACTTAGAAGACTTTTAAACATAAAAAAATTCTATTGAAAATCGGCATAATTATTGCTTTATCTTCCTTAAATATATGTTACTTATTTGACAAATGTCAGGTCATATTTTGCTACGGTTCCCATTTAGGGCACCTTCCAAAAAAAGGATTTTAAGTTTGATCCAATTTTATAGAAATTTCGTACAAATATGTTTTTAAACTGATTTAAATAAAGAGATCTGGTTTGACAATTATAGGGCCATATGTGGTTATTACTTCCTTATAATACCACTTCCCGGAATATTGTTTCAATCTAAAAAGATCTTTATATCGATTCTATCGAGATTCGGATATTTATCCAAATTTTTCAATATAGAAAATTTTTTGTAAATTTTCTTCATATAGAAATTTTGTTTACATTTTCTTCATATAGAAAATTTTGTTTACATTTTCTTCATATAGAAAATTTTGTGTAAATTGCTTTTCGTATAGAACATTTAGTGTAAATTGCTTTTCGTATAGAAAATTTTGTGTAAATTTTCTTCATATAGAAAATTTTCTGTAAAGTTTCTTCATATAGAAAATTTTGTGTAAATTTTCTTCATTTAGAAAACTTTGTTTAAATTTTTTTCAACCAAAGAAATGGTGTCCTACTGTACCATTTCTTTGACTAATACAATTCCCTAAAGTGATATTGTATGGTTTCATCAAAATTTATTTTGTTTTCAGTTATTCTTACCAACACCAACAAACACACTTCTTTATCTTTTCTTGCAAAGAAATTAAACACTTAAAATATGTTATACATGAGTGTAAATATGTCTGACTGTGTGTGTGTGTGTGTATGTGGGTACTTGTATAAAAGTGTAAATTCTTGTGTTGTTATTTTATCTCTGTGTATGTTTTGCTTTGTTATTTTATTACATTTTACACAAATAAAGTTATGGTCTCTTTGGTGGTTTAACGTTGACATAGAACAGAATATTTTCCTTTTTTTTTTCTAACCTAAAAATTCTTTACCTTATTTTTAGCTTATTTTCTTCTTTACTTTGTATAAATTTTTGTTTGTTGGCGTATGATTTAATCTTTAGCGGAAATTACTTGCCAAAAACCAAAGGAACAAAAGTCTCACAAAACCAACTAAAATATCTAGATAAAACGTTAAGCAACCAAGTGAAATCACAATTAAATGGAAAGAAATAAGAAAAACATTTAATTTCTCAGTTACCAATAAGATGAAGAGTCAACAGATAAAATATATTCTTATATGTTACATTTATAAAGATTGAGTATCCAATTTATTATTATTTCTTTTTTTGCAAATATATTTTTTTATTAAAAACTCTTTTATCCAATATGGATCTAACAAGTTATAATGTTGTTAAAAAATAATAATGAAATCAGTTCTTTTGGATAAATTATTAAGTCATTAATTTAGAGTAACACAAATAAAAATACTATAGTTTTTTTTTAAGTTTTGAATGGAACAAGCTACGCAAAAAAGCAGCAGCAATTTTCGGTTGTTTGTATCATTAAAAATGGATAAAAATCTATCTATTTTGTCACTATAATAGTAATGAGATATCCAAATTTAAATTTAAATTGTCGTCAAATATAATATTATGAAAAGCCAGAAATTTTATGAAAATTTTATGAAAATTTATGTTAAAAGACATGTACAGTTTCACACAAAAATGTTTATATCTTTCCCGTCACTTTGCTTGATGTACATCTTAGCTTAAAAGTTGCCACACCTTTTTTATGGCCTTCAATACTTTTTTAACAGAAGCCCAATATTTCTCCACTGGCCTTGGCTCCAGGCAGTTTGGAGGATTTGCCTCTCTTTGTTCAAATACCGGATAATTGTTTTTTGTGCCACTTAAGGGTTTGTTTACCATGGTTTCTTTTGTCCTAACTGCATATTGCTTGCCATAATAATTATATAATATTATTTCCTCGAGATTTTTTGCAGCTTCCTGGTCAAAAATTGTACGTCACCAAAAATCCAAAATGCATCAAAAACTTGATTTCTATTTCCGTGCTCTGTTTTTAGCTTCTAAATTTTCTGCAGCATTCCTGTCAGGAATATTTTGTGCTTATGTATTCGTAAACCGAAACCCTTTTAACAGGTTTTTGTTGCATTTCAGAAAACCGACCGGTTTTGAATAATCTCTATTTTCAAATTATTCGACATAACGGGTTTTTTCAGTCGGTTAACCCGTTTTTAATGGAAGTCACTTTTAAACTTTATCATCATTATATTCAGCTTAATTTTTGTATATTCCGCCATCATTGAGAAAATATATGAAATTTTTCATTGCGTGTTTTACATGAGCAAAGTGCATTCTTAGACATAATTTTCTGAAACGATTTTGCTATGTCCGTCTGTTTTAGGCATAACTACATCTGCAAGTTTTTTATTGAGAAATATAGATATATAATTTGGCCATATATATATTTTGGAACTATTTTGTTACGTTTTTGGCCCATTTAAATTGTTTTAATAATTCTTATCTTCTTTTGTTTAATACATTTGAAGCGAAAAAAAGTTTTTGTAAATGAAAATAATGGACTAAAATAAAGTCGAGATAAAGCTTGATACATTATTTTAAATGCGATACCGAAAAACACTAACAAAAAAATTTTATATCCCACTTATTTAGAACATTATTTGATGAAATTTGTTACATATGATTATTTTGATAGGGAACCATTATTTTTACTTCACTTCATTTAGAGGTCATTACACCATATATGTTTTTGTTGGTTAAACTCTAGATTTCTTTAAAATAATATTTTTTTCTTTTAATTTATATTAATCCAACAAAACTCGGTTAACCAGTATTTTAACATAAAACCTTATTCGAAACCGGTTTTTTTGAAAATCAAATTTTTCGAATAGCTCAAAAACCGGTTTTCTGGAAATGCCGGTTTTTTAATATACAGTTTTGTACCCTGTATGTTTTTAAACTTGCATTAACTTTAACTTTTCGTACCAAATAGTCCCAACACTTAGCTAACAGGGCTGCTTAACTATTCGATATGTTGAGAGCTCTTTTGAAAATGTTTTCTATATTTCGGCTTAAGAAACATCTTTTTGACCATTCCTTCTAGCGGAACTAGGTTCTCCGTGTACTGTTTAATAATTCGAAACGGTTTGACGGTGCACTTTTGAATGCTTGGCCAACTTTGTTTTAGGACCAAATTGTGTTTTGTTGAAAATATTTAATAAATTTAGTACGCACTTTTCTGGTCTCTCATTATGATAAGATTAACAATAAATCAATTTTTTGACATTAAAGATAATAACTGACATGTTTTTAAAAAGTTACTTGATAACAAAAAAAAAAAAAAAAAAAAAAAAAAAATAAATCAAGAATCATCTCAGTCCTTATAGGTGAGAGTATGTGACATTTTTAGTTGTTTTCTTAATTTTATTATTTTTATTTTTTATTTTCCAATTTTATTTGTGTCAATTAAATTTTTAATTCTTTTTATCAAATAAATTGTCAGTTTAACACTTTATGACAACGCTTAATGTCATCTCTCTCTTAAATTATTTCTAAATCTTCTCCCAATTCTCTTCTGGCTAATTATACAAAAAAAGTTCTAAAATATAATATATTGCCTACTTTTAGGTAAAATATTATGTAAATAAATGTAGCCTACTTTTAGATTCCAACATTTATTAAATTAACGTATTATAATGACACACTATCACCAAGACGAGAGCATAATGACATTTTTATTAGTTTCGTAACATCCTTAAGTTCTATTTTCTTTTTTTTCATCTTTTTTTGGGAAATAATACATGTCTATTAAAAGTAGCACTATTTCCCAGAAATAAACTATTTTGTTACGTTTTTGGCCCATTTAAATTGTTTTAATAATTCTTATCTTCTTTTGTTTAATACATTTGAAGCGAATCTCTTTCTTTTACTTTACGAGAAATAAAATAAAAATATTTGTTACTGAAAGAGATTTTAATGCCAACCAGGAAATGTTAAATGTTTTGCATAGAAGATTCCTGTGTTTTTTTTCACTCTAACTCCTCCAACTCAACATTTCCACTTCCTTTTACCCCCTAATAATTATGATATGATATTTAATGTATGAGAGAGTATGTGTGTCTATATGGATGGGGGTATTTATGTTGTGTGAGTAATAAGTAAATGTTTGTAATGTTTATGTTTCATCAATTAACAGTTAATGGTTTTTGTATGTGTCTGTGTGAGTGTTAGTTTTCTATACAAACATATATATTCACACATATACAAGTGTATATGTGAGTGTACTTATATCTTTATGTGAATAAGATGTTTTTTGTTTTTTTTTTTTTTTGTAAATTGTGTGGCATTAATGAGTGGTGCAACATATTGTTTGTGAAAAGGGTCTGTTAAAGATGTTAATGTGGCTTTGTGTCCCATGTTACTATTACTATTACAAAACTACAACTATATGACACAATAACAGTGTAAGTTGGCAGTAGAAAGAAAGAGGGAGAGATAGAGTAACTGAGTGGAAAAGGGAAGTATATATAACTATAACTAACACATAGATATGTTTTCCATTTGCTGCTAACGCTGCTGCTACTTGTAGAGATAATAGTGTTTTCACGTACTCTGACTACTATTCCGTTTACACTGACGACAATGATGGTGAAGCTGAAGATGATGATGATGAGGTTGATGACGACTCTCATATTACAAAGTAGATACAAAATGAGGTAACTATTATTAGCACTTACATGTTAAATGTAGGTTAACGATGGTTTGTATCTCATTGGATACGTGGGCGGAGACACATTTACTTCAAAATTTATACAAAAATGTAAGTTTTTGAAATATTTACACTAAAATGTAAATTTTTGAAAAAGTTACACTAAAATGTAAATTTTTGAAAAATTTACACTAAAATGTAAATTTTTGAAAAATTTACACTAAAATGTAAATTTTTGAAAAATTTTCACTAAAATGTAAATTTTAGAAAAATTTACACTAAAATGTAAATTTTTGAAAAATTTACACTAAAATGTAAATTTTTGAAAATTTTACACTAAAATGTAAATTTTTGAAAATTTTACACTAAAATGTAAATTTTTGAAAATTTTACACTAAAATGTAAATTTTTGAAAAATTTACACTAAAATGTAAATTTTTGAAAAATTTACACTAAAATGTAAATTTTTGAAAAATTTACACTAAAATGTAAATTTTTGAAAAATTTACACTAAAATGTAAATTTTTGAAAAATTTACACTAAAATGTAAATTTTGAAAAATTTACACTAAAATGTAAATTTTTGAAAAATTTACACTAAAATGTAAATTTTTGAAAAATTTACACTAAAATGTAAATTTTTGAAAAATTTACACTAAAATGTAAATTTTTGAAAAATTTACACTAAAATGTAAATTTTTGAAAAATTTACACTAAAATGTAAATTTTTGAAAAATTTACACTAAAATGTAAATTTTTGAAAAATTTACACTAAAATGTAAATTTTTGAAAAATTTACACTAAAATGTAAATTTTGAAAAATTTACACTAAAATGTAAATTTTTGAAAAATTTACACTAAAATGTAAATTTTTGAAAAATTTACACTAAAATGTAAATTTTTGAAAAATTTACACTAAAATGTAAATTTTTGAAAAATTTACACTAAAATGTAAATTTTTGAAAAATTTACACTAAAATGTAAATTTTTGAAAAATTTACACTAAAATGTAAATTTTTGAAAAATTTTCACTAAAATGTAAATTTTTGAAAAATTTACACTAAAATGTAAATTTTTGAAAAATTTACACTAAAATGTAAATTTTTGAAAAAGCTACACTAAAATGGAAACATTTCAAAAATTTAAACTAAATTTTAAAATTTAAAAAAAAAAACTTAAACTAAACTGCGTATGTTTGATATATTTTACTAAAATGTAAAATATACAAAATTGTATACTAAAATGTAAAGTTTTGAAAAATTTACAATTAAATATAAAAGAGAAACTTGTATGAAAACTTGATTAAGAATTTTAAAACGACCCTCGCATATCTCGTATTTACTCCTTTCATTTGTCTCTCTTCATCTACGTTTTATTACACTTGAACATTTGTTTGTAACATATTGTCATTACAATAACAACCAAACCATTCAACGAATTATAACTTGAGGCAGCAGTAGCAACATTGTCAACACTCTCAAACTACAACAATAACATACACAGGTAAAACAACAACATTACATAAACATATAAACAAATAAGTATGAAAAAAATAATAATCATTTAATAAAAAGGGTCATTGAACTTGAATGAATTAAATTAAAGAAGAAGAAAAAATAATTACAACAAAAGAAAATTAAATAAAACAAAATTTTGCACAGACAACATCAACAACAACAACTAATGACAACAACAGCAGCAGATTGTGTAATTTTTACCTTTAGAATCGAGTAAAACATTTAAAATTTTTATCTATTTAAACAAATTATTGTTGTTCTTGATGGCTTTTCTTTTGTCATTTACCTCAAGGAAAAACTAAATGAGTGAATGAAGACGACAGACAATCGAGACTACAACAACAACAGTGATAACAATAACAGAAACCAGGAATAAGTTAAATTATTGTTTTCTTCTTCTTCTCAAAAAATAATTTTATCAAAAAATAATGTAAATGATGTTAAGTAAAAAAGAAAGAAAAACAAGCAGGAGGTAGATTTGATGTTGATGAGTTTAACTTAAAAGATAAATGATGTTTTTATTTAAATTTATTTAAGTGTTAAATTTTGTTTATAAAACAGAAACGGAGGCAGAAAGATACAGACAGACAGATAGAGAGATAGAGAGTCTTGAAAATATTTAAGGAAAATAAACCATATTTCCGGTTTACACTTGTAGTAGTTTTGTAAATAGAAAGAAGAAACAAAAGAAGCCGGAGGATTAAAGTGTATAGAGAAAAGAGATTCTTTTATTTAAATTAACAAAATAAGTAAGAATTATTTGGTTTTCAAGCAAAATTCAAGTTTCATTCATTTCAATTCCATTTCTGGTTGTCATTTATTTTCTGTTACAGTGGATCCTTTTTTAATGTATCAATACTTTAGAAAATAATTTGATTAAATTTTTAAAGATTTATTTTAGAAGAAGGGATTTTAGTTTAAAATATTAAATTTAAATCAGCGGTTAACATGCACTTAAATTGATGAGATTTTCTATTTAATTTTATACATAAAAAAGATTTCATTATAGAATCATGTCACATGTTTTAGGTATTAACTTTTTCATAGCAAAAATAGAGATGTTAACGAACTATAAATTTTCTCTAGAATCTGCGCTGGAAAGTGAACTTGATTCTGAACTAGAATTTGATCTTGAATCTGAACTAGAATATAAAGTGGAATTTGATTAAAAATATTAACTATTTCGAATGGACAGAACTTGTTTTATTACTGAACTACAATCTGAATTTGAATCTGAACCATATTATGAACTGGAATATGAGCCAAATTCTCAACTAGAGTCTGAACGAGAATCTTCAAATCTAAAGTGGAGTCTATTTCGGAATCGAAACTACTTACTTAGAACTGAAGAAGAATTGATTTATAACTGAATCTGAATTTAAATCTAAAGAAGAGTCTGAACTGGAATCTGAACCAAAATTTGAACTGCTTTAGAATTGAATTAAAGTCTGGCCTTTAATCTGAACTTGAAATTCAATTAAAAGCCGAAGTAAGGAGTGAGATTGAAAAATCCTTAACATACATATATGTTAATAAAAAAACTTACAGTTATAAGTTTTTTATTTGATTAAAATTGTTATTAAATTTTGCAAAAAATATGCTTTAATAGTTTCTATCACTAGAAATGAAATTTTGAACGTTTTTCCGAAATGCTGCCATTAACGTTTCGAAAGTGCTTTCTGTCACAACAGGTGGTCCATCTTCCCCAATTTGAGACACCTTTTTTGTGCTCTTCAATTCTATTTTAAGAAGGGCCCAATATCTCTCCAATGGCCTTAGCTCTAAGTAGTTAAAAGGAGTTTCCTTCCTTTTACAAATACCACATTTCTTTGTACCACTCGTAGGCTTGTTAAGTTGTCTTCTTTTTGCGGAACTGCGTTATTGCTTGCTATATCAAGAACTTTTTGGGAAATTTTGACTGCTTTTAAGTTCTTCACTTTTCCTTAACAATGAGTCAGAAAATTCTTTTAGAAACCCGACTTCAATATTCGTGGTCTGCTTTAAGCTTCTAAATTTTTAGAAGCTTAAAGCAAATTTGATTTTAAAAAATCTGTAGAAATTTTAAATTGTTCTCGATACTGCCTTAAAGTCATCAATTTTGGAATGCTATAGTATTCTTTTACAAAATTTAAATTAAATTTAAATAATTTCGGTTATCAAAATCTCATTATAAGTTTCCATCCGTAGCGCCACCATTTACTGTTATAAAATCATCCGCTACAGACTTATTACATCAAGGTAACACAAAATTAATGATTTTGCTTGTTTTCATTGTTTTCGCTCAGATGCTTTTTGTTACTTTTGTTGTGTGTATGTGTATTTGTATCTGTGTTAAACCGCCTGAGGAAATGTCACTGTTACCTTTGTTTTTTTTGGGAAATCTAGAGACTAAATATCTAAATAAACGTGTTAGTACACAAGACTAAAAATTATATTAAATAAGGCAAATCTGGGAATACGATTTTGTACAATTTTCAACAGTTGTTGTTTTAGGGTTTTAAATAATTTTTAGCATTCTCTCCCTCTCATATATAATTCCTCTTCGTATTTAATTAAATAAAAGAGAAACACAACAACAATAATCAACAACCCTCCAAGAAACTTGACAGTCATATTTTCTACCTAAAAGTTTACTGGCTGTTTTTTGTTGTTTACCGGAGTTTTTCGTTTTTTTGTTTTTTATTTTATTACACAATTTGAACTAGAAAACGGAAGTACTAAAAACAAAGCTTCCAACAAGTCAAGTGTCAGCAGCGGCAACAGTTTGACAACAACTTTTCTTTACACTTTTCTCCTGGCAGGTTGTTTATGCTTTATGGCTTTAATATGTGAATGAGAAAATGTGGAAATGTGGTCGTAGAGACTTTTGACTTTTTAAATTCAAATTTAAGTTATAATACTTATTTTCTGAGCTGAGCTGGGTGTTTCGATTTTAGGTTTTTTGATTTCTTGAAATAATAAATATAAAAACATACAAATTTGAGGTGTTTTTTGGGAGATGGTAAAAATTTGATTTAATATTAACAGATTAAACCTCATAAATTACCACTAATTATGTGACACAGCATAGAGCTGAAGTAGAACTGAACCAGAGCCGAACTAGAACTGAACTAGAATTGAACTAGAACTGAACTAGAACTGAAATAGAACTGAACTAAAACTGATGTAGAACTGAACTAGAATTGAAATAGAAATGAACTGGAGCTGAACTAGAAATAAACTAGAATTAAAATAGAATTGAATAATAACTAAACTAGAACTGAACTGGAACTTAATTTGAACTGAACTAGAAATAAACAAGAACTTAAATAGAACTGAACAACAGCTAAACCAGAACTGAACTAGGTTATTCAAAATTAAATAATTTCATTATAAGTACTATAGTACGTATACTTAATACAATTACATAAGTAATCATAACTCTCATAAGCCACACACAAGGAAATTATGTTCCTCAATTTCTTAGAAAATCCCTGCCAATTTATTTTTAAATTTAATTTCCATTAAAAGTTTTACATTTCTACATCTTCTAACTCATTTCAGATCTTATTTTCTAATTTGTAACCAAGAAATCTGCATTGTTTTCTTTATAAATATTTAAAATATTTTACAAAAGCTGAAAAAATATAATTTAATTAAATTCTTTACAACAAATTTTTTCTTGCTCTAAATCACTCAAAAAAAATCTCATTTAAATAAATTGTTTAGAGATAAATTTTTGAAGAAAGAAAACTCCATTAAAAATATTTTTCTCTTATTTCTTTCACATGTGTGTTTGAATGGAAACAATAAATTTCTTGGCATCATTTTTTGTTTAGCTAAAGAAAGAAGAAGATGAAGACAAAATATATTTAATTTTTGGGTTAGTGAACAACAAAACAGCAACAAAAATACTGCCCTTTTTAGGAAAATAAACACTAAATATACTAATCAAAAAATAAGGAATGAGGCTGAAAAAACTTAACTTACATAAAATTTAATAATTAATAAATTAATTTATATGAACCCTCAAGCTTGATCATTTCGATTAAGGAATTTAGTTAAAAAAATAAATTATTTGCATTGATTTGACAAATTGGACATATACTGATCTATAACTAAATATATCTATACTGGTCCGATGTTATTGAAATTTTCACAAAATGATCCCAATACATCCGAAAAAATAAAAATTAGTAGATTCAGGAGAAGAGGCACTCAAGCAAAGAAAATATTTATTTTCGAATGTCTAAAGAATTATTAAATCGAGAGTTTTAAAATTTGGTCCCAAATTCTTCCCCAAAGCATTACTTTACTCCAAAAAATGTGACATAGATGGGATCAGAGGAAATAGCATCCTTCATACATTAATAATAAAGATAGAGGACAGTGATTCTGAATCGGTCACTCCACTTAAAAGTAAGATAATACACTTAATGCGTTCAACCATTTTATCGCTTCTATCACACGAAATCTAGGACTAGAATTAAGTGTAAGTACTCACAAACACTTCTATTGTATATAATGAAAAGACAATAGTAGGAAAAATAGGACAAGCTCATCTTAAGATGACTAGACGGGAGTGTTTGCCCTTTAAGACTGTCATATTTCTATTTAGGCATTGTCACAAAAAAGCAGTTGAGTATTTGGAAAAAAATTATGAAACTAGAAGTAAAATGCGTGAACTTCAGGGCGTTTTAGCCAACTTTTACTTTGACCTTCCAAAACTAATCCCTTTATGTAATCAAGTAACCACACAAATGAACTGTGAACTTCAGTGTGTCAGACTAATGGGATGCGCCAAAAAAACTGAAAGAACATACAATGATCAGATGAAGAAACAAAATCAGAATCTATAATGGTACAGGGATGTATTTAGCTTCTGAAGTTTGGATGCAGAAAAAATCCTTTTGACTAGATGGACATTATCCACAATTAAATGATTCAATTTGCTAAGAATGAAATGCCACTAAAATGTGAATTCATGCAGAATAATGATTTTAAGCATTCCGCTAGAAGTGTCAGCAGAATGAGATGACTGTAGTTGTGTGACCATACTAATCCCCAGACTTAAACCCCTTTGAACCCCTGGAAAGTCTTGAAAAATAAATCCAAAAATAAACAAGACTTATTCAAAAAAATTAAAATAACTTGTACTCAATGCCGCCCGAGGTATGTGGCAATCACAATCACATCATCTCCCATTATCCGAAGTTAATAATAAATAAATAATTAAGAAAATTTAGAGTCCCCACTATTTTTGCCAACACTGTATAATAAATTTTCTTCTTTATTTGCCTTTCAATTAAATGTTAAGCTTTGATTTGCTTTCACTTCGGATTCATATCAATGGCTCAGTTCTTTTAAACCTTCGCATAAGTTTGTTAACAGATCATAAGTTTTTCTGAAATTTTTTACTTTTAATAAATACTTCTTTCTATTCAATGATCATTATCATGATGATCATTAAATATTGTAACTAAAATATTTTTAAAAATATCTAATTCCGAAAATTCATATTTCAGATTTGTTCATTCTCATTCTTGTTTCTATCTAAAACATGTGTGTGTGTGTGTTTAAAAACAAAGACAGTTATATAAAACAAAAGAAACAAATTGAAAAAACTACATGTCCTGAAAATCTTAAAATGACATTTTCTTTATTTGCCATTATTTTATGAAATATAAAACAATATTTTTGTTTTAGCTCTTTTTTTTTTGTAAAATTCTCAGTTGTTGATAATGTTTATAAATATTGTTGGTATTTAGTAAAATTAACAATAGCAACAACAAAAGCAGCACTAACATCTTATCATTTTTTCCAACTATTGTTCATTTTTGTTATCATACATTCACACACATATTGTAACTAAAATATTTTTAAAAATATCTAATTCCGAAAAATTCATATTTCAGATTTGTTCATTCTCATTCCTTGTTTCTATCTAAACATGTGTGTGTGTGTGTTTAAAAAACAAAGACAGTTATATAAAACAAAAGAAAACAAATTGAAAAATACTACATGTCCTGCAAAGATCTTTAAAATGTTATATGTTTTCTATGTCGTTGTGTGTGTTTGTGACATTTTCTTTATTTGCCATTATTTTATGAAATATAAAACAATATTTTTGTTTTAGCTCTTTTTTTTTTGTAAAATTGTTTTTTTATTTGTTTTGTTTTTTTTTAGTACTCAGTTGTTGATAATGTTTATAAATATTGTTGGTATTTAGTAAAATTAACAATAGCAACAACAAAAGCAGCACTAACATCTTATCATTTTTTCCAACTATTGTTCATTTTTGTTACTCATACATTCACACACATACACATACACAGACACACACTTTTAAACTTATTTGTATTTTATTCATTTACTTATCTTGTTGTTATAGAAAAAATATGTAGAAAGTTTATTGTTAAAACACAACAACAACAACAACACAATATACAAGTTTATGTCACGTATGTAAGAAAGAAAGAAAGGGGTAAGAGTTTCACTTAAAGAGCGGCTAGGGAAATCTTTAAGTAAAAGCCTACTTTTTCATTTATTTAAATATTTAACAACAACATAAGTATGTATGTATGTGTGTTTGTTTGTATTTGAGTAAAAGGGTGATAGTCATCCTATTCTATCCAAGTATTCTTTTTAACACAACTACAATAACAATATAATAATTATGATAGGCAAAATAGTTTTATACTGTTTATATTTATAAACTTTTAAAAATACACCAAAGCCTAGACTTGCGTTGCTTTTGAAGAGCGATTTGTGTCGTTGCAATTTGATTGAGATATGCGGCGCTAGAAACGTCTAAATTTTTTACTGTAGCATTATTTTTCGTTAGGATTTCAGTTTGCATAAAATAATGGGAACTCCCTTTTCTTTGTTATATAAGTGGCGCTAAGGAAAAGTGTGTGGTCATAGTAAGAATATATTGTGTGATTCAAAAATGTAAATTAAGGACGTAAAAAAATTAGTCAAAGTAAAAGGCGTAATAAAATATGTTAAATTTGCAATAGTGACAGTGACAGTGACAAAGTGAATTAAGTAGCTGAAATCATCACACCACTCCAATCTAAACAAGATACTATAGCAAGAAATCATTATTTTTTAAGATGGAGTCCATTCTTTCAATTTGGATACATGATCATAATAAACGAAGAATGTCACTGAGCAAAGACGTAATAAAAAGTAAAGATCTCTCTATTTACTCAGACTTTAAGAAAAAAACTAGAAGTAACGGACAAGAAGTAACGGTTGGATTAACTTTTTGGTCAAAAATACCAAATTTTTGCTTTATGTTGAATAAGTTTTCCCCATTAAACTAAATTTTAAAGTATTTTTATAGAACAAGTCGAATCGATTTCTATCATTTCGATTTGCGTCGCGTTTCTTTGGTCTCCATTAATAACGCAAGTCAAGGCTCTAGTGTTTATGTTTACATGTGTGCGTGTGTTTCTATTTAACAAATTTTATTTTATCCTATGAAACATTTGGAAGCCAGAATTGTTGCAAAAGCCACATCTTAGTCAATTCTGGAAGATTGTGGGAAAATTTTTACAGATTTGCAAAAACAAACTACCTTTTTTCCACTCAATTAACTTGAAGTATATGTGGAAGCATCTTCTAGAAGTTTTTCAGACGATAATACACAATTTACAAAAATAAAATACATTACTATTTCTTCTTGATCTTCCCGGATTATATAACGAAGTGACTTTCAGTAGTTTTTTAGGAGATAGTAGATAATTTACAAAAACAAAATTCATAACTTATTGACACATGATCTTCTTGGAGTATATTGCAATGTGTCTTTCAGAAGTTATTTAGAAGATATAAAGTCGTAAGTAAATTTTATAACAATCTTAAGCTTGCACTTTTGAAAGTGCTGAGATTCTTCTAGAAGTTTCTTTTAAGAAGTCTTATAAGTCACTCTCGGAAGTGAGCCAGAAGTGGCTTCTTTAAGTCGTATTGAAGCTACTTCAAAGAGGTATATTTTTTGATTTTTCTGATACTTCAATAATATTTTCGGCGATGAATTTCTTCTAAGCCAAATCCGCAAGAAAAATGTTTGCAGGGTTTAAGTGAAAATGAGTGTTTTCTGTTGTCATGATGTCATCTTATAGTTTATGCATTGTTTACTTTGTTTTTCTTATTGTTGTTGTTTTTTTTTTGTATTTACAGTTGTTCTCTTTACAGTTTTGTAAGTTTGTTTTTTGTTATTTATATTTCTCTTCTTCTGAGTTTATTTTTGTTGTTTGTGGTAATTTGTGTCATTTTATTGTTGTTGCAATTTCATTTTTTTTTATTTTTTAAATAAAAAATTTTTATTTTTTATATATAAAAAACTGAAAAAATATATATAAGTATTTTCTTGTTGTTGCATTTTATAGTTGTTCTCTCTTTGTATTTAATTAGAAGAGACATTTGAAGGATTTAAACAGATTTTTACATATTTTTTCTATTTACTTTTTTGTTTTTGTTTTCATTTTTTTATTATTCTTTTTCCTTAGTTTGTTTATAGCAGAAATGGGGAGCTGAATAAAGAATAATTAAAAAATATATATTTTTGTATAAATATAAATATGTATTTTAATTAAAATGCTGGTATTTATACATTTTTATCTTAAAGTGAATAAAAGGAATTTTTATTATTTAAATTTGTTTGTAGTGGAAGAAGAATTTATATTTTATTACCCAAAAGTTTGGAAAGTAATAAGACAAATAAAAATGAATAATAGATTATTTGAATAAAGATTTTTTCATATAAAATCTCATATAAAAAAGTAAATGACAAATTTTAATTGACAATAAATTTATTTGGTTTTTTCCCTATCAAATTTTTATACTCTACACCACTACAAATGGTGATAAGGGTACTTGTTAGTCCGTATGTAACTCCAAGAAGAAATCATGTCAGACCCCATAAATTTTTGCGTCGAGTCAAAATCTGTTTTTAACACGATCAAGAATTGACAGAGTTCAAAGAAGTTTGGATAAAACTTCCAATTAAAAAACTACCAAATCGGTTCAGTATGTTAAGAGCTATAGACCGATATCTGAGATCAGCTCTAAATTGTTTTAAAACTAAGTTTTCTTTATAAAATACTTTATTCTATTGTCGTCATACATGTATATTGGAACGTATGATTAATGAAATATTTAGATAAACCATAATATTACTCATACGTTTTGCAATTAAATATTGTTGTAATATTAAACTTCATAGGTGGTTAAAGCATTATACTTTTCTGAAAATGGAATGCTCAAAAAACCTAATGTTACCCAAATTAGATTTTTTTGAGTGAATACCCTGCTGATCGCAACTTTACACACATCACAAAAAACGAAGATTTCCGTAATTTGTGATGATCTGACTTCTTTTCGTTAACTCCGAAACAAATGAACATTCGTAAGAAATAATGTCCCTTATATCTGTAATCACTGGCCACTAGTTGTTAGGAAAATACCTCAGTAGTTTCAACGATTTCTGTTGTAGAAGTGAAGACATGAATACCCAGCTCTAGAAAGCAAAAGAAAATGTTTTGTAGCAGGTAATACATCTGAAGATCAGGGATAAATTTCAACTACTTACTTAGATATCTCAAATCATCCGGATGGATCATTCGCAGTAAGTCAAGAGTTGACTCATTTCTTGGAAGTTAAATAGATTTGTCAAAACGGGTCACTTATTGGACAGTTCGGATGTAACTTATATACCTTTGTAAACTAATCTCTTCCTCTGAGGCTTTAAACTCTCAAAACTAATAGAGATGAAAGAAATTTATAAGTAGCACTTATAAATTTGGCAAAAGCAAAATTTATAAGTGCGTATCTTCATGTCAAAGTTTACAAATATAAATAAATCTCTTATAATTTTAATACTATTTAAGATTAATATAACTCGAAAATACAGTATCATGTTTTACGAGGATCATTCAAGAATTTTCAATAGCAAATATATATTCAAGTAAGCAAAGATCATGATCTTTCATTAAAGAAATGTAAATATTTAGAAAAAATATTTATTTTTACTTTAACACATTTTAATATGGGGACGAATGATTGTTGAAATGTTAGGTTGTACACAAATATTACTCATACGTTATGAAGTTATTGTATTTAAAATTGTTGTTATTTGCAAATATTTCATTTAAAACTTTGATATTTTAGTTTATAAATATTTTATTTCCATTCCATATTCCAATTAATTTTATTTATTCAATTTTAATTTTTTCTTACAGGGAAATTTCAATATACCGAAATTAGTGATTTTATCAAGTATCAAGGTAAACAGCTAAAACTTTAATTTAATTTAGAATCTATTGAAATTAAAATTTTATGTTAGAAAAGCAGCAAAAAAATATACAGAATGAATGTCTGAAAAGTTACGATAGGACTAGGGATAGGTGTAACCCCCATACAAAGCAAAGATATATTATCGAATATCTAAAGAACTAATAAAGCGAGAATTCGCATATTTGGTTCCAACAATTTCCTCAAGGAACTGTTTTACTGGACAAAACATAGAACAGATAAATCCAAGGGAAGGGGTATCGCTGAAACCAAGCGAGAGTTCTCAAATTTGGCCCTAATCATTTTATTAAGAATCTGGTTTATCAGAGACAACGTGGAACACCAGAGAGAAAGAGAGAGAGAAGAGCAAATTAAAATTACTAAAATCTACTAAAATCGTATAATAATACTACACTAATGTTTGCTTAGGGCCAGCAACGCCCCTTTTTTGTTTGCAAAAACGAAATTTGGCGTATTTGATACTTTTTAATTTTTGTCACTTAATTAATATTATTTTCATGTTTGAAGCAATATTTTACGACTTTATTCTTTTGTCTCAATTGCAAAACTTCCTCAATTTCAAATGAAAATTTTAATAATATTTTTTGGATATCAACCTGATTTTTGATGTAATTCTTCAGTCATTTATCTTAAGTAATTAAAGATATAGATTTTTCTATTAAAAGTAGTATTTATTTCCTTAAAATGTTCATGCTCCATTTTTCTCCTGATCCCAGATAACAAGATGAAAACTCTTTTCTATTTTAATTATTAAATGTACAATAACTCAAAATTGCAGAGAAGAAACTAAGAAATTATTTCTGCTTATGATTTAAACAAAAAATCCAAGGCACTATTATCCCAAAAAATGTTTTTGTTACTTCTATATCTTTCCATTTTGGCAGTCAGTCATTGCAAGAAGAAATTTTGCAAAAGAAATGAAATCATTATGAAAAAGTAAAGCAAAAAAAAAGAAAGAAATTAGACTAAAAGAAAATATCAGACAAATTAAAATCATTCATAGTTCAATACTTTCAATTAAAATAATGCAAATATTATGATGAAATATTGGGGGAAGAAAAAAATCTCTAACGAAATGTAAAAAAAGAAAACAGCATACATTTAGGGTTATTGAAATGGATAAAATAAAAGCATAGTTGAAGTTGTATTGTTTTAGGAAAATCTCTAAAAAAATAAGAGAAAACAATAAAAATAATTGAAGTTTTATTTTTATAACAAAAATTATGTTAAAATTGTAGTTTTCTGTTTTTAAAAAGGAGCTTTTAAGTTATTTGTTAATTGTTTTAAAATCCCGTAATATATGCTATTGTTTATGACATAATTGTAATAATCGCAGTATTTATATTCCATATATATAAATTCTTATATTGCAAGAATATTTCCTTCTATTTCATTTCTTTATGCTCCTTTACATTTCAGTAAAGGAATATGAAATTAATGCTGGTTATAATGATAACGATGATGACGTTGGAAATGATGGTTTTGAGTAAAGCAAATATATTTAATTGAGTTGAGCTGTTTGTGAGTTTTACTCAATCCACTAAAATACAACAACAATTCTTGTTGTTCTATAGTTGAAAATGAATTAAATTGGCTTAAGTTCAACGGAAGAGAAAAAACTAGTAAGAATCTACTCTCGGTATACAAATAAGCTGCACACAAACTAGAGCAAAAATTTAATTAAAAAATGAGCGAAAAATAAATAATTGAAATGTTAATGGAATAAAAGAAGTTTTAGGATAAGAAAAATCCAACAAAACTGAAATCTTGTCTGAAGAAGTGTTAAGAGATAAATACAGTAAGAGAAGTAAAGTATGGGTGATAAAATTATAGAGAACTTGAAATATAAAAGTAATCCTACAAATTATCTTCAGTAAGATCTCTGGAGATCTTATGAAAGCATAATTCAACTATTATTTGTTACTAAATTTAATAATGTCCACAGGAGAATTATATGTCACTACCTTCATTTATAACTTGTGTAAATAAAAATGTGGTATTTTGGAGGGTAAAATTTATTATATAAAGAAGATAGAGAGAAAGTGAATGAGATGAAGTTAATTGGGTGTCACATAACAATCTATTTCCTTACATTTAAAAGATTATCGAAATCTAGACCCATGTGATGATTTTGAGGACATGAATGATGCTGAAGTGCTACTATATATAAGCTGTTTAAATGGAGTACTACGATAACAGGGAGATATAGAGAAAACAGTTGTTTCATTTGAATATACAGTGAGCAGAATCGAAGTGTATCGTTATAATTTCGATAGCTTGGGCCATATTGGAGCTCAATGAGCCCCACATTAACTCCACCCATGGATTCCCAATATGGTCAAAACTGCTGAAGTTATAATGCAAGTCTTCTCTGCTATCTTTACGTTCAATTATGTACAAGTCCTTCTAGCCGATTTAATAATTTGTATCTGAAAGAATTGATTCTTCCCCATTGTAGTATAGAGCAATCAAGGAAATCTGACCAGAATATTTGACCAAACACAAGGTCGTAATTTTCAATCATGGAAACTCTCGGATAAGATTGTAAAACAGATTGAAACCTTCAAAGTACTAAAAATACTTTCTGAATAGATATAACTATGACTGCTCATCATTCCGTCTGCTTTAAAAGTAAAGGAGGTCCCATACAGAATGAAAATCCTTTTATATTGTATAAATCTCCAAAAATCATATTCCATCCATTTGCTAACACCTTAAATGGTATAAATTTCATATAAATATGAGTATCATGAACACATTTGAAGTAAGTTTTTTACCAAACCCTGAACTAAAAATTCTACGAGGGTTGGTTCAAAATTTTTATGCCGTATGGCATGGTGCAGGGTGTTATACAATCATCCTTATTTTACATTATCTTCTTTATACATTTGAATAACCTGCCATAATATCCTTAATAATAAATTTAGTTTGAGAATAGTTTAAGTGAGAATTTATGATATATAGTTAACACTTAAGGATTAAATCGATAAGGATATATATTTATTTTTTGTCCCATACTTTAGTAAAATATTAGAGAAAAACTCTTTAAATACAAACTGCTTATTATCACAGTCTAATGGCAATTATTTTTTATCAGTGGTGGTAATGGTATTAAATAACACAAACATCAACAAATACTTACAATTACAAGAATTTTTCTACATATATTTTATTCTATAGCATACTTCAGGGCTAATATATGTAAATGAGTTTTTTATTCACTTTTATTCCTTTTTTACTAACCCGTATGATTGAATAAAATTCATAATTTTTTTCATATGTAATGGTGTTAGTGTTTACTCTACCATGAGACTGTATGTTGCATGTATTAACGCCAACATTTTATTTTACACATCCAAATGAAAGACAGCAAACGGGGTTTTTTTCTCATGCAAATTTGTTGCAATAAAAGCAACGAATTGAAAGAGAATTCATATCAACACCAGAGACTAACAAAATAACACTTTAAATACAAAAAATATATATAGAAACTTTTATTTCTATATATGAAATTCACGAGAGAACTGGAATACATAAAGAATCATTTAAAGTAACGAGGGTAGTTTCATATTAGATGTTTAAGATTGAATTCTAATATAAATGTTAATTCCAAATATCTGAAATGAATTTGAGGGTTTAATAATTTCGATTCTTTCCTTAAAATCTCTTTAAAAGTCTCTAACTCTAAAGTCTGTGATTTTAAAACTCTTTTTGTCTGCTGTTTTTATGTATTATCCTTTGTGTGTCTTTGCATATAAACTGCTAAGTAATACTATTGCATCCAATGGTAAATATGTTGGTTTGTGGCTCCACTAAGAAATAACTATTAAATGCGTTTTCATCTAACCAAATTGTCATTATAATGTCGTACATATATTTTTGCTGACTTGCATTTCTCTTTCCTCTTCTGTTCTTTGTAAACGTGAGTTTTTGAGCATAAATTTTTCATTGAAATTGTTGCCTGCATTTAATGTTTTGTTGTCTGTTGATCCTTAACAATGACTGTTGTATGTTTTTGTTGTATTTGGTTTATTTGTTTATTTATTTTTAGACAAAAAACGCATTCAAAGTTCCATAACTAACTTTATAGAGGGAAGAAAGTGATAACAGCATGAATTTGAATAAAAAAAAATAAAAATTTTAAATTATGATAAAATTTTAATTAAAGTGAATATCAAAATTATGAAAAGTAAAAAGCTCTGCATAAAATCTGACTTAGACTAAGCTTTCTCAAGTTTTAATATTTTCCATAAAATTTGTTTATAAACAAAGATAAATGACCTTTTGAAATAACCATTTTTTCATTATGCGAAAACTTTTACTAGACACTGTATGCATATTTGCATATTCGTATATATGTGCATCTATCTTGATTGAAGATAACAACTAACAGAATTTCTTCCAATAATTGCGCGTTCTCACACTCACACACTTCCAAAGAGTTATATAAACATGCATTCATTACCCAAACATACATAAAAAGTATTGTTCACACCAACAACCAACCAGGCTAGAAAAAGAGTTTAATTTTTGTAAAGGTACGGTTTTCGACTCTATTAAAGAGCTGATCATTTGAAAAGTTTAATTTCAGTTTAATAAAAGAATTTTATTTTTGTATCGTTTTTCGAAAAAGAGTTAAATTATTAAAAATGGTAAAAACCGAGACAGAGAAAAGACAACTTAAGTCCGAAAAAGAGTTGAAAACATTTATTTCGTGTTAATTGTTTTGAAGTCATCTTAAGCATTTCAAAATAGTTTTTTAAGCTGAAAATGGATATTGCACTCACATATTAAGATGTCTTTACTTTTGTTGTATGAAGTTTTGTGTGTTTTTGTAATTGCAGCTCATTATTCGAGAAAACTAGTTTTTATATTTTAATCTTCAAAAATGAAGATTATTCGAAAATGAAGATTATGTTCCAAGTTTTTTCATAATCTGATTTGTATGCCTTTAACCCATACACAGAACGTTGCATCAAATCAAAATCTGAGTCGACTAAGATATGTCTGTGTGTCTATTGGAAACATTCTCACACCTGGAATAATTGTCGGAATTCAATGAAATTCGGTCACATTTTTTAAATTTTTTAGTTTCGTTATTTCGCCATGAAATCCTTTGAAATTGATCATGTTCATTCCAATATCTGTGGTAGATTTCATAAAAATATCACCATGAAATTCGAGCTCATGAAGGTATTTAAATTTGACACAAACAGGATCTGTATAAGTCCAAACCCGCATGCCGCATTTTAAAAAGAGCGGTTAACAAATGTTCGTATCTCCATAGAGAACCATTTCGCGAAACAATTGAAAGTGCATAAATAGTAAAATGAATTAGTATTAGTATGAATTTTGAATGCTAAAGATTTATTCAACCTGATATCACGATATCCCGAGAATCGATCCATATTTTTCTCTATATCCCTCATATGAGCCCCACTTCCAAAAATTATCTCAAATGACATAAATCTCAAATAAATGTGACCATCAGAAATATCTTAAACATGAATATATAGATGAATCTGTGTTTGCTTGGATCAATTTTGCTGCAATTTTCACACAATCATTCCAGAATATCCGAAAGTAGGTTATATAAAAATCCGATAGGAACAAGGGGTGTCCCCCATACAAATGCAAGAACTATAACACCGAGAGCTCTCAAATTTGGTCCGAATCACTTTCTCAAGGATCTGTTTTACTTGCCAAAATGTAGGACAGTACAAGCAGTGGAAAAGTTTTCTCCATAGAAAACAAATATTTATTACCGAATATCCAAAGAACTATTTCACTTAGAGTTTCCAAATTGTTACACTTTCCTGTGAAACGAATGTATGAAACTTTTTTTTTAATGCACGTCATAAATTGTGAAATCTTTTTCGAGATCTGGAACTGAGGATAATTTTTGTAAAGCAAAGCGCACCGGCTAGAAGCTGGTGTTTTATAAAAGTACAAAATAAAAATCATTTTCTTCAAAGTTGGTGTAGGATGTGTATATAGTCTGCCTTAACCGACTATTAAACTCTCACTTTTTTAAATTATGCGATCGGAATTTAAAAAAAAGACAATAATTTCAATAACAAAAATGTTTTTTGTTGTTCGCATTATCTTGGAAAAGAGTAAAATCCAAAAAGAAATGTTCCGTACCTTGCTCAACACTCTAAGGAGAAAATATATTAAAAACATATATTTTCTTTACACATTGTTAATGTAATTTTTACACTTAACGTTTACATATTTTAAAATTCTAGTAAAATATGAATATTTCACTATTTCTCTATCTCTCTCTCTTTCGTCCTTTTGTGTTACTGTTTATTTATGATAAATGAATTTGTGGTATTGAAAGCTTAATTTTAATTTACTCTCTTACACTCTCTTGCATTTTAGCATAAACAATTAAAAGTGTAAATGTGTTGGTATAAAATTTTACAAGGATATACAACTTGATTACAATGAATGAAAGAATGAATGACTGAAGTAAATACAAATTATGTAAATTAAATAATTAAATATTATATAATTTATTTATTAAAATAAATGTACACATATGTGTGTGTTCGTGTATGTGTGTGAGTTTACATTTGAAATGCAAGTGTAGTTATTTATGAAAATAAATTTCTTTAATGTAAAACAAAACAAATGAAAATGTCTTTTCCATAGAATTTTGTAATAAATTTTGTTTATTTATTTAAGTTTCTGTAGAAGATTTTAATAAGATTTTTCCAAAGAAAAGATAACGAAGTAAATAGAAATTTATTAATTTGTTTTATGGCAGATTTCCATTATTTAAAAAGTTAATAAGAAAATTTATTAATCATATTTATTAAATTAATTTTGTATTTCTTTTTAAAAATATATAAATTCTGAAATTAATTTTATTAAGTTAAATTCGTTTTCTGTTGAATAAATATTTCGGTTTGGAAATTTTGTCTTTATTTCATGTTTTGTTCTGTCAGTTCTTTACAATTTTACAAAATATGAAAAGTACTTTTATAATCTCATCAAATTTTAGAAACTGTTTAAGCATAAAAATAATTTTTGTGTAAGTTCTCATTTACATAATGAAATTACTGACCGACCACTCAGACCATGTTTAGATTGAAATGGAATTTTTTGGCAAAATATGAACAAGAAGCTAAAAAATTGAGCAAAAAATATATGATGGATATTTTTTTAAACATATGGGATAATAAACATAATTATGTGACAATACCAGCAAACATTTGCTATGATAATCGGAATAGGGGCTGTCAGAATTATAGAGGCAGCAATGTTTTGTCAAGATTGTCATTCCTGCAAATTATATAAACCCATTGGCGTATAGTTTAATAAGTTGTAGTCAACACCGACTTTATTATATCCTACACCAATGTTTGCTTCAAACTTAATTGTGCAAAGCATCATAACACTAAAAGGAATAAGCGTCTTTAAAATCATTTTTTTGTAAGGGACCATAAATAGGGGCTGTCGGATACTCAGATATTTTTGAGATTTATGCATTTTTACAAAGTTTCGAAAGTTGGTTTTGTATGGGCGCTATAAGTTGTTATGAAACGATGTGAAAGGTGAGTTAATGATGGTAAAATATTCAATTATTTCGTTCGTATTTCCAGTATCTGTTTAAAAAAAAAAACTTTGTTATATTTTTCAAAAGGTTATATTCTCGTATGTATATTTCGGAATTTGTTTCAGATTTTGGTCTATAACTTTATAAAACCTACATAAACAAATATTTCTCGGTGAAGGCAATTAATTGGATCCAAAAAAAAAATTATTTCAATATTTATTTCTCTTCAGATATCGACTTTCAATATGATAGAGGGAAATTGCTGTCAATTAGGGGGAAAAGGAGTCAGAAAATTTCAAATTCATTACAATACACTTAAAGCGAAAAAAATTGAAACATTGAAAGCCGATTTTACATGTCGGAAATGATACTGAAACGATGCGAAAAAAGGACCTCATTTTAACAACATTTAATTATTGCCAACGGAAATTGATAGCTTACGATAAACCTAAGCAGAATAAACCATGAATCATGGACGAGTATCCATGATTGGTTTTCGGTTTACCAGTCTTAACGTCCTGAACTTGCCCCTTTAGGCTATTATATTTTTCGACTAATTTCCGGACAGGATATCAGAAATTATGTACCAAAGATATTTTTGCTCGAAATCTATATTCATTAATAATATGTTTTATGGTCCAATAAAAAGATTAATAAAAACTAGGAGCGTCCGTTTAAATGGACTAAACTTACGGAGAGGTATCTTTAAACTGACACAAAAGCAATCCTGTGTCGATATATGAACTATAAGTTGGCTGTAGCATCAGTTTTAATTGTGTTGCAAACATCAGCATGAACCGATGTCATAACGGTTTATGATTGTTAAGGTTTTAATTAAATTAGGTTACAATCATGTTTAAGTTACGTCCAAATTGTCGAGAAGAGTCCAATGACCTCATTTTTACAAGCCACTTCAACTTACAAAAAAGAGTCTACTCGTGACATACACTCACTCAAATCTGATGATATGCATTCTCTTAGTTTCCTAGGAACCCTTTTCTTTTGCTTTCTAGCGCTAGACATTCACAGAGAAGATGGAATACCGTTTGGTCCTAATTCTTATTTATCAAAATATGATGTTTCCTGTTTTTAAATTTTTATTTCCTGTTTCAATATCAACGGAGTAAATTTGTTCTTAATCATATTAAATCATATTGTTCGCTGGGTTATTTACTAATCATTGAATGAAGAAGTATGTTTGTTCTCTCTCTCTCTCCCTTGTTAACATAAATATGTAAGTTTTACATCATAATTTTTTGAATATCGAGGGAGGGTAAACACAAACATAAATAGTTTGAAATTTCTACCACAATTCATTTATTTATTTAGTCAGTCTTTTTTGATGATGTAAGTTGGAAATTTGGTTCGCAGAAAAAAAGTTTTGCTACCAAAAAAAAAGGTATTGAAAAGGAAAAAATATTTGTTGAGTTTAGTTAAGTAATGTAATAATGCAACGTCATTTTTTACATAGTTTACATAATGTAAATAAGGGAACAAAAAAAATTAATTTATATATTAAAAAATACATTTTTGTCTAAAAACATTTTTGCATATACTTATATTTATTACCACAACTGTTTAACATATGTTGGCAAAAATACCTTAAAATATACATTTTCAGAATCTTTACTTCTTCATTTAAATATTTTCTTTTTATTATCTTCCATTTTTCTAAGAAAGTATTTTGAGTTTTTACAAAAAAAAAAAAAAATATTTACTTACATTTTTGTATTTATGTAAAATTTAAAAAAAAAGTAAAAAAAATATTAATATTTTCAAGTAAATTGTATACGATTTTTTGTTTCTTCTCCTCTTCGTTATTTTTTCTTCTTATTCATATGTAGATTGGAAACAGATTCCCTCTTATGTTTGAATTCTTTTTCATTATTTTATGTGTATTTTCATATTACTTGGCTCTTCAATATTCCATATCATACATATGTGTGTGTATGTGTTTAAATGTAAATCTGTCTGTATTTACTATTTTTGTTGTCATAACTTATTTCGTTGCCAAACCAATTTCAATATTCATGTTTTCTTTTCTTTTTCTCATTTTATTTATTTATTTTTTTCTTGTCTTTATTATGGTCTGGGGTATTATTGTTGCCCCAATAGGGGCAAAAAGCCAATACACTGCAGTATTAAATATATAGAGCAGAATATATAAATGAATTCAAGGAAACTATAAGAAAATTAAAAATATTTACTCACACCAATATTTTATATTTAAAAAAAAAAAAAACAAGTAAGAATGTTATATTCGGCTATGCCGAATTTTCAGTACCCTGCACCATGCATGTGACTTAAAAACTTTATGTTTCGTAAATACACATATACACTCACAAATGTATACAATATATACAAGTTTTTCTTAAATAAAACACAACGATTTTTAATTGACTTTTTTATGAAAGTTTTTTACTTGAACTAAAAGGTTGCCTCAGATATCGGTCTATATCTTTTAATAAACTAAACTTCTCAGGACACAAAAAATACTCAGTCCAAATTTTATTAACTTTGCTAATTGAGCAGCATGCCAAAAATAAACAGACAGACCGACAGCCAGTCGGACATCGTTAAATCGGCTCAGACTTTGATTTGATGCAGGTATATATATATATAATTTATGAAGTCTGAGATAAGTTCTTCTTAGCGTTATACACCTAATGACTACTTGTGGTGGTGGAGGGTATAAAAAAAAAAAGAAAAATTGAGTTAAATATCGAAACTGGTAATTAACTTTTGTAGTTGTTGTGAAATAGACTTAAATTAGGGAAAATAAAATAAGCTTGTTTCATAATTTTTTAAAATATTGTAAAACTACACGCTTTACGAATATTTTGGAAGGAAAACAATTGAAAAAGTCTTAAACTTTTTAAATATCCCTCGACATATTAACACCATATTAATGATCGTTGTCTTTCTGACTGTCCTTGTAAACGCCCTACTGGTCTTAATTTTGAGATATCTTGATGTAATTTTGTATTTTGGCCCAGGGACGAAGCACATTGGAATTGGTCTAATATTTCAGGTAGATCCTCTAAAAATGTTCTCCTAGAATGGATTTTAAGATCATAAATATATAATGCAATTCTATATAAATTCAACAAAAATAAATACTTTGATGTTCCACAGCGATGTGCCAAATTATATGTCAATCGGTTCATTTCCTCATAGGTACCATACAAATATCCAAATATCACCTTGAAGGGCATAAATCTCACATAGACGTTTTTATTGTTATAATAATTAAGATAAATATAAGATCAATATAAGCATAACCGATGTAGGAAATTATACGAGAGGCGGTCCAAAACTTCTTTTAGGTTCGATGAAACCCCCAAAAAAAGCAATTTTAAAACCCGTAACTTTCATGTTAATATCACAATAATGTACTGCACACTGAAGTATAAATCAGTGTCATTCATAAAATTCATAAAATTTTCGTAGCTGTTATTTATAACCAAAAATGTGGTGTAGGGTGTTACTTAGTCGGGCTTAACAGATCCGATTGAATTTTAATAAGTTCATTTTCAGAGTCAATTTAACGATGTCCATTCGTCCGTCTGTCTATCTGACTGGCAGTCCATGTAAAAGTTGTGAACACACTACAGGTCGCATTATTTGTAAGACCAGTGGAGTGATATTGGACTCTTGTTAAAAAGAAGGTGTTTAAAAGAGTGGTCGCTTTTTAACGGATTTGGACTGTCTATTCCAGCATAGTAACGATAATGCAAGGGATTCAAAAATAATACATTTTAATCACTATTTTTTTGTAAATTGTAATAATAATTTCAATTAAATAAAAAATAATTAAAACTTTCAGTTAAATGTTTTCATTTTTATTATAATACTAAATCGATCTCCTTCCTTATGTAAATAAACTTAATAAAAAAGCTTTTTAAAAATATTAAAAATTAATTAGAGCTTGTTGTATAGACTACTTATTTCGAATCCTTTTTTAGACAAGATTTTAAGGATTTTTTTTAATCTTTAGTAACAAATTTTTAAGCTTCATATTTAAAGCTTTTATTTATACTTTTCGAACGTTTCCAAAATAATTATTTATGAAAAAATTTTTAAAATAAAATTTCTTATATTTTTGTGCTGCATAAAGAATAAAAGAAAAATAAATTTAATTTAAACATAAAACAATGTTATTTGTAGTGCCAACTTCACTTTTTATTTATTTTTAAATAAATCTTTTGCAAATAAATTGATTTGGCTGGCGAAGTTTTCAAAAAACTCATAAAGAAAATATAAATAAAATAAAGAGAAGAAGAAAAAAACAAGAAAATTCTCTTAAAAATAATGAGCCAACAAATAAAATTAAATAAAATAAATAAATAAATTGCATAAACAATAAATAGAAAATTAAATAAATAAATAAGACAACTTATTTCAACACAAATTAAAACTTTTATTTTTTCCTCTTCATCAATTATTTAAAATATTCTACAACAACAACAAAAACAAATAAATATGTTATATTCGGTCAACTCCGACTATGTAATACACTACACCACATTGTTGGTTGTAAATGACTGCTGCTAAAATTTTTTTTAAAGGCCCTCGTATATGGAATTTATGCGTCTTGTTGGGTATCTTTTCAGGAGGATTGTATGGGAATTAGAAGAAATTATGGACCGAACCTCGTATAATTAAGCACAACGGTTGTGGCTTGTATATATCTCAATTTTATCAAATATTATTACAGTGCTCACGTATATGTACTATTTATGCGTTTCAAAGCGATGGTGGTTGTATGAGACGTATGAGAAATACTCGACAAATTCTACTTTAATTTGGCACAGCATTTTAGAATATAATAAGACTTGTTTTCGCAAAATAAAATAAAATCGACTCTGGAAGTGATTCTGAGTCGAACGGTAAACTAAAAATAGTGGTAAATATAGTGGTAAAAAGTGCAAAAACGCTTAATACCCCCACCATCTATGATGGCGTAGGGTATAATGAAATGACTTTTAGCAATTTGTTTTTAATACTATTCGAGGAGCCCATGTTAAAGTATATAAACAAGTATTTGCGTGTGTATGTGTAAGTGTATGTATATGTAAACACAAAACAAATACAAATGTCCAAAAAGAAAATAAATGACTTTGAATATTTCCTTGTGAAACTAATGGTTTCCTTTAAAAATTTGTTCCAATTAGTTTAGCTTTGTATGTATGTGTGTAAGCATCTGTATGCGAATGTGTGTGTATGTAGTTTATTTTTGATAAAATGACTTATATAAGTTTTGTGTAATATGAATGTTTAAAGATTATTTATCTTGGTGTATGTGGTGATGTATCTAAAAAGTAGATATAGAAATAATTTGTTTGGAGATCCATTTCTTTTTTTGAAGAGAGCGAAAGGCCCACAAACAGAAATAAAACACAATTCAATTCTCATTTATTTTAAATGAGAGCAGGTCACAGATTTTTATGTGTTCGGTTTTATTCCTTTTGCCAAATAATTAAAGAAATAATTCTATTGTGTAAATTGAGGAAAATTTAGTTTAGATAAATAATTTTATTGTTCGGACACTTTGATCTAAATATAAAAATGGCTTCTTTTTCTTTAATCTTTAAATCTGAAATAATATTGGGAGTATTAAGAAAGATATTAGATCACCCACGAGGGCATAATTTTTCGTCTTAACAATATTTAGTCACATATTGTAAGACCAGTTTGTTTGGTCGATGAAGAATATATTTTCTGAATAAATTTAAAGCGACAGAGAGTGTTTTAATGACTCCTCCTTTTAATTACACTCTTATACTTTTTCAAATTCTGCAATCTTATAGTCTAAGTACCTTGGTAGATAAGATTCAGGCACTATTAGATATAGTACCAGTTAACGTGGAAGAGATACGACATGCTATAACATATATAATCAAAGAGAAACTTGCAAGAGTCAAATAATGACTTGATAAATTTGGGCGTGGGAAAATAAAGACACTCTTAGACGTGGTCTTCTTTCCAGGTGGCAACCCAATGGACCAATGAGAACAGAGTTAAGGTAACGTAATAATTCATATGGAATGCTCACTTCGTTTGTCGTTATCCGGACTTAGGCTTAAGTCTAAGAATTTCATTTATGGGATATGATTTATTAAATGCTGTTGAACACCTCTTCGGAGTAATCTTACTCTAGAGTTGTTATATACTGGGACCACGATTTGAGTTCAACTCATATCAGGTATACCGGAACTTGGCTCCTAATCAATATGTAAGTCATGTTTAATACATGGCTTTGAATTGACGAACAGGTGCAGCGATCTCCTGCAATTAGAGCTGTTAGTGTTTGTACTTTGCTCGAAGAGCACCCTGCAGTTAAGTCTTACAAGGCAGTTACTCACGTTAAATGCCTCGTTGTGAATTCAAATATCGTAAAATGCACCGTTTTATTACCAAATAGATTTTGTAAAATCACTGTTATTTAGAACGCAATATTAAGGTTTATAATCTAAAATATTCTGGTCCAAATGTTATATCTGTAAGTGATTTATTTCCATGATTTATTTTCTGATATTCTATTTCTATATATACGATATAAATTATTTCTACTGAAACAATTTTACCAAGATGCAGCATAAGAATAATTTAAATAGTTTAATTGAGTTAAAGTTATTAATTTAGCACTTAAAGTGAGCGCGACAATTATGGGCGTAAAACTATTTTCATAAAATTTCTAGATTTTCTTAACATTTAATTAAATATATTATTACATGCGTTTGAATAAAAATACGCCATAAAATATGCAACACGTTAATATTTATAGGCTTACCGCAAAGTATACTTTATTTATATTTAATTTATTTGTATTTACCTGGAAATGAAAAGAAAAACATATTTTATTTTAATATTTTTGTAAATATAATTAAAAATGTAATTTATTTAATAAAGCGTTTGTATTAAAAAATAAACTTAAGCTCTTAAAGCTTAAATCAAATCAAAAGAAGGTGATATGAAAACTCTTTACCTTTCATACTGGATAAGAGTAAAATTTTGTGTTTGAAGAAGTTAAAATTGCTCTTCCACTCTGATACCTAAACGTTTGCACTTTAACGTTTTAAATTTCTCTGAACAGAAAATTAATTAAATTTCTACCAAAAACACCTTTAATTCATTTAACTTGAATGATTTTTGTTTGTCACAATTTTGAAAATGTCAATTTTATTTATATAAAATATATTTAAACTCTTCTCCTCCTTTATTTTCATTAAAATGCCACAACTCATGCATAAATAAATCAACTTTCCCAACAGCCAGCCAGACAGACAGACGGATTCAAATATATTAAATTTTTAAGCTGACACAACAACATTCACGCGTCGTTACTTATTTTTTTTTTTCTCGTTTTCCTCAGTCATTTTTCTGTTTTTGTTCTGTAGTAAATTAAATGAAATTCATAGAGAAGCAAAATAAAATCAAAGAAAAAAATGTGAAATAAACGAAAAACTCAAACTTGCAACATGTAAAAAATAAAAAATTAACAATGAAGCAAGTAAAAATTCTATATTCGGCTATGCCGAATCTTCAGTACGCTCCACCATAAATGCGTGTAAGTTTCGTACATACACACTTTCAGACATTTTATTCTAATTTGTCGATTTATAAATGACTATTTTACCAAAGGGTTTTCCTTGAACTTAAATGTTGCCTTAGATATCGGTCTATATCTTTTAATCTACATAACCGATTTTGGTTTTAAATAGGAAACTTTTCAAGACTGTAGCAAATACTAAAATTTCATTTATGTCCTTCAATTATTGTGGATATGCTCGTGCCAAAAACAAACAGACGGACGTGGCTTAATCGATTCAGATTTTGATTTGATGCAAGAATGTATATACATTATGTGATTTAAAATTATTCCTTCTTTGCGTTATCGTTCTGTATCATTTAATCTACTGAACTGATTTTGCTGGTTTCAAGTGGGAAACTTCTCAGGACTAAAAATATACACTCAGTTCAAATTTCCTTCAGGTCCGTTAATTATTTTAGATGTGTCCGTGCTAGCAACAGATAGTTAGATGGGCTGACAACTAAATTGACTCAGAGTTTGATTGAATGCGTGAATTTATATACAATATGGAATCTGAAATTTTTCCTTTTTAGCGTTACACACAAAATGACAAAGTTTATATAACCTCTTCAGCGCTTGTGGTGGTGGAGGGTATAAAAAAATAAAGTTAAAACATACGTTTCTTCAGCAAAAAAAGTAAAATAAAATTACAACTACAAAAAGAAAAAAATAGCAAAAAAAAAAAAAAGTTCATTGAACTTTAGTGTTAAATCCGTTGTTCTGTACTGTTGACTTCCTTGTTGTTTGACAATAATTTTATTTTGTTTCTTGTTTTCTTTTTTTATATTTATATTTCTTGTAATATTTTTTTGTTTCCAATATTTTGAAACTGATTGTTATTGAACACAATACATATTTACGAAAATATGTTTTATACGAAGAAAAAATATTGCAATGGACAAGAGACAAGAAAACAGAATGAAGTAAAAAACATAAAAAAGTCTTTCAAAATATAAAAGAAAATTTAAACACACACAACAGACAACTGTTTGCTGTCAGAAAAAAACTCACTTTACATTTATACAATAAACAAAATGTAATTAAAGTTTTTATTCAAGTTTAACAAAATATTTATAAAAATATTGTAGCATATAGTAAGGGGCAAATTTCTATATAAATTGTTGCTGGCAAAAATAAAATATTCGATTTAGAATTTATCGGAATATTCAGATTTCATTTCAAATTACTGGGAAATAAAATTTTTCATAAAGAGTGAAATTTTTACAAAAAAATATTATTTTCTATTTTTTTGTAAAAACAAAAATTATTACTATTAATTTTTTTAAGATTTTTGGAATTTTTAGTGAATATCTTATTTTTTTACAAAATTTAGAATTATTTTTTATTTATAATTTTTTTTTTTTGTAAAAATTATATATTTTAGAAAAACTTTTAATGCAAAAGTGAAATTTTAGTGCAAAACTGAACTTTTAATTTAAAAATATTTTTTATGAAAAAATGATTTTTAGTGAGAAATTAAATTTCCAGTAAAATATTGAATTTAAAAAAAAAAAAATAAATTTTTTAGTGAAAAATTGAATTTTTTTAGTAAAAAATTGATTTTTTTGGTGAAAAATTGAATTTTTAGTGAAAAATTGAATTTTTTAGTGAAAAATTGAATTTTTTAGTGAAAAATTGAATTTTTTAGTGAAATATTGAATTTTTTAGTGAAATATTGAATTTTTTAGTAATAAATTGAATTTTTTAGTGAAAAATTGAATTTTTTAGTGAAATATTGAATTTAAAAAAAAAAAATGAATTTTTTAGTGAAAAATTTAATTTTTAGTGAAAAATTGAATTTTTTAGTGAAATATTGAATTTTTTTGAGAAAAATTGAATTTTTTATTGAAAAATTGAATTTTTTAGTGAAAAATTGAATTTGTTTGTGAAAAAATGAATTTTTTAGTGAAAAATTGAATTTTTTAGTGAAAAAATGAATTTTTTAGTGAAAAATTGAATTTTTTAGTGAAAAATTGAATTTTTTAGTGAAAAATTGAATTTTTAGTGAAAAATTGAATTTTTTAGTGAAAAATTGAATTTTTTTAGTGAAAAATTGAATTTTTTAGTGAAAAATTGAATTTTTTTAGT
The DNA here is from genome assembly GCA_004302925.2 of Cochliomyia hominivorax. Taxonomy (NCBI): domain Eukaryota; kingdom Metazoa; phylum Arthropoda; class Insecta; order Diptera; family Calliphoridae; genus Cochliomyia; species Cochliomyia hominivorax. The sequence goes on from PYHX02000495.1 coordinate 14,952,865, forward strand.
GAAAAATTGAATTTTTTAGTGAAAAATTGAATTTTTTTATTGAAATATTGAATTTTTTAGTGAAAAATTGAATTTTTTTATTGAAAAATTGAATTTTTTAGTGAAAAATTGATTTTTTTTGAGAAAAATTGAATTCTTAATGAAAAATTCAATTTTTAGTGAAAAATTGATTTTTTTAGTAAAAAATTGAATTTTTAGTGAAAATTTGAATTTTTAGTGAAAATTTGAATTTTAGTGAAAATTTGATTTTTTAGTGAAAATTTGAATTTTAGTGAAAATTTGAATTTTTAGTGAAAAATTGATTTTTTTAGTGAAAAATTGATTTTTTTAGTGAAAATTTGAATTTTTAGTGAAAAATGGAAGTTTTTAGTGAAAACTTCAGTTTTTAGTGAAAGATTGAATTTTTTGGTGAAAATTTGAATTTTTAGTGAAAATTGAATTTTTAGTGAAAAATTGATTTTTTTGGGAAAAATTGTTTTTTTCTTTTTTGGGGGAAAATTGAATTTTTTAGTGAAAAATTGAATTAAAAAAATTAAAAACTAATTTTTTAGTGAATTTTTTATTCAAGTTAAGAAAATATATTTTTTAAGAAATAATTAGATTTTTTTTTTTTTAAATCTTGATTTTTAAGTAAAAATTTGAATTTTTATTTAAATAACGACTGCATAATATCCTATAACATGGCTCAGACATGAAAAATTTTGATCAAGGCTCGTTTTTATGATTTGTACTTGTACAATTTTTTTTAATATTTTCCTTATACTCAGCTACATTGATTTTCGGTTGTGGGATTATTATCTAAAACTGTTTCCATGTTATGACCTATTTATGACCATTTCTTAGAAATTTTATTTTACATCTACTAACTTTTCATACACTGGAAATGACAATTTTGTTAAAATTAACTATTTGTGTTCTTGTCGTTTTATCAGTTTATTCCATTACAAATTGACATGTTACATAACTATTTTTCTGTAGAGTATTTTGTAGATATCAATTTTATAATGGTTTCATAAAACTGTCAAAAAAGTTTAATTTTAAAAATTGTATTTTAAAATGGAGATGAATTTTATTAAATATAATAGAACAGGAAATAACTATTTAAACCGATATATAATTGATAAGATATCTGTTATGAGATAAAATAACACAAAAATAAAAATTTTTCATTTACAAAACACAATTAAAAGTTTTAATAAAACGCAGCGAAAACCAACAAGAGAGAAACAATCAATTTGTGTTGGTGTTAAAATTACTGAGCTGAGAGTTTTGTTGATATTTGTATGATGTTTATGTAAATGACCGAATAATTTCGGACTCTGGAGACAACTTGGCGATCATTAAATACTCTTCAAAGACATTATGCCTTGTATATGTTCAATGGAACTTAGTATACATATTTATCATTTCATTTAATCTCTTAACACAGTTACTTAATATTACTTAACCCTTCGTTCCCTCTTATCACAGTTACTTAATATTACCTGTGTAATTTAAAAAAGTAAATATCTATTTTTTGACTAAATTGAATACTAATTCGATTTAGCTGTCACCTCAGTATTAAATCGGCTTAGACTTTCGTGATGTCAATATGCTTTACACTTTATTTATAAAAATAGCTTTAACCTATTTTTGTATTTTACTACTTTTCATCACTCAGAACTCTTTTTTCTTACAATTTTTCCTTAAACAAAAAAACTTTTTCAATGATTTAACGCCATTTCGTGTTTATTTATTTTTGTTTCAATCTGAAAAGCCTGTAATTTGTTTTTGAAAACCATCATTCAATAGCAAGAACCTCTGTTCTCTTGTTTTTTGGAAAATCTCCTCTATTCCATTTTATCTTTTAATTTTTATCAATTGAGGCTTTTGAGTATGTGACACATCATTCTCAAATTTTGTAGGTTAACAAATAATCCTTAACAAAATACAGACAAAAAAGTATATGAACAGATATAAAACAAGAGGAAGAAAATCATCACGTTTCCGCCACTGACATTCATTGAGTAGAATCAGTGAAACAAAAAAATTTGTTGAAAATACAAAAGAAAAAATACATCATCTGAGATCAGATAAAGACAATAAACAGCAACAAATTTGTCAAATATCATAAAGAGCTAATGTTAAGGTGTAGAGGATTTTTCTTATGGAAGGGTGTCGGGGAAGTTGTTAATCATTATTTTTTTAAAGACATTTTAGTTGGGAAATGGGGTCCGGAGTGAATGAGTGATTTTGATAATTGAATAATAAAATAAAATGTCAAATTTGTCATACCAAAACCTTCAGTTATTTAATGTCAGGAACTATTTTACTGTAAAGAGATCTTCTAAATTTTTTGATTTTCTATTTTTTCTCAATTAATCGACTCCACATCGATCTTGAATCGACTAAAATAATCGTCAATTTCATATTTGAGCACAAATGAAATTGGAAAAAATACTAAAATCCAAAAGTATCACTTATTGCATTCAAATTATTTTACTTCGCTTGGTGTCACATGTGTCTTAGTGCCATTGGAGATCTTCAAAAATTCTGCCATAAAATTTCCTCTTACAGATTTCTATCCATGTGTCCTAATGATGTGTCATTAGCTTTCCGAATTTGTTGACTACTTAAAATTCAGAAAAGTACCACAATTTAGGAAATATAAAAAAATTGTAATAAAGCCCATATTTTGATTTCCTATCCACTTCCCAATAAGTTTTGCAAAATTTTGTTATTTAATACCCTCTTTATCCCTTTTTTGCGCTTTTTTCCGGGTTTTGCGTGTTTCCCTCTACATCGCAGGAATGAATTGTTTGGTTTGTACTTGAATTATTATTGAAAATACTTGAGACCGATCCTCGTCAAACTTGGTACACAAATTTTTGGTTGCATGAATATTTTTGTATTTTTTCTGGAGGTGCATCCGAATGGACGCTTCGGATTGTTTTGAAATAGATTCTTCAAATTTTGTGATGTGAATTTAATTAATTCAAAATTTATTTATGATAAATTTTATTAAAATATTTTCATATTTTTGAGTTTTATGAGCTTAAAATCCCACACCGAGGAGATATTTGTAAAGAAGCTACACATAAAAAATTAAATAGTTTGTTTAACTTTAATTTTAATAAAGTTTCTTCATCGAGATATAACTATAACTGTGATCTGTAGAGAGTTCAGAATGTCATATGGACAGAACGAATAAACATAGTTAAATCGATTAAAAGGTGTTTCTGAATGTGAAACTTAGATTTTTACAGGATTAAAAGAAAAAATGAAGCGGAATGAAAAAGTGTATTTATATCTTATACCTCCATAGCTAGTTAGAGGTAGATGTTTATAAAAATAGTGTTACCACATTTAAGTATACAATTTGACATAATGACTTGCTAAGTTACCGGCTGGATGTAAATGTAAAATTTGGCCGCATTATTGGAGACATCTTTATGAATTTTGGCAATGGTCGTAGCCTGTTGAAGTTAGTTATTATCGGACCTCTATTTTATAAAGACTCATGTTGTCTCTTTTGGTCTACTATTCCTCATAGCTCCCATACAGGACACATTATCTATTTCAAGGACATTAATCTACATATACGTTCTTTTTTTTTTTTTTTTTTTTTTTTGATTAAAGTAAAATCGATGATAAAAATTGTGTGAGGCTCAGCACATAATTTCCCATAGCACCATATAACATCCCACTTGGCTGTTTACGGTGTATGATTGGAATACTTCCCTTTTTAAAAAAATAAAATCACATAATTATATTTACATTAAAATACAATTGTAATAAGTTACTTTATTAATCAAAATACAAAATGTCGAAAATTCTCTTTCTTTTTCTATTTCTGACATGAAAATTTTCACAATAACAACAAATAATAACAAATACCAGCTGCAAATTATCATATTTCTAACCAAAAAATAGGGTATAATGAATTGTTAAAAAGTGAAAAAGAACGTTTTTTCATTTATTATTTTTCCAGTAATATTTTTCTTCTTTTGTTTGTTTTGCATTTCACAGTTGTTACCACCTAAAAAAAATAATAAAAATACAACAACAAATTTGTATTGTTTCGTTGTGTTTTTGTCTTCTTGTACTTCTTGCGGATCTTTATACCCTTCACCGCCACTAATGGTGAAGAGGGTATATAAACTTTGTCATTTCGTTTGTAACTCTAAGAATCTAACTAAAATCTGAGTTGTTTTCGGCCTGTCTGCTGTTGGCACGCCCTCATCCACAATAATAGACAGAACAATCTCTAAGTTGAAGCGAAGAACTTTCGTAGAATTATTAATAAAAGTATAAATATATCAGAGTAGTAACTCGGCTATTTATGGGCAGATTTTGAAAATCTTAAAAATCAAAATTTAGAAAAATTTAGCTATTTTTCTGCATCAAAATTTTACCCATATATCCCATAGGAGGTTCAAAATATCCGAAAATTCGTTTTTGTTTATAACTTGGAAACTAATGGACCGATAAGTGTGATGTTTTAAGTCGAAAATTTTTCAAATTAATTTCGACCAGCGATAAAATGCTCAAAAAATCGAAAACATTATTTTGCCTTTATTGTTATTGTTTTCAATACTATATCCAACAACAACCACAAGGAAAATAAAGAAAAAGTTTTTGCCCATATCTTGGAAACTAATGGCCCAATTAATTAATTTCTAGCATTAATACAGTGGTCAAAATCTCAAAAATATTATTTTAAACGTTGTTATTGTTTTCCTATAGTTGTAAACAACAATCAATAATTGACCATATCTCGGTGGTTTATGATCCGATTTTGAAAAATAAAAAAATTAAATTCAGGGGAGAAAATTGTAATCAGTCAGTGCCATAACCAAATTCCACAATTCTCATAAGGGATTGAAATTATAGGAAAATATATTTTCCAACTCAGGAAATAATGGTTCGATCTGCAACGCATAAATTCGCTAAATTAATTAAAATTTATGTGTGAAAAAGTCATTAAAACCTGTTCAAAAAATAGAAAAAAATTTTGAGGTACCTTCAGTTTTTTTGCTAATATCTGAGCCATTTATGAATCAATTTGCCTGGATTTCAATAACAAAATTCTCGAAAGTATTTTCAATCGTTTGATATACATATCATATATGTTAACTGTAAGAAGGTTTCATGAGACCTTTATGAGATGACAGACGGACATAACTCAATCAATTTCATACCGATCCACAATATATATACTTTTGGGGTCTAAGTCGAAAATAGTGGAATGACAAATTTATTTATACCCTTCTGACCTACACAGATGAAGGGTATAAAGTTTTCTGTTTTAGATTTAAGGAAAACGTTTATATATTGTATACGTATGTGTGTATATGTGAATATGAATGTACGAAATACTACTCCTTTGTCGAAGAGGGTATTTCAGATTCGTCATAGCCGAATGTAGCATTCTTACTTGTTTTCCATTAACTTACAAGTATTTTTATTTTTGAGGTACAATTGTCTACCGTATCGCATAGATGCTTGTGTTGGTATTCTATTTATTTTGAGTGTATGTATGTGTGAGTGTATGAATGAACAACAAAAAATAAAATAACAATAAGAAATAAGAATACAAATACATGATTGTTATTTATTTTTTTTTATTTTTCTTTCTTTCGTTGAATTCATCAGCTGTCTGTAATTGCAATACTTTTGGATTGTTATTGTAGTAGTAAAATCGCAATAGTAAGAGCTTTAAATAGATACGAGAACAAGAGAAACGGAAATATTATTTAACTTGAAGAATTTTGTTTCAGCAGAATAAGAATCTTTCTTGAGTTTTTCTCTCATTCTTTCTTCTCAAGTGTAAGTTGTTAATACAATAACAGTTTTATTTCAATAAAAGCTATAATTTTCCTTAAATAATCTTTTTTGTAGTTGTTAGTCTCATTGGTATAATAAACAAATATTATTTTTGTGAAATATTAAGGAAATTTCACTAAATTGAAAAGGTTGTAGATGTTTTGCTTTAAAGCAGAAATTGATGAGTTTTTACTTTTGTTCCTTTTGTGAGGAGGGAGAGTTTAAGTAGATTTAGTTTGGTTTTTTCTTGGAATTGATTAAAATTGATTGGTACTTGATTATGTAAATAAAAGACAGGATTTTTTGGTTTATATTTTAAATTTAAAGAAAAATAGAGAGTGGAAAGGGAATATTATATACTTCAAAATTTGAAAGACTTTTAAACTTTCAAATCATAAAAACTACAATATCGTTATCAAATAATAAATAAAGAATCTCTACAGAACATTACAATTATTTGCATTTTTTACATCCTTTTAAATTTTAATGAAATTCATAGTCCCGAACAAAACTATTGGCACACCAATTGTATTTTCCTAAATTAAAATTTGGATAAAAATTGTCAAATTTGTTGGAAAAAATCGTCAAATTGATTTTGCAAAAAAGATTTAATTTAGCAATTGTACAAACAAATTAAGAGTTTTGAATAGATTCAAACATGATCCGGAAATTTTTCGGAAAACTCATTTTTAACATTCTTTGTTGCAACATTTTCTTTGCGTCTCGAAGTATCCGCAGATTCCGATGTGTAAGTTGAATGTTACTTAAACAATTTTTTTGATTTTTAATTCAAAGCTTGGACTAAAGCTTTGCTCATGGATTATGTAAAACCTTGTTAACAATTGAACAAATTGTCAAATTTATGGCATAAATCTTAAAATCGTCCAAATGCAATTTTGGGTTCATAAAATCGTCAAAATGACGATAAATCGCCAAATCTGGAAACAGTGCACACGAATTTGAATTGTGTTTGGAATTACCTTCACGCGTGTAGTAAATAACGTTTATTTTAAAGAATTTTTCTCATTCATTGCCTAAGATAATGGTTCAAACTTTTCTTATATGTTTTAGTTATATCATTTGTAAAGGCTTTAGGTAAAAATTCGAACAATTTTCATTGCATACATTCAGGTGCAAATTAAAAATTCATTTTAAAGTCTACTTTAGACTGCAATATGTTTGGTGAAATTCCAAATGATTTTTAAAAGTTGCGTTTATATGAGTGCCAAAGAAAATGAAGGATAAATAAAGTGAGTTTTTTAAATTATGTTTGAATGGAAGCTACAGTCATTTGTGAAGTGATCTTCTGAAAATTGAATTTGAAGTAACAATTAATTTATGGGACTTAACCACCACTCCAGAAAATATTTGATTGGGGTTGTCTAAAATATTGGACAGTTAATCGTCAATTACAATAGGCCTCGTCTATGACCCAAAATCATAGTTATATAATAGTTATATTTCTAAAACTGAATACCTACAATATTATTAGACAGGCTGCTAGACGGATTATCAATTGTTGTGGAATAATCCAAACCAAAATCTGATTCAGAGTTCATAGTTGCAGGGCGGGTTAGCATTATTTGTTGTAAGCGTTACAAATATCTACTCTTAATATCTCAGGGCAGGGCATAAAATGAGTATATTATGCAAATACATAAGAATCCATATCCATATTTATTTTCAATTTTCTTTGTGTTAAAATGTGTGTTTGTATCTCTTTTTTTTACAGACAAATTTTGTTATGTTTCATGTGAAACCCCCCAAAAAAAGTCGTTTAAATTTTTCTCACTTTTTAAAATAATTCAACCATAATTTTGCCTTTAAAAAATTGTGTCATCACGTCTAAAAAACTCCCCTATTAAACAACAACAACCATGAGAAATAAAAAATCTACATAATAAAATTCAACAACAATTGAATATTTAATTTTTATTCTTCAAATATTTTATACACTTTGATTTCTGTTTATTACCCCAAATAAATCGTTAAATTATGCCCCCAACACCAGCTGCTTGTGGCTTCGGCTGCATTTGAAAAAAAAGTATAAAAATAAAATTAAAGTATAAAATCGCATTTTATTACTGACACATACATTGAAAAAGTGTATAAAAGAAAAGAAAAAAGCCTCAAATACCAAAATAAAAATACAAAATTTAAGATGTGCAAAAGAAGAGATAACAAGAAACGGAAATCAAAGAAAAAAATCAATTTTCTTGTCGGTGATGTTTTTCCCGTTACATACAATATAATTTCCTTCCTTTTGTATTTGCATGTATTGGTTTGTGAATATGTGAGTGTGTGTGTGTATATGAATAAAAAGATTTTTGGGAAAATTGCAACTCCATATTGAATTGTTATTACGAGGCCATAAATATTGATTGTTATCTTAAGCATCAAAGTCACTAACACAACCATAATGTGACATATTACACATACTCATATAAAAATTTCCTTTTTAAGTAACTAAACAAAAACAAAAAAAGGTTTTTGATTTTCCTCTCTTCTCTTTTTTGATTTAAGAGAAACAGGTTTTTATTCTTAATCTTTATCGATTTCTTCCTTTTTATCCAGCCCCCTCTCTCCCTCTCTCTCTCTTTTTAAATTTAGTTTCTTTATAATTTCTTATAATAAAAACATGTTTATACCCTACACCACCATCGGTGGTATTATGAGTTTGTGAAGATCTTGGTAACGGAGGGAATAAATAGTCCAACCATCGCTTTTTAGTTTACGATTTGACTCAAAATCACTTCCTAAGTCGATTTAAACATGTCCGCCCGCCTGTTCGGCTGGCTGTCTATGCGAACCTTGTTTGCGAAGTACAGCTTGCAGTTTTGAAGATATTTTAATGAAATTTGGCATTTACTATTATTTTGGTGATGCCTATTGACACTTGTTATGATCGATCTATTATTTCATATAGGCTCCATAAAAATGTCCCCTCAGAATCATTTTGCGAAAATAAGTCTTATTTTATTCTAAAACAGTGTACCAATGTCCCCAGGATAGGTCCCATTCAACTACCCTTCAAAATATCACTTTGAAACACATAAATCGCTCATATACGTGGGAATAAACAATATTTTGTTAAATTAAAAATATATTAGCCGAAACCATTGTGTCAAAATTTACGAGGATCGGTTTATAATTTTTTTCTAAATCCCATATAATCCGCTTCATAAAGTCCTTTCAAAACGCATAAATTTCACATAAACAGAAAAGCAAATTATACGAGGACCGTTCATAAAATTTTCGTAGAAATCAATAAGTTGTAGGATATAACATAGTCGAGCTTAATCGACTATAATATTTTTACTTGTTTCTGCTTGACTTTATTCTGTAAAAGTGAAATAAAATATTTCATTTACAACATCTGCTAGAAGTCCATTAGAGGAGTGTATTAGAAGATTAAATGTTTTTTCTTTTTTTCTTCTTCTTATTCCTAAACTCTTGTACTTCTGTTTTGCCCTAAAAATTGATTTAAAACTTTAATACAATTTATTATGTGTATTTAAGGACATTGATATTAATACCTGCAGGCATATTATTTTCTATGTTATTTTATTTTTAAGTTCTTGTAATCAATGAATATTAAATTAAGTCGATTTATTTATATTTTTTTCTACGTTTTCAAATTGAATTTTTATTATTGGTTCTTGGTATTTATTGGGGTTTCTTTTGGGATAACAAATGTGAAAAGTTTAAGATGTGATTTCGATAATGACAGGAATTAGTGAATAAAGATAAATTTGGGAATTTCTTGAATGTAAGACTGTATTTTTATTATATATTCGCCTTTACCCGGTGCCCTTTGCTGCACAAAAATTCATTTCAGTCAGAGATCTCGAAAGAAATTTACCAAATCACGACTTTATTTAAAAAATATTATGCAACGGATATTTTAACAAATCTCTTTGACCCTGTACGTTCTAACCATCATGCAGTTTGTCCACTAAAATAGTTCCTTGAGAAAGTGATTGGGACTAAATTTGAGAACTCTCTCTGTTATGGTTATTTGTTATTTGCTTTGTATGTAGTCCTATCGGAATTTTTATAATTTATGTTACTTTCGGGTATATTGAGATCATTCTGTGAAAATTTTAGCAAAATCGGTAAGTAGTTTAGCTGTATCTGAGTTCCAAACAAACAAACACAGATTCAGTTATATATAGATTTAAAGAGATATTGTGTTGATTTTTAGAAAGTAATTGAAATAAGCTACGGGTATTTTGCTAATCCCTTTGAGCTTATCTGTTCTAAAATTTTTTTTATTTCCATTAGACGGGGTCTATACCTTCCTTTATTTCTTACCAATAAAACTGTTTCCTTGAGAAAGTAATTGGAACCAAATTAGAACTGTCGCTGTTATAGTTCTTTAGTTATTAGATAATAAAAAATTTGCTTTGTTTAGAGGCCTCCTACCCCCAGTCATAACCATCCAACATTGTGATTAGTAAAACAATTTCTCGAGGAAGCAATTGGAAACAAATTTCAAAATTTTCCTTATTAAAATTCTTTAAATATTTTATTAATTCAGAAATAATACTTTTTCTTGTATAGGGGTACCCCCCCCCCTCTGACCCTTTCCGTCCTCTAAAACTGATCTTTGAGAAGGTTATTTGAACCAAAATTAAGAACTCTCGCTATAATAGTTCTTCAGATATTTGGTGATCCTTCAAGCTTCAAGAGAAAGTGATTGGTACTAAATTTAAGAACTCTCGCTGTTATAGTTCTATAGGTAATCGATTATTAAAATTTGCTTTGCATGGGGGTACATCTCCCCTTACTCCAATCCGAATTTTTTAAGATTTATTTTATTTTCGTATATAGGGTATATAGGGATCATTGTCCAAACAAACACAGATACATTTTTATATATATATAGATTTAAAACATATCATGTTGCTTCTTAAAAAAATCATCCAAGGAAGCTATACGAGTTCGAATTCAGTTTTAATTCAGTTCTAGTTCAGTTCTTCTTCAGTTCTAGTTCAGATCTAGTTCAGTTCTATTTCATCTCCTGTTCTTTTCTAGTTGAGTTTAAATTTTGTTTTAACAAAATCCACAGTTAAAATATTTTTAATTAAAATTCATTTCTTTTCCTTAAAATTTATCATCAATTTAACTTTCTCAAATTGTTTCAATTCTCTTAATTTTCTCTCTCTTTTAAGCAAAACTTTATTCTTATTTTTGTCGCTAATGATCATAATTTTGTTTTAAAATCTTCCATTTGTTAAAATCTGCTAATTGGTCTCTAATATGTGTAATTAAAAGAAAAATGTTTGAGTTAAATATTTTCAACAGCTGCGGGAAATATAAAATTCTCTTTTAACTTTTGATTACTCGCATTTCCATATTTGCAACCAGAAAGAGGAAATAAATAATATTTAAGGATTAAAACGACTCTCTTTCATTAAACTATTATTTGTTTCCTTTAATAAGCTGACGTTTGCATAAAACTTTGAAAGCACTTACAGGTTTACTAATACAATCAAAACAAAAAAGGACCAAAGTAAATACTAAAAAACGAATGAAATATGCACAAAAAGTTGTGGTGTATTCTTTATACACATACACACTCGTTTATGTACATATCAATATAGCTCGGGAAGTATTTGTTTGGGTAAATGTGTGATTCATTTTTCCAATTCAAAAATCTAAAACAATTCGAAAAATGTAGTTATCAAGCGAAAAATTGGCAAATACTCGTATCTCACTCACAATTGTTAAATGTTACACAAAATTCTGCTGGTTGGTGAATGTTTTCCGTTAAAACAAACGACTTGTATGGGAGTACGGGAGTTCAAGTATTGAAGGCAGTTTCATAGTTGTTCCCTGGAAAATTTATAGTATGTACCACAGAGTTGCTGTTGTTGTTGTACAATTCAACGTGGTAGCATTAATGCAACAACAATAAATGTTGTTAGTGTTGCATAAAATTGACACAAAATCTCAATTGACATATTGGTGGGTGTTATAATGGTACGAGTAGGTTTTCTGGGTTTATTGGTTACAACCCGTATGTGAATGTGCACATTGCAAAGCAGCCAATTTTATAGATATTTGCGTATATAACGAGGGAAGGCTGTGGGTGTGTGTGTGTGTTACATTGTTAGCTGTTAAATTTTATCATTTTATATTCATGTAGTTTCATTTTTGCCTTAAAGAGAATTTGGCATTTATCGCTAATAGTTTACCAACAAAAAGTAACAAATCCTGTCAGTTTATATAACATTTTCAATAACTATTTGCTTTGACATATTTAAATTTAGAATGTTTATAAGAAAATGTATTCAGTTTTTAAGAACTTTTTATTTTTAAATTGTAAATTTTAATTCCCTCTAAACCATAATTATATATAAAGCTGCTTTAAGCCGTATTTGTTTCATTTAAAATAAATTAAGAGGAAAATTAATGTATGTGCAACAAAAATTCTAACTGAACAGCAAAATGATCTGGAATCTGCAACGGTATCTCAACTTGAAGCTTAAGTATAATCTGAACTCGTCATCAGAATTGAAATAAAATGTGCACAGGAATCAACATTGGAATATGTACTAGATTCGGTACTAGAATCAGAACAATATTCCGAACTGTATTCTGATATGAAATATAAATTAAAATCTGAAAAATAATCTAAGGAGAACCCGAGAACCTGAAATAGGATCTGAAGTAATAATTTTACTAGAATTTAAATTATAATCTGAACTGTAATCGGAAACAGAATCTGAACTGCTGCCTGAATGATGTACAATCTGAATCAAAACTTTAAACTGAAATTAAGACTAAACTAAAATCTGAACCAAAAACTGAAATACATATGAATAATCATTGAACTGAACTGGAATCTGAATAGAATATATATTTTATATCTGAAATATATTTGAAACAAAATTTGAACTCAGCTGAAATCTGTACTGCATTTCCACTTAAAATCTAAGTTGGAATCTGAAATAAAATATGAATTAATTCTGAACTGAAAAGAGAATTGGAAACTGAACTAACTTGAATCAGAATGTGATCTGGAGTCACAACTAAAATCTAAATCAGAAAGTGAATCTGATAATCCTTACTAGATGTTTAACTTCATTTTGAACTTGAACCCTGTATTCCTCGAACAATTTAAATAAGATATAATTTTCATTTAAATAAGATATAATTTTCATTTACACTTGATATTCCCATACCTTTAACGCAAAATGTCCCCTTATCACCAACACAAAAACACACACTAATCACTTTCTACTGTGCATTTTTCAAACATGTTAAAAACATAACCTCAACATTTGTGGTTTATGGATAGGAAACCATTAAAATGAGGATTTTGCAAAAATTGTGTTTTGTTACCCACTGCTGAAATACACACTCATACTTCAACACAAATGAGTAGCATTACAAGTACAAAAAGAAAAATCAATGATATGAATCGCTTTTGAAACAAATTGAAAGAAATGAAAGCAAAATGTGATACAAAACTAAATTTTGCACGATTTTGCCATATTAAATGGTTTGTAAAAAAACCACATAATTCTGTGCTTACACTAATACTCTTACACGTTCACACACTACCGCATTTTAACACTCACACCCACACACACATACATAAAAATGCAAACACTCACTTGCACCAATATCAGTCATCATAAATATACGCATGAAAAATATATTTAAATGAGTTTTTGTTTGAATTCTATACATAAGCACACATACATACATACATTTATCAATGTTTTCCTAACTATGCACACAGCCATTTAGGCGTCTGTGGTAAATGATACACTCTTTACTCTCTAACAAAAAATGAGAAAAAAAAGCTGGATTTTTTGAAAAAATCTACAAATAAACGAAATCATTTTATATAAAACATTTTAACACAAGAGCAGTTTTATTTCAAGTTTTGTAGTTGTAAAGTATTTTCCCGTTTTTATCCATTTCTTGTTTTTTTTTCCATATATTTCACAAATATAGCATCCATGTGTTTAAACTCTCACTCACACGCACACATACAAATACATAACATAAAAATACATTGAGTTTAAAAACGGTTGGATAGATAGTCAACATTTTGTATACAAGAGTAATAATAATAATATCATAAAATCTAGTATTAAGTGTAACATCAACTGCATTTACACACACATACACAAAAACATATATACACATATCTATGAACATATATATATATAGAAAGAGAGATTTAACAAAAATAGTACTTAAACCATATAGTAATAACAACATACAGAGCATACAGAGAGATATAGAAAGTGATATAGTCTCATATATCGCCCCCTTGAAATATGCAACATTTATTGGTGAAAACTTTTAAGAGCTGTAAAGTTTAAAAAGGATATAAACGATTTCATATAAACACTATAGTAAAATAAAATTGTGAAAAAGCGATCATTTAAGCATAACATTATTTTTGTGAAATGCGAAATATCAAGGAGTGAGATAGGAAAAATATTAACACTAATTTTATAAGTCCTTTGACGATCTTTTAAGTTGATTCTTTTTTAGTTTAAACAAAATTACTTAATTATACTAAAAATAATCTAAACATCTTTACATTTAGAAAACTTAATTTATTACAAATCAAATGATCCACTAATATGATCGCTTGAAACTATTTCAAGCTCATCACCTCATCAGTTAACAACTATAAAATGTTGGCGGAAATTTTTAACATTTTTAAACAAGTATTTTTATAGTAAAACATAGTGATACATGAAACGACATATGTGAGGGTATAAGACATGCAAACCATAGCATATGTGTGCTTTACATATATAAATATATTTAAAAAGTTTATAACAATTTTAATGTAAAATTCTCTATTACTACCGAAAATATGGATAATGTAACAGTGGTGTTTATCTTCAAAAAATTCCAAAAAATTTTAAAAATTTTCGGTATTTAAAAAGGGGATAAAATATATTTTCAGAACAAACTTTCAATAGACAGTATATTTTAGTAAACTAAACATTTCAGATTATATAATAAAAGCTTTTCAAAAAATGGAAATAAGAGATCGATAGTCATGCAAGTCCGACTACATTATACACTTCACATGAAACATGAACATTATGGTTCGACGCACATATAATAGTCACCTATAAGAGAGGGTTATGTCTTTTAAGACGATATTCGGAAGTGGGGGTTACATGAGGGCTATAGGAAACAGTGAAAAGGTTCTTGGAAAATTTGTTCTGGTTTTTTCTGGTTTTATATATCTTAAACATATGAAATATCATAGCGATACTAACATTTTTGTTTAGACTTATGTACTTTAATGAAATTTAAGGAAGACGTTCTATGTGAGAGCTTTGTAAATAATTTGTAAACCGATCTTTTCGAAATGGCTGGATTTGGATTGATGCAAGAATTATTTGCTCCAAACTTAAAAAAAGCTTCATACCTGTGAGTTTTGTAAGCCCATTTGTATGGGAGCTATCAGAAATATTGAACTGAATATAAAAAATTCTGATAGACCTAAAATAATAAAATGCACCAAATTTCATCAAAATGTCTTAAAAATTGAGAACTAAAGAATGTTCATGTAAATATTGTTATATTTACATGAACAGCCAGCCGGACAGACAGAAAGACGGGCGGGCATTATTTAATCGATTCAAAAAAGATTCTAGGTCAAATGGAATACTTAAAGGTGTAATGTGTGCAAAGTGTCAATCAAACAAATATAAAATAAACTATAATTGAAGATTTCTTTGGAAAAGCTCTTACTAAGTAAAAAAGCTCTGCTTTAAAAAACTTTTCATCATGTGTTCTATGAACAAATACAAAATATCAAAATATTTTTTTAATATTTTTGAAAAATTTAACAAATATAAAAAAGCATCTGAAAGAAAATAATTAGAAAAGCTTGTAACAAATATTATTTTATGTGCAAGCAATGAAAAATTTTTAATATTTTTCAAAGTATTTTTTAAATGAAAACAAAAAATTTACACAAATAAAAATAAAAGGAATTAACATCTCATTAAAATTTTGCAAAATAAAACACAACAAGTCTTTTCTAGAAAAAAGCACTAAAAATTTAAAAAATTGTAAACTGTTTGAAAACTGACAATATGAGCAGAAAGCTTTTTTAAAAAGAATCGTAAATAATCAAAATTACCAAAAAACTATTAACATTTTGTATTATGAAGCTTTTCAAGCATTATTTGCAGAATGACAAACGTCTTATGAATTTTTTATGGAAATAAATTATTTTCTAAAATTTACATCAAACAGCTTTTTAAGAAACTTTGGTCAACATTTCATAAAATGAAATTATTTAATGAAAGTTGTAAAGATTCTTCATATAAGTTTCTTGTTAAAGTGTGGAACACTGAAAAAAACTCTAAAGCTTTCATGATTACTTTGTTTGATAGAGAAAAAAGCTTACTATTAATTTTGAACCTGAGATTTTTTAAGAAAAATCTTATCTTTCGCAAATGCTTCTGACAGAAACGAAGCAAAAAAGAGCTTTATTAATATGTTGCAAAGCTTTTTGATTAAAATCATTTGAGTTTGAAAAAAAATTTTGAAGGAAGGAGCTTCAGTAAAAACTAAACAGTGAAAATAATTTATGTTATGTTGAATAGTTTTTTATAAAAAAAATATTTGAATTTAAAAAAGCTTCTGAAGGATAATGGTTTTTGGTATAGTTTCTGTTAAAAAAATATATTGAAGTATAAAATTTAATGAAAAACGTGAAGGGGTTTAAAAAGCTCTAGTTTTAAGTACTTTTAATACAAGATTTGAGAGGAAAAGAAGCATTGATGATGAAACAATTCCGAAAAAGAGCTTTAATTATTATTTAATAAAATGTTTAAAATTAATATTTTCAAAGAAATATAATTACAATAAAGCGTGTTACATCTAAAAGAAACTTAATGGCAGATAAAAGGACGAAAAGCTTTTAATGGAAAATATTCAAAGAATATTTCACAGACTGAAATATAAAGATAAAATATTTCGTTCGAAACAAATTATAAATTTAGGAAGCAATTTTAAATTAGAAAAAAAAGCTTTTGATGAAAGGCTTTTGATAATACTGGAATAAATATTTTGAAATAAATATTATTTCAGAAATGTGATTTTATATTTAAAGGAATTTTAATGTAAGATAATGATACCTAAATCTTTTTGTGTGAAGCTTTTAGTAAAGCTTTTATATTTCATAGAAATAGTAAAATATATATCAACGAATATGTACGTGACAATCTCATCTTTAGAACTTAATGTATTTTAATTATATGCTTTTTGTACATCCTTTTCTGATACGATTTAAGAGCAACTTATAGAGGTTTAATGATCTATCAATAAGAATTAAGTATTTTTCCACAGATAATTGTAAGTTAAGAAAACGCTATGTACTCAACATGTGGGCTAAGAACACAAAAAGATCGCTTGTTTGTCCCATCTGCTAAAAAAGGTTGAAATAAATTAGTTTATATTCAAAAGAATCCTTCCATGAAGATGACAGTAAATAGAGCCTTTTAGTGGGAAAAGAAAAACTTTCATGTTTCACTAGAAAGATTATTTATTTATATGAAAATTAATTTTTGAAATTATTTCAATCCAACTTTTATAACCAAAAATTTTATAAAATCCTAACCACTGTTCCCTATACCCTTTGAAGAAATCAAGTAAGACTCAGACGCTTAAAATGCGTTAACATGCTCTCGTCAGGCTTAAATGAGTTTTTATAATAAAGTAAAAAATGTATAAAAAATAAAACCCTTTTTCAGATCTCATAGTATGAACAAGGTTCTTTTTTTTGTAAAGGATTCGTTGGCAGTTTACATACTTGTATTAATGGTTGTATTCATGGTTTACTGCATTTATAGTGGTACGATAATATACTTTATTTTTCATATAACAACAACAAAAATATAAAACCAATCAATGTCTTTTTATACCCTACACCACTGTATGTGGTTGGTCTACTATGCGTTTGTGCTGATACTTGTAACATGCTAAAGAATGGTATTATCTCAAACTTTAAGTATTCGACTCAGAATCATAAGTCAATTTAACGCTATGCATTCGCTGGCTGATCATGTAAACGTTATGAGCAGTCTACAGGTCGCAATTTTTAAGGTATCTCGATAAAATTTGCTACATATTATTATTTTGACCACGCACGAGCCTTTGAAATTGGCCATATACAGTTCAATATTTTAGGTACGTCCCACACAAAACATTCTCCCTGGAGTTTAATGGTCATAAATATATACCGATTTTAACAAAATTTAGAACATGTAAGTCCACTAATATTCTAAAACAATGTGACAAAATATGTGAAGGTCAGTCCATTTTTTTCAAAATCTCCTACCAAATATCACTTTTAAGGTCATAAATCTTACATATACATTGATATTGTAATAATAAATAATCAAATTAAGACAAATATAAGCAAAAATCTATGTAAAAAAATATGCGAGGGTCGATCTATAATTTCTACTAGCTCTCATATAACCCTTCCAGGGTCGTTCACTAATTTTTCGTAACTACTATTTATAACTAACATTGTGGTGTAGGATATTACATAGTCGGGCTTCAACGACTATAACATTCTTTCTTGTTAAAAAAAATAATAATAAAATACAAATTCTTTTGAAACATTTACAGTTATATAACTTTAAAGACACTTTAACCTGAAATTTGTTATATGAAAAAAATTTAAAAATCAATTTACTTTGTGTTTCATTTTTTTTTAATTTAAAAGATTTAAAAATATATTTTTGTATACTTTAAGGGCATATTTATGTATTTTGACTTGTAATGCATAAATTTTAAGATAAAACAGGAAGTTGTTATAAGCAGGAGGGATTAAAAATACGGACAACATCAAAAAAAAAAAAAAAAATAAGGAAACGGAAAAAGGGTTAAAACAATTTTGCATAAGAATGAAAAGAAAATAAAAAAAGTAAATTTAATCTTTATTGTCTTGTAAATGTGGCTGCTTATATTTTTACTGAAATAAAAAAACCCATTAAAAAAGGGGAGATTTTTCTTTGTTTGTTATTTTCTTTCAATTTAAAATCGAATATTTAGCAAAAATATTTACACAAAATAAATATAAAATAAATTTTAAAGATATAAATTTATATGTAAAAAATATAATAATTTTAAATTAAAAATCTTTTTTTCTTTTAACGCGTCTCTAAACTTAAAATCTATATTTCCAGCAACTTAAACTAGACCATTTACTTACACTTTACTAAACCTTTTGCCCTTAACCACTTTTACCTGCATATTTAGTATTTACTACAACAAAAAATTATTGTCCTTTTTTGAACTGCAATCTCTTTCTAGGCTCATTTCATTGTTAGCACTTGAAAAAATAAATAGCAGCATAAATCAAGTTGCTGTTAGTATTAAACCTCAAAACAGCAACCGACTAAACATTCCCCTTTCCCGCCCTTTAAGCAGAAACAGTTTCGTAAAACTTTACTCATGAAAACTTGTTTTCCCTTCCAGCTTTAAGCTTAAAGTAATTTAAGAATTCTTCACATGTTCGGCAGCACATACACCCAAAACACTGATATGCTCAATTAACCCAAATTCACATAAAATACGAACACATGCATACTGAATTATCCTGGTAAAATTTCCTTTTGTACTAAAACTGTTTATGGTTGCATTTGGCAATCACACATTCATTCATTGTATTTCAGTTACAATAAAACACAATTTTCTGTCTGTTGTAAGAGATAAATTAGAAGATAAGAGAAGAAGTTTTCTTTTATCCTGGCAAACGGTTCAAGGAGCCATAAATTGTTTCGTGAAATAAGGAGCCAACAAAATGCAATTTGTAAGCAGAAAATTTGTGAACACAAAGAGTCTATTTAAGGGGAATTATGGGTCAAACTTTAGTTAATATTTTCAGATCGAGTTAAGTCAATGCTGTATACATTTAGCTTAAACTTAATTGAATCTAAAGCAACATTAACAGAATCCGAACTATTAATCTGAATAATAAGCTGAACTTGAATCTGAATCAGGATCTGTATTCTGTCCGAACTAGAAACTGAATCCTAAACTGCACAAAAATCTCAACTTAAATCAAAAATAGAATTTGAACTTGAATCCAAATTAGACCCTGAAAGGAATTGCAACAAAAAACTGAAATGGAAACTGTAAATTCCTGAATAAGATCTCAATAAGAATCGTAACTAAAGTTTAAAAGATAATGTGAACTAGAAACTGAATAAGAATCTGAAGATGACTATCAATAGATATCGGAACTAGAACCTGGATAAAAACAGGAATCTGAGTCATTATCTGACTTTAAAACTAAAACAGAAACTGAATTTATATTTAACTAAAATGTGTAACCTTATCTGAATAAATATCTGACATAGAATCTAAATAACAATCCAAATTTGGATTCAAAGTAGAACTGTACTAGAATGAATGGAACTGACTAAACTGAACTAGAAATGAACTCAAACTGAACTAGAACTGAAATGGAACTGAACTTAAATTGAAATGGAACTGGACTTAAAACTAAGACTTGAACTGAACTTGAACTGGACTTGAACTGGACTTGAACTGAACTTGAACTGAACTGATCCCCAACTATATTATCTTATATCGTTACAGAATATATTTTTATATAAATTGTTAAACTGTTTTCCTGTATATGAAATTTCTATGAAAACAAATTTATTGAAATGATTTTCATTAATATTCCATTAAAGATTTTATTTTTCCCAATATAAATATTTCATTAAAAACCATTTACTACTAAAAATGAAATTAAATATTTGAATAAAAGTCAAAAGCAATTTTTTGTTAACACTTGAACGTATGATTGATATTAAATTTACAACTAACAAAATATTAATCATACGTACCTTGTTGAAAAAAATTATATAATGAAAAAATCTGTTTTATACTCAATTCTATATATTAAAAAAGTAAGAATCACATAAAAACATTATTTTAATCTCTTTTAATTTTGCCAATTGTGGCTTTTTTGAAAAAAAAGAAGAAAATAACTTTTGGACAAATTGATTTAAATAACTATTAAACCAATTAAAGAATTTAATTACACTTATTGTTTAATAGCTTTTTTATTATTGTTTGTTGTTGGTGATGTATGTGATATATATTTTTTTATAGAAATCTGTTGATTTTTTATTTGAATCGAAATAAAGCAACAAAAAACAATAATAAAAAATTAATACTTTGATCTGTTAACCCAGTTTTCTTATTTCAACTTATGGAGGGGAGAGATTTAGTGTGATGCACCCACACAATCACATATTCCATACATTAAGTGATATAAGGATATTCATATGAGTACAAGAGTGCGTATTTTGGGTGTGAGTGAGAACATCAAACTATAAGCTGGAAGTTTATTGCATTTTTAATTTATAAAATTGAAATTTTATCGAGTATTTTTCGCACAACGAAGTGTAGGGGAGAAAAAAAAGAGAAATGGAATGAAAGATATAAAAATGAAGGAAAATTGAATACAAAAGTAAAATAATATTTATATGTTAATGAACATATATATTCACTGTTAAAGGGAAGCAGGATAGAAAGGTCTTTAATGGTTATTTCTTATTGTTGTAAATTATTAATATTCCCGTATTCATAAATGAAATTAATAAATTAAAAAGATTTACTCACAACACATCTAGTAGGAAAGCAGCTCGGTAAGCTCAGAGCTCAGACTATTTAGTACGAAAAGGTAAAAATCAAAATATACAAATTTAGAGCTCAAGAAGGGAGCATGGGAATTGAAGTCATGTTTACCTGTTCATCTGATTCTCGAGAAAGTACCAATAATTTATTATAAGGAGGTCTATAAATACCGAAATTAGAACCAAGAAATATATCAAAACAGACTGGTTCTATTCCTAAGGCTTCACTTATTATTGGTTTGACTTGGTATTCTGTTGTTATGCTAAGAAGCCCTTAATTTGTACGAGAACAATATTGTGGTATTTGTACCAAGAGGGATCAATCCTTCAAACTGTCCGCAGCTAAGGTCAGTGGAGAGATATTGAGCTCTTGTAAAAAAGAATTGAAGAGCATAAAGAGATATCCAAAATTGTGATAGATTTTAAACAGATATGGACTATGTGTTTGAACAAAGTGACAGAAAGCACTACAAAACGTTAATGGATTTTTAACAGGAAGTTTATTGTTTTCGGTTGTTGTTAACACATATGTGTGTTATGAATATTTCTATTCCAGTCCTTATGTATTCCATTTGATTAGAAAATTGTTAAAATTGCATTTTACATGTCCTTTCTTCAAAATCCTTTTTGAATTTCCCTCCTATTTACATTTGCATATGTGTAGATGAAACAGTTTAAATGTATTGGTTTATATAAATAAAATATAAAGCTTTTTTATTTAAACTGTTACAATATGCAAAAGCCAATCAACAAGCAACATGCTACACCAACAAGAATCAACTGATAAAATGTATGAAAAAAAACAGAACACAAAACAAACGAATACACTCTCTTACATAAAACTATACCTCATACAGAAATTTAACACACACATACACCTTCAAACACTCAATCCCACTCTCATGTTTCGCGTTTACCTTTTACAAGTATAAAAGTTGTTTTGAGGAAAAAAACTTTAATCTGAATATTGTAAAACAGCTTGATTTATGAGGAATATATATTTTACCTCTTTTTCTTATGGTTTTATTCTCTTTTTTTCCTTTTGCATTTCAGTTTTGGAGGTAGAAACTTTTCATTTTTACCTTCGCTGAATTCATTTTCATTTCTGTGTAAAACCAATTAAAAACGTAAACGTACTAAATGTAAATTTTACACAATAATATTACACGGTTTTTTTATATTTTTTTTATTAATTTATTTTTTAGCAAAAACAACAACAACAAAATTGTTAATAAAAATGTCAATAAAACATGTGATTTTTCATGATAAACTTTTGTATTGAAATGAAATGAAATTAAATATGCAGAGATTGACTGTTGTAATTTAAAATTTAATTGAATTGTACTTGAAATATTGAACTGATAAATTGAAGTTCTTTTTGCAGTAAATGATCTTTATGTCAGATAAAGGATTTGATAAAAAAGTTGTTTGACAGTACAAATAGATTAAGGAATTCTGAAAATGGAAAATGTCGATTACTATAATTTTATTCAAAATTTACTCAGTTTTTTTCTGAGTTTTAGCTCTTTTTGATTTTTGTTATCAATTTAGCACAAAGTTTTCAATCGTTTTAATACCCTACACAACCACAAAAAATGTGATGAGGGTTTATAAATTTTTCTTACCATTTTTTCAACGAGAAAAAGTAATCTAAAAGTAAAAAAATATATATTCTTGCAACAAATTATAATTTGTGTTGGCTTTGCTATGTCCGTCTGTTTGTTTTTGACATGATTTTATCCACAGTTTAAAATCGGCTTATTAGTTGCAGTAGAAAAAATATAGATCGATATCTGGGAAAACCTCTTAAAGCTAAACATTTGAACAATGATTTTGATCAAACGGCAAATTCTATTTTCATGGAATTTATCACACTGATATCGCTTTTAATAGAAAACGTTACACGTTATACACTTTTGGATAGGGCACAGGGGAGGTGTATTCCACATAAAAACAAAACATTAATATTAGATATTTATATAACATATTTTTAACTAATACAGACATGTTTGGATTAAGTAGTGCTTTAATAACCAAATATTATAGAGTAATTTAGAAAGGGCAATTTAGAATAGGCTATGGAAGTGGTAACTTCTAACAAACTGAACTTTTAATATCACATATCTGAAACTTTTAACCCAATTAAACTTAATAACATAATATAGATTTATTAAAAAATTTTAAAAAGCGAATATATTTGAATTCAAGACGGGAAATTTAATGACATTTGGCGCATGGATGAGCAATGTTATAGACTACGTAAATTTTGGAATAGTTTTCCCAAAATTATGATTTTCGAAGGCCTAAAAAATAAATTCTTTGAAAAATTTTGATATGAGAAATGAAGAAGGAAACCTATATTCCACTCTGCCGAATCGTAAATATCTTCAAGTCAAAAGTGATTTTTGCAATTTAGACTCGAAGATATAATTTCCTGATTTTATTAAAATGCTTTAATTTTAAGTAATTTAATGAACATAAAACATTGCTCTTCAATTCGAATTATTTTTTTTTCTCATATGGAAGCTATGGTCAAAGTTATTTTACCCCGAATTCTATTGATATACTAATATTTAACTTAAATTCCTGTCTGAAAAAAAAAGAGAATTGTTAAGGAGCTTTAGTCTAATAAGCGCGCGATATTCATGAAATTATTATGAATATCGGCGTAAAAAAAATTATACTAAATATTGGATGGAATTATTCCACAGTAAGCTGTATTGAAGAATAAGCTCTACTCTGGAATGAGACGTAATTCGTTGAAATGATAACATATATTAAATCCCATTTGTAAGAGTTTTATGTGCTTAAAGGCTTTTTCTGAACAAGTTCCTTTGTATTGGAGGCAGAAGTTTAGCGTTATATTCATTTAATGTAATAAATTAAAATTGCGTTCAATATCATACACTGATATACATTAAACCGATTTAGATGATTAGAGATATTAGTTTAGATATATTAGTCTATAGCGATTGGAGATTAAAATAAATTAGGCCAGATTTTTTGTTACTGTTCTAAGCGTACTCCCATTAAAAAGCAAAAAACTGTTTAGAATAAAACAAATAATCTGGACAAATTTTTTTGAATTTTTAGTTGATACTTTCTGGAGTTACGCGCGGATGCAATATACCTTCATTATTAAATTCCCGACAGATATTTCCGGGATTTACAAAAATAAATTTCCAGAGAAAATCCCAGGAACGTTTTTCAGTGGAGAAACCCTAGTCCTGACTTACGCATATTTATGACGCGATTTGAGATCACACGATGTTCCTTCGTAATATAGGCGATGGTACTGTTTACAGATTTTTGCAGTTATAAAATTTCAAATTTGTTTAGTTCCAACAAAACTGAAGAGCTTAATATATAAGATGCTCTTAACTCTTTTATGAATGATGAATGCGTACTTCAGCTAGATAATGATTCGTCACATTTTCCATAGAAGTCTTTAACTTAACTTAAACCCAATAGAAAACTTGTAGGGATTCATGACCCGTTAGGTTTAATCAAATAATGCCCAAAACGAAGAGATAATAACTTTAACAAGGTTTATGCTAAAAATAGAGCATGTGTTGGAAGAAATTTATTCAATTCATCTTAACAGATTAGTGAAATCAATTCCAGAACGTATTTTTAAGATAATTTACAACAAAGAATCAGACAACCATTATTAAAAATGCTATAGAGACTGATAAGCTTAAGCGCGTTTAAATACTATTAAAATGACAGTTGAACTATAAATTTATTTATTACAAAATAATAAAAAAAATTTAAGTTACAACACTTTAAATGAAGTCTTAGTTTAATTATTAAATATATTATTTTCCAACTAAAAAAAAAACTTGTTAAATTTTTTCTAAATCTTTAAAAAAGTAATGTGTCTTTATAGGAATAAATCAGTCGAAAATCGATCAAAACCTCTCCAATACTGTTTGTATTTCCAATACTTTTTGTAAAGGTAAAAATTGATCATTAGGTTATTCTCTGCTAATGACTTTTCACTGTTTTTCTTTAACATTCTTCATTGCATAATGATTATATAACTTATTTCATCCTTCAGTTCTCTTCTTTAATATTAATCTTTATAAATTCCTTTTCATTTTTAATTACTTTCCATACAGAGTACATAAATTACAAAATCTAAAATTAAAATTAAAATCCCAATAATTCCCCTTAAAAGTCCTAAGCACTTCAAACATATTTATTTAATGCCCCCAAATTAGCTTCTCAACAAAAATTTAATTACAAAAAGTGGCCAATTTAAATTAAAACTCGTATTTGTAATAAATTATCTCAAATAATTCCTACAAAAACGCAACCGATAATGACCCTTCAAATATCTAATTACCCAAAATAATATAAAATTTGGAAGAGAACTAAACAGGAATTAAACATAAAATATAATAATGACATTGAGGTCAATTTTCTATTAAAATCAAATGAAAACGAAACTTAACACACACACAAAAAATGAACATAAAAGATACAAATAGAGAGAGAGAAAAAACAAAACTAAAACAAACAACATTTTCACTATAAAAGACCAGCGCGAAAATGGCATTTTAATACAATCAAATAAATGTAAGTATTAGTGTGTGTTAGTGCGAATGTGTAAAACAGAAAGAGAAGTGAATGAAATGATATTTGTTAGCTTTTGTGTGTAAATTACCATATGTTAATAAGTGTTTGTGTGTTTGTGTATGTGTGTGTGTCATTTTTTGTTTATGTGTTTGGCATAATGAATACTAATTAAGTTTTAAGTATCATTGAAATTGAGTATAATTTTTTTTTGCTTTCTTTTATCTTATTTTCTACGTTCTGTTATTATAATCTACACCATCGTTGGCGGTTGGGGTATTATACGTTTGAGCTGATGTTTGTAACATACAGAAAAAATGACCGTCGCAGTACGGCTGGTATTTAAACGTTGTGAACAGTCGAATGGTCGCAATTTTTCAGATATCTCGATGAAATTAAGTACATATTATTACATAAGCCATGTGTGATCCAATATTCCAGGTACCTCCCAAGGTAGTGTTCCACTCGGAACGGGGATTTAAAGTCATACAAGTCCTTAATATAAAGCGATTTAAACAAAATTAGGGGCAAGTAAGTCTAATAATATATAATAATAGTTCTAAGACGAATGTGCCAAAAAATGCGAAATTCGACCCATTTTTGCTCATAGGTCCCATTTAAATTTCCTTCCAAATACCACTTTTAAGGGCATAAATTTCACATATACGTTGGTATTGTAATAGTAGCTGGTCAAATTAAGGTTATAAGCAAAATTTTATTTGACAAATTATACGAGGGTTGATCCATAGTTTCTTCTATCTCTCATATAACCCTTCAGCAAAATTCATTTTAAAATGCATAAATTCCACATAAATATTAGTGTCCCAATAATGTACTGCACTGTTATGAATAAATTAGAAAATTAAATTATACGAGGATCGTTCAACCATTTTCTGTAACTACTATTTATAACCAACATTGTGATGTAGGGTATTATGTAGTTGGGCTTCATCGAATATAACATTCTTACATGTCTGTTTTTCTCTTTGTGTCCTTCTTAACAATGTTAAGTATCCTTATAGCTTTTACAAACACTAAAATAAGAAAAGTTCTTTTCCAGCTATAAACCAAAATAGGCAAAAATGGCTTAAGAAAATTTTCACGAGAGGTAATCACAGAGAGAAGAGAGAGGAAGAAGAGAAAACAATAAAAGCAATTTAATTTGCGTATGTAATTAATTTAATGCTTTTTTCTTGTTGCTATTATTATTTTTGTTGTTGTTGTTGTTGCTGCGTTTTATGCCATTAAAACATTAAAATGTCCATTAAAAACAATACTGAATATTTATGTATGAAACGATGATGATGAGCTCCAACTATTTTATTTAATGTGAAGATATTTAGGATGCGTTTTATTGTTGTAAAATTTATATTACATGCGTTCATTGGCAACTGAAGATTAAAATGCGATTTTCGTGAAGTTTCAATACAAATTAATAGAAATTCTATATTATTGGTCATTTTATAATTTTTATTTGATGTAGTATCACTGTATTCGTCTGAAGAATTCAAATATATAAATTTCAATAAAATATTTAGTAAAAAAGAGATCTTGAAATGTAGATCGTATAATCTTCACTAAAATTGCGTACAAAAAGCTTTCAATGTAATAAAAATGTTTTCTTAAATTCCCAAAGATGTGAAGTGAAATCCCAAAAATGGATTTTTTGGTTTTCGGCCTAAAAACTACACATTTATTAAAGACGTGGTAAAGTCATTACCAAAGAATTGTAAACAATTTGAGGTTTCTAAAACTATATTCAACTTAAAATTCAGGCTTTGGGATTCAAAAGTTCAAATAAATTTTGATTAAAAAGGGATCAATTTTGAAACAAATGGTCAAATTTTAATAAATAATTAAATTAATTGAATAAATAATTGTTTTTTAACTAAGTAAGAAAAATTAACAAAATCAGGGTAATACTTTTAGATATATATTAGCAAGGCTGATCCTAAAAACTGCAAATCTTTGTGAGTTGAAAATTCAAACCGGAAAAAGTATAAGAAATAAATATCACATTTAAACAGGATTTAAAAAAAAAACCTTTTCAAGTTTAATATAAAACAAAAAATGATTGTCCAAAACTCTCCGATTTCCACCCTATAACTGCGATCTCATCGAACCTTAATGGCATTCCCACGATAATT
This sequence comes from Cochliomyia hominivorax, assembly GCA_004302925.2. Lineage (NCBI taxonomy): Eukaryota > Metazoa > Arthropoda > Insecta > Diptera > Calliphoridae > Cochliomyia > Cochliomyia hominivorax. Next base: position 14,981,060 of record PYHX02000495.1, read on the forward strand.
GAGTCTTCGTTCCGGAACGATCTGAGTCACACTTGGCCAAAAATTGTCAATCCAGCGACAGTTATCAACGAAAGTTCTTTCTCAAGAAAGAATTAGAGGATACAGCCCAGCTGTTACAACAACACATTAATGGTGTCCAACTGACAAAGTTACAGTTCCGCACTCTTCTGCTATCATTGTTAAACATCATTTAAATCCATTGGACCGTTACAAATTTATTTCTTAAAAATCGATTCTGTCTTACTGAGCGATTATTAAAACAATGTTTTGTGACCACTGTGAAGTGAATTTTTTGCGAATAAGTTTTCAATTTCAATACCCACGATGATCACGTTGTGAGGTCTTACCTTCTTCTTATTTAAAAGATCTTAAGAATGTCGAAGTGAAATTTCATTTAAAATTTTCAACATATAAAATAATATATTTAAAATCCCTAATTTCTTCTCATAAAAACTCAAAAAGAAATGACATAAAAATCAAACCGGAAATGAAAAAAATACTAATATTATTAAAGTTAAACTCCATTTTCTATTAATATTTAAGTGGTTTTATTAATTTTTTTACTCTTGTAAATTTGTTCACGTGTATGTGTTATTTTACTTCACTCTCATTATCAAAATTACATAACTGTTCTTTATATATAAATGTTAACATGTATTTATTTGATTCTGGATTTTTGAAAAAAAAAAAAAAAAAAAAAAAAATGGGAATTTCCTTTCTGTATCTGTTGTTTTAAACTTCATTAGCAAAAGACAACAATAAATTAACATAAAATTATGGTTGCAATTTCCAGAAACCAAAAATTCTCTTTTGTTGTGCTCGTGCAAACAGAAAAGGTCTCCTCAGAAAACACCAAATGACAATACAAAAGCAACATTTTAACCAAAATGAAGATTACGAGAGAAACAAATACATACAAAAGTGAATTATGTTGCAAAGATAAAATGAGAACATATAAACAAAAGACACAGTGTAACGATTTATTAAAAAAAAATTTACATTAAAAAAAAAAAATTATAATTTTTTGCTCATCATTAAAATCAATATGAATATTTTTTAAAGAAATTATGAATATTTATTTATATATTTGTTCTTTTATTTTTGTTAATACACTGTGCTTTAAGCCCAAAGTCTTTTATTATTGTTTATAAATCAAACGAACATGGATCTCTGTTTAAATGGAGTGTTTTATTAACTTTATCATTACGTATGTAACGCTAAGAAGGAATCTTTTCAGACCCCCATAACGTATAAATATTCTTGCATCAAAACAAATTCTGTGTTGACTTAGCAATGTTTGCCGTCTGTTCATCTGTATGTCTGTCTGTTTCTCTGTTTTTGGCACGCTCACATTTACAATAATTAACAGAGTTCAATGAAAATTAGCCTGAGTATGTGTTATAGTCCTTGGAAGCTTGCTATTTAAACCGGTCAAATCGGTTCAGTATATTAATAGATATAGAGCGATATCTGAGGTAAACTCTAAGTTCAAACAAAAAAAATTTTCATAAAATTGTCAACTATAAATTGCCATATTTAATTGAAAATTTGCATAATATTAAGCGACATGTACTTCATTAACATTCCCTTATTAAAATCGGCTCAGTGGAGAGTATTTAAGATTCGACATAACCGAATTTAGCATTCTTACTTGTTTTGTGTAATTTACACTCGTAAAAAAAAAAAACAGTTAAATTAAAATTCACTTTAAATTATCCATGTGAATGTTTAAATGTATCCTTTTATATATTAACAGGCATTTACAAGGATATTCATTTAATATTTTAATAACATTAAATAGCAATGTAATATTAAATATCCTTAACATATCAAAAAATGGAGGAAAATATTCATTGTAATCGATTATGACACTTAAAAAATTTTTTCCTATTAAAGTTTTAATAGAAAATATTTTCCCAAAAAAAGGGGAAATAGCAAAATTCATATCATAAAATTTCATAATTCTTCTTATTTTTATTGAGCTCTTAGGTTTTGTGACCAAGATTTTCTCCAAGTGTAAGTGCAATATCGTCACTGTAACCTAAATCCTCTAGTGATTCCTTTTCTCTATGAACAAACTTCGTTCATTATAACATCCAGTACCATTGTGAATGTGGTAGGGAGCGTTCCTATTTTCCTCAGGAATTGCTTTTATATAGAACTGAGAGTTCTAGAAGTACCCCAGAAATAATACGAATACGAAAACATAGCTGTGAGCGAGGACATCATAGGACATAGTTCTTCATAACGGCAATGCCAACCAGTCTTATCAATAATTTCCATATGATAGTTTGTCTGATGGTGGTCTCGAAAAGTAAGTTCAGGAGAGCGCGATATTTTATTTTAATGTGTGGGGTGTTATCTTTATCTCCTATTTGGTTGTCTCATGATAACAAAAAAGGAGCAAAATAACAACCCTCTAATTATTGCAATCTTCCAGGTAACTTAACGGTGATGCCTTTCTGTTCCCTCAGGTGATGTAGAGCCATAATAGATGACATATTAATCCTGCTTAATAAAAAACTCAATGTATGCGAGATACCCAAATCTCAGACCTTTGAAAGCTTGGACCAAGTTGGGTTTTGAAGAAATATTTTTTAAATTTAATACGCATTTTTTCTGGTCACACATTTCAATCAAATTAAAAATATTTTCTTTTCATTGACATAAAACATTATAACTGAATTAATTTATTAAGGTAACTTTTGTATGAAAATTTATTTAAAAAATCAATTTATTTTGTTAAATTCTCCTCAATTTTCTCCAAGTGTAATCACTTTTCTTTATATTCCTGTTTTATGTTCGTATTTCTTCTATAAAACCAGTAAATTTGTTAATAAAATAAAATTTCATTTTTCATTTCCTGTTCAAAGTTGATTTTATTGTTGTTGTGTCTGTTCAATTTTGTTATCATTTCTTTTTATTTTTGGGTTAAGACGAATGAAGAGAACATCATCTATGTATCCAAGTATTCTTATACATATATGTATGTATGTGTGTTTGTGTGTCTGTTGAATATCTGTCTGTGTAATTATTTACTTTAATTGTTCATAAATGTTTAATATAAAATTATTATTACAATAATTCTCTTTCTTTCTTCTTCTACTCACATTCATACAGACAGATATTTTTATTATTTATCTTTTAAGGATGAGTAATATTTTCAGTTTTTGTATATGTATCTTGAGTATATAAATACATTTATGCAATTATTATGAGTGTGATTATGTGTAAGTTTTGTATGGCAAGATGACAAATGATATATAAGGTGATTAAGAAGAAAAAAGCTTAATTGCTTATTATTTTATTGTATGTGTATATGAATTTTTAAACATGTGTAAATGTCTGTCAAAAAAAAAAAGTGTAAATGGATTCATATTTATGTGACAGACAAATTGTTTTAATATTTTTTATTTAATTTTAGTTTCACTGATTTAAATGTGAAATGTATTTAAGTAAAATTTAATTAAACTTGAGATGTGTGTGTGTGTTTATTTTAATTAAAACATCTTTTTATTTAATTATTCAATTTTAACTTAAAGGGAACTTTAATGACAAATTTAATTTAAGGACAAAGAATTACGAAGGTAACAATGTAAATATGGCACATTTGTTGTAGAAGTGTATAGAAATGAGCTAAAATTACTAGAGGAATCCTAGGAGTACATTAGAATTTCAAATCTGTGAAAACCTTCGGAACTTTGAAGATTCACTTTTTTTATGATGTTAAAAATTTATTCAAAAAAACTTAAAACAGTTAAAATTTAATAATCGAAACGAATAACGATATTTTTATTTAAATTTCAATATTGGATATGTGAACTTATATTTGAAGCAGGAAATAAAAACGTTTCTCGTTTTTTATGTATATCAAACAAAGGGCCTCAATCCATATAAATCATTACAAAATTTCATTTTTATTTCTCGACTTATAGTTGATAATTTTACGAAAGATGCTATATAATAGAAAACTTTCTCGGAGCTAAAAAAATACTCTGATCAAATTTCCTTGGGCTCTGTCAATTATTGTGAATGTGAACGTACCATCAACAACAGATAGGTGTACGGACAAGCCGAGAGACGGTTATAGCTAAATCAACTCAGATTAGATTTGATGTAAGAATATATATACATTATTTGAATGATGAAAGGTAATACACAAAGAAAAAACATGAAACAAAATCAATTAAAATAAACTTTTTAAATTTCTTTTATTCTCAAAAAAACTGATTTACAGTAAAACAATGTTATATTAAAATTTTTTATCTATGAAATAAACTCATAACTGAAAAAATTTTAAATTATTTCTATTTTAGTGAATTTCACATTGATTTTGATCTGTGTGTATATTCTCTTTACTACTTCTGGTGGAGGATATAAAATTATGTTTTCACTCAACAATGAATTAACTTTTTCATAATTAATTTTTATCACAATTATGTCCGATGTGTGTGTATTAAATTTTTTTCGTTCTCACTCCTTCTTAGCTAAATATTCTTTTATTATCTTGTCTTTTTAATTTTATGTCGAAACTATTAATTAAAAATACTAAAATTTCCTTATCATTATTTCCACTAACATTAAGTTAATTGTTACTTAAAAAAACAAATACACACAAAACTTTATAGTTTCAAAAAAATATTTAATTTTTTTGTTTATAAAAATTTAGAAAAAAATTCCATTTTAGAAATAAAATCTTCTTTTGAAGAAATGAACATCATAAAATTTAGAAAAATAAAGTAAAAACTGACGAGTTCTATATTTTTCTTTTTAAAAAACTTAAAAAAAAAACTTTTGCAAAAGCACTAAAGAAACGATTTTTATTTATTTGTCTAAAATAGAAAATAAAAGTTTATTTGAAGAAGAAAAAACAACTTAAATTCTTCTTTTTGTGGGTTTATTTGAAATCATTAAGAATATAAAGTTTTTTTCATAACCTCCACCATCACAATTGTAAAAGATGGTGTGTTAACTTTGTCATTCCATGTGTAACGCTAAGAAGGAATCATAACCCAGTGATGTGTATATATATTCTTGTATCAAATCAGAATCAATTTAGCTGTCTGTCTGCTTGTCGGTTGTTGGCACCCTCACATCCTCAATATTGAAAATGCTAAATGAAATTGGGTCTAAGTATTCGCTATAGTCCATAGAAGTTTCCTACTTAAAACCAGAAAAATCGGTTCAGTGTAATAAAAGATATAGACAGATATATGATGCAACTTCTAACTTCAAGTCAAGAGCTTCCATAGAATTATATAAGAAATTGTAAGTTCTATAAACTTCATTACTATTCCAAAAATGATCAAAATCGGTTCAGTAGAAACCCAGTTAAAGCTAAAAATATGATTAATTTGATGACTTATTAAGTATCCTGTGTTATATTTCAGGAATTAATACGTTTGTGAGTGTATGTGTATGTTTGGAATCTAACGTATTAACTTTACACGAATTTGTGGTGGATGGTATTGAAGATTCGGCATTGCCGAATGTAGTATTCCCATTTGTTTTTTTTTCTATAATTCATAAAGTACTTTACTTTTCCTTTTTATTTTCGTACTTTTTTCAATAATTTATCTTAATGGCGTGAGTTGTTAGGAAAAAAGTTAATATTTTTACGTTTTTGTTAATTTAATTTTGTATTTGTTGGCTTTTAAATTTTTAATTTATCTCTAGTGCTGATTTCATTTTCCTTTTATTTTTCTCTTATTGTTTGTTTTTTTTTTTTTTCGTTTAATGTAGAAGTCATTTGTGGCAGGCGTGGTAGTTGAAAATTGCTGCTAATTACAAGTAAAACAAAGAAGCAACAAAAAATACAATAATAAAATGGCTAGATTTTATTATATAATTATTGGGTTTGGGAAAAAGTAATGCGTTTAAGTTATTGGTTTTTATTTAAATTTATTGAATCACTGGTGCATAAAGTTATAAACGCATTTACGTCTTAGATTTGTCTTTGAGTTATTTTCGTTTTTATTTCCCCCCCCCATTGAAAAATTAAATTTGATCACACATACGATGTGTTATGCCGTGAAGTTAGCCAATGAAGTATATATTCTTGCATCAAATCTGAGACATTTTGTTGTATCTGTCTGTCAGATTATTTGCTGTTTAAAATTAGAGAAATCGGTCCAATGACCAAAAAGTTATAGGTCAAAATTTCACGCAACCTTAATGATGAAAATTTTTTGTACATTTTTCAATAAAAACATAAATAAATTTAGGGAGAATTTCACCGGAATATAACCCAAAACAAAAACTCCGAAATCGGGGCAAAATTTTGAAACACCCAAAAATCAGTGAGTAATATTGGTCGTAACTTTACAAATATTTTTCTAAAATTTCTCAAATATTTTTATTTAAAAATAAAACCAACAAATTGGATTATGCTCAAACTATCATTTTACGAAAGCGTGTTATAGTGGTCTTAAGCCACTGCAACACTTTGTTTAAAGCCCGGGATGCTCACTGTAAGCCGAACATACCGGATTGTATTCTAGAGGAGGGTAAAATGACAAATATTCTTCATCTTGGTTTTTCGAACTTTTTGTTAAATGGTTTCACTCCCACCAATAAAATCTATTCAAGAAATCCCTTCACTTTTTGCAAAGAAAAGCTACATCCCAGGAAAGTCAGAAGGTGTCGCCGTCAAGCAAGCTGGGAAAAAAGGTAAGAATCTCACGGTTTATTAAGGTTCCCCAACACTACACTACAAATTAGGTGGCATTGTTTCTGGCAACGATAGATGACTTAAATTAGAGAAAATAAACGAAAAGAAATAAAACGAAGAGACACAATTAAATCTGCAGAAAACCGTAATTTATAGAGATGCTTTGATAAGGCCATATGCTCCAAAGAAGGGTAATGGAAGAAAGTTATTGGACCAAGGCCTCATATAAGGCTGCATAAGAAATTGAAATTTAGCAGAAGTATTATTATACAATCCACTATGAGTAGAGATGAAGGTATATTACTTGTTAAACGCCAAAACGAAATCATCTAGACCGCATGAAGTATGTGCATTTTTGCATCACCAGCTATGTCCGTCTGTCTGCTTATTGTTGGCATGCACGCTTACCTACGTATATGACATTGTCCTAGGAAGTTCTCTGTTTAGAAGAGAAAAATTTGTAGACCGATCTCCCTAACAAATGATATATTAATATTGCATCTACGAATCTTTTAGAGAAAATTCATCGAATTTTGGGATATGGATGAAGCTTTTACTGCAAAACAATTTACAAAAAAATTTCGAATGAGGTACGGGAAGTGACCCCTCAAAAATTTTATATATCGCCTATTTTTGAAATTGTTATATGACACTTTATGAAATTTGCGATGTATAAACGATAATAGTAAAATATTATAAATAACGTTATTTTGGGATTGGATAAGGGGAAGCGGTATCTTCTCACAATTATTTGTGAATCGATTGTGGTGAAAGGTACTAAAAATTGGGCATAGTCAAATATAGCATTATTAATTGTCGACCTTTATTTGCATATAACAGACATATAAACCCCCTTTGCAGAATAAAGTTTTAAGTTTCGAAAACGTTAAAGTATGAATGATTCCTGTTGAAATTCGACACAATTGACATTAATAAATGTATACAATTTCGTAAGTGACATAAATGGTCCACATTTAATTATAGCTCTTCTTGACTTCCCGAACGATTCTAATGAAATGTGGCACTAATAACTTTTTGCTTCTAAAGTAATAACTTTGGAATATCACACCTATTTTCACTTTTTCTGAAATCAATTTGGAAACTTTATTAATTTTAAATTTATTGTCCTCAACTCCTAAAAATTTATCTAAAGTGTAGGGGATGGAGGAAATTTGAGACACATCAAAGCCGATTAAAATATTCTAAGAAAATATAGTTTATGAAGGAACAAAAACGAAAGATAAAATATAAGAACTAACTATTTCCCTTACCTAATAATTTTATAGCATAATTGCTGCAATAATACCAACAAATAAGAGATTTATATATGCAACTGCTGCATGTGTTAAATCTAGTGATTTCACTTAATATTAATATTAGTTCTCATTCTTAGTATGTATTTGTGTGTGTGTGTGTGTGTGCTTGTGCGTGTTCAACTACTACACTCATTTGTTGTTGATATTGCTGCTCTGTTCTTGTTATAGTTGTTTTATATACTCCAGCGTCTTTTGCTTTGTCGTTAATTTAGCTGCTGATAAAACTTCTTTTATGCGGTTGAATTTCTTTGTTAAAGAAGAATAAAAACTTTTTTTTTATTTTTCTTTAAAATTTCTTACGTTTTTATTATTTTTATACCCTACACCACCACAAATGGTGTTGACGGTATAATAACTTTGCCATTCCGTGTGTGACGCTAAGAAGGAACCATCGCAGACCCCATAATGTATTATTATTCTTACTTCAAATTAAAATCTGAGTCGATTTCGCTATGTTCGTCTGTCTCTCCATCAGTCTGTCCCTCAATGAAATTTGGCCTGAATATTTTCTTTAGTTATGAGAAGTTTCCTATTTAAATCTAGCAAAATCGGTTCAGTAAATTAAATGATATAGACCAGTATCTAAGACGTTCTCGAAGATCAAGGAAAAAAATTTCTTCAAATTGTCAATTATAAATCGGCAAATAAGAATAAAATTGTACCATAATATAAGATCACTAATGTACCACTCCAAAATCGGTTGCGTATATAACTAATTATATAACCAATTTTATGAATCCTTTAGTGTCCTTTCGTGCGTTTTATTAAATAAAAACTTTTATATAATGTAAACGTCGTGAGTGCATATGTGAGTGTGTATGTACGAAAAATAACGTATTAACTTAACAAACATTGTGGTAGAGGATATTGATGATTCGGCATAGCAGAATATAGTTTTCTTACTTGTTTCATTTCATATTATTTTTTATATCTAACGTCAGTCTCTCTCCGTGAGAGTCAAGTCATCTTTGTTAAATGACATATACTTAAATATATAAGGACATACTTTAAAATGCACACACATGCACGCATACATATTTACATGCAAAAAGTTTAAATGCGTTTTCGTTAACAAGAAAATAACTTTATTTCCACAAACATGAACAAAAATAAGAATTCATATTTACGTGTGTTAGTTAGTGAGTGAGTCGATGCGTGTTTGTTTGTTAAGTGCCATGTATGACTAAATTATTATTATTTTTTTTGTTTTATATTTTGTTTTGTTTGTACGTTTCACTCACTTTGTAATGACAGCTTAGCGGAAAATTTTAATTTTGTTTTATATAGTTGTGTGTGTGTGCAAGTGTGTGTGTGTTTTGTAAACAATATAATGGCATTGACAATGATAATGACTTTAAAACTAATTATTTAGTTGTTCAGCTAGACAGACAGTTTTTTTTATATTTATGTGAGTTGTTTTTTTGTAAGAAATTAATTATGAAATGTTGTTGCTTATTTAAAAATGTGTAGACCGAAATAAGAAAAGTTTTCTTTTAAAATTGATGCCACATTTATTAGATTTTTCTATGACCTTGACATACTTTAGCAGGGAAAAAATATGGGGAATAAGCTAATTATGATATAAAATGTATGATTCTTGTTTAAATTGACAACACTTTTTTGTTGGAAAAATAAACATTAGAAAAATCTGTGATAAAGTCACATTTTCAGTAAAAAAATATATACCCTACACCATCATTGGTGGTGGGGGTATTATGCGTTTGGTCAGATGTTTGTAAAAGGAACAAAAAATAGTCCTACCTCCACTTTTTTCAGAATTACGATTTGAGCTTGTCCGGGGTCCGTGCGGCTGGTGTTTATGTAAAGATTGTTCCCAAAGTATAGGTCGTACCTTCGAAGATATCTTAATGAAATTTGGCACGCACTATTATATCTATTAAAATTATAACAGGTCCATTATTACATAAAGGCCCCATACAAATACTCCCTGGAATGAGCCTTTTATTCCATATATAATTCCAAAATATTAAAAAATTTTATCATAAGTCTTATTATATTCTAAAACTGTGTGCTGAATTATACGAGGATCGGTCCATTAGTTGTGATAGTTTCCATCCATTTAAAACACATTAATTTCACATAAATGTTTGTATCTTAATAACTTATTGCACACATAAGCATAAAACAGAAAATCAAAATATACGAGGGCCGTTCCTAAATCTTTCGCAACCAACAATTTGGTCTAGAGTATTTAATATTTTTTCTAAATAAAATTTTTAGTTTAAATTTAAATTTTTTAAGAAAAATCACAGTTTTAACGAAAATCAAATTTCTTAGTGAAAGTAAAAAAAATATTGCCAAAAATAATATGTTTACTGCAAAAACTATATTTTTAAGAACAATCATATTTTATAGAAAATTTCTTCAAGAAAAATGCTTTTTATGTAGATTTACTTTTGTTGCAAAAGTGAATTTATTTTTTTTTTTGTCTAAATTTACATTTTGCTTCATAATAATTTAAAAATTTCTATAATTTTCTGAACATTTTATTTATTTCATTTCCTGAAAAAAGATTTTCTTCTCTTGAGAATCTTGACGAAACCAAAATGTAAACAAAATATATTCATTATCAGTTATCAGTAATAATCAGTTTTATATAACATCAATCTTAATTGTATTAAAATCAACAAAAAAGAGTAAATTCTCATTATTATTCTCGTTAAAATCCCCTAAAACATAGAGATATTATTGATACAACAATGAAAACAATAATTAACAACAAAAACAATAATATCGTTATCACAAAAGTATTAAAACAATTAAATAATAATTAATTTATGTCTTTCTTAATTAACAATAACACTTGAATAATATTTAGTTAAACTTGTGTATAAAATTTTCTGAAAAAATAACGAAGAAAATTCATTTGAATTTATCGAAGCGTATGATAAATATTTAATTTAATTAAATCAATAACAATCATACGTCCACTTGTTTTTTGTTCATTTGTTTATTTGTTAAAATAAATCTACACAATTGACGCTAACACACAGATAAAATAAAATCTCCCTTCAAACATTTGGAAGTAAAAATTGTTGCGGACATAACTTCTTTGTAACTTTTGGAAGATTGTGGGAAGTTTTTCGCAGATTTACAAAAACAACATACATTGCCACTCAATCTTCTTGAAGAAAATGTGTGGAAACGTCTTCCAGAAGCTGTTCAGATGATAGTTAGATGAATTACAAAAACATTAGACATTACTATTGCTACTTGATCTTCTAGGTGAATTTAGGGGGCATTGGAGCGCGGTTGACAATCAATGCAGGGCATGTTGGGAGAACATTGAAACGATTGTAAATGATAAATGATACCTTATCGCACATAACCCAACTAAGGGGAGTGGACTAAAGAAAACTGTGAAATTTCGTACAAAATACGAAGTTCTACTGAGCACATTATATGCTGAGACCCTTCTAAAAGTTACTTTTAAGCCGCTTACAAACGAGTCACATGAGTCACTCTCGGAAGTGAATTCTGACTGACTTTTTTAGCAGATGAACAGTTTTTTCCGAATTAAATTTTTATGATACCTTTAATATTTTCGGCGATGAATTTAAACTTTTGTAAGACTCTTATAAGTCACTTCCGCAACAAAAAATGTTTGCAGGGATAAAATCAATACACACACACACATACATATAAACATGATAATCATGCATGTGTGTATTGTAGATAAAATAAAAGTATATCGAAAAATAATCACATTAATGAATGAGAAAAGCCTTTTGTGGTTAATTACTCGAGCTTTATTTTATTTTTTGTTTGGGGAAGAGTTTAAAAAGGAAGGTAAATAATGGTAAATGAAGGTAAATGAGATTATCTGTTACACTGATTACATTTATCGTATTAACTGTTGTATTTATGCTAATTTGACTTTAGAAATTATAAATTTCTATTAAGATATCAATTAAGGAAATAATTAATACAAATTAAATTCATTAAAATAAATCATAAGTTTATATGGCATTTTGAAGAATTGAGTATAATTTAGGATTTATAAGTGCCAGGTATTAAAGTATGAATTAATGGAAATATGATATAAACAAATGAACAGGAAGTTAAAATTTCGGTGGCATTAGATTGAATTATTTATAATAAAATTATAAACATATGACAGTTATTTTCACTTATAATTTTTGAAGAAATGTTGATCCTTTTTCGGAAACCCTTTTATTGACGTTTTAATAGTGTTTTCTGTCGATTTGCTCGAACAACTAGTCAATCTCCATTTTAAATCTACCACACTTTTAGATACATTTTTTGTGCCATCGTCATCCATAATTCAACAAAAATATATATTTTTTTGGAAAACTTGAATTGAATTTCCGCGCTCTATTGGCATCTGGTGTTCCTGTCAGGAACTTTGTATATTTTAAACTTGCATTATCTTTAATATTTCGTTTCTTTTTATTATGACATATTTCAGATAGTTATCTTTTAAATTGTAATCTATATGACAAACTGATTTCGATCCCATGACATTTGATTCTTTGTTCCCGAACGACTTGAGTTACAGTCGGTCATATACCGTCAACCCAGGTATAACTGTATCAAACGAAAGTCTTTTTCCCAAGAAAGAACTATCGGTTACAGACGAATTGTTACAACAACAAAATGATTTCGAAGTATATCAATATTTAGCCCATAAATTTTTTCTACTAATGCTTCTATGATTTTGAAGTTCATATAACTGTGTGTTATAATAAAATTCTGTTATAATCCACCTCTTCTAAATATAGCAAATATTTAAGAGAGGTCTTTTTCGGAATTTTGAGCTTGTCTCAGTATCGCTACTAACATAGTTAGTTTTAAATGGGAAAGTGCTTAGAACAATAACAAATAAAGTGGCCAAATTTTATTGAATTCCGAAAGTTTTTCTAAGCTTGAAAATGTTTTCAACAGATAAACTGACAGGCTAATATGGTTAAATCGACTTGAACTTTGATAAAAGAATATATATGCTTTATGGGGTCTTAAAAGATGGGTCTTCTTGCAGCAAAACTCACTTTACTCGGTGAGTTTTGCTGCTCAAATTTTTAAGAAAAAATTTTATTTCAATTTCAAATTTCGCGACGTGTATTAAAAAAATCAAACAATGGAGATATGGCTAACTTGCAAGATAATCGCTGCAGTAGTCCTTCATTTAATCGGTAATTTATGTTTGATTTTTATGGGGCTATTTCCACTCCTGATCCTATCAGTTAGAATTATAAAACAGATGCTTGGAAAAGTGATTAGGACCACAATTTTAAAACTCTCGCTGTGGGAGTTCCTTACATATTTGTCAATTCATAACACTTCTACCCCGTTTTAATTTTTTTGTAATAAATCATGAAACAAGTAGGAATGTTGTAGTCAGGCTTGATGTAATAATCTACACCACAATGTTGGTTATATTTGATAGTTACGAAAAGTTAATGAACCATCCTCGTATAATTTTTTTCTGATTTATTCTGAAGTGTGCTGTACATTATTGTTGTGTGTATTAAAATGATTTTTCGGACCTATGGACCGACCCTCGCGTAATTAAGCGCATCGGTGTAGAATATCATGAGACTTTTTTCTCTAAATTTCATCAAAATCTCCCTATATATTTAGGACTTTTATGAGCTTAAAATCTTATTCCAGGAGGACATTTGAATGGGAGGTACTTGAAATATTTAACTGAAAATAGCCAATGGAAATAAGCTTCGTTCTTTAATAAAAATAATAACATATACCAAATCTCATCAAAATATATAAAAAATTACGACCTGTAGAGTATTCATAATGTTTACATGGTCAACCAGGTGGATGGATAGAGAAACGCACGGGCGGACGGACATTATTAAATTGATGCAGCAAGTAATTCTGAGTCGATCGGTGTACCATATTTTCTGTATGTTACAAACATCAGCACAAACTCATAAAATCCTTTCATGTTGCTTTTGATAAAAATCCTTTATGCTTCAGCCAAACCACAAATTGATATCAAAAAAGCCAAAAAATGACCCTTGTTATATAAAAACATATATATTCTATAGTTTATTTTTATTTGCAATAAAACATAAAAACAAAAATAAATAAATAAATAAATAAATATTTTCCATTGTGAATCACTAACCCGACAAAAATAGACATTCCGTCAGTCAGTCACTTATGCAATCACTCAACACTTAACCGCAATAGTGTTTTTATATTTTTTCCAACTTTTTTGCATTTTTTTGAGGCTTAAACGTTTTAACTGGTCTTTCATTTTACCCTCTTTTAAAAAAGGATAAAATAAAAATAACAACAACACAAATAAACAAAAAGCGTTTAAATAATAAATCCTGATACTTTGTCTAGGAAGAAAACCAACAAATAAAACAAATAAATATAAAATACGAAATAAAAAATAATAAAAACTCGTAAAAAATATGAAATAATCACCATAAGTTGTTCCACATTTAATACCTTTTTTTCTGCACCATTATGTTGCTGATTAAAAATATAAAAATTGACCAGAAAATATTCCATTTATATGCAAAAATGTGTTCATTTATTCATAAATACATTCTCTTAAACGTCCAGCTGTGGACGCAAATATTGAAAAGTTTTGTACAAAATCTTTATAGAAGAAGGTTTTGTGCTTTGAATGCCCTACACCATTAATGAAAAGTTAATGAGAGGATAGTTAATTTATAATTCTCTAAAAGCATCCTGATTAAGTTTACAAAATCTTGGATCGAATTAAAACTTAAGGTTAATTGTCTACACTTATGCATATTCCTATAAACGCATTAAATTGTTTACTCTATTTTTGTTTTATCTTTGCTCTTCTCGTCCACAATTAAAGTTGAGAGCGACATTTGAACGGTATTTTTCTTAGTCTTGTTTGTTTCATTTACGATCAATTGTTCTTGTGCTATTTAAGTGGAATATATCTATCAATGCAGACATGAAAATTGAAAATAATATAAATTTCTGTTTCTTACAAATATAAGAATGTTTTAATGAAAATATCGCAATTTTACAGCAGAATTTTCTTATTTAATCGATAAATTTCATAACGCTTCAAACGCCTAAAAGTTTTCTTACGTCCGATCAAGCAAAAATCTAAATCAATTTTTTTGGGGATCAAGGATGTTCCAAAAAAAGTTATCGGTCGTAATATTAAAAGGAAAAAGGTGTTCGAAAAAGTACCAAGGGCAATGAGAAATTTGACGCAAAACAGATTCATCAATTTGTTAAGCAACACTTAACAAATTCCACACAAATAAAGAACAAACCAAATAATTCCTGTGACTCTAAAATACGCTGCAAAGTGATAAAAACATAAAACGAAAGAAGTAAAAGTGTAAGGCAATGAAAAGGGGTGAGGAGTGGAAAAAGACTATTTTCTCTGACGAAAAAGAAAATAATAGTTTCGACGGTCCTGAATCATACCCAAGTTATTGGCACGATTTGAACTCAAACGCCGTTCGGATGTAAACACTTAATTTCAAAAGTGGTAGTTTTATGGTTTGGGCAGCATTTTATGCAGTTGGCAAATCTAAAATGAGGTTTAGATGAAGATGACATATTTAAGCACTACAATGCTGTGGTACGTGATTCAAAGTAGTCTTAAATTGTTTTAATGAACGCGACATATATCTGTTGGACGAGACGTCGTGCAGTTCCGACTAATGACTTTAGCAAAGTGAAGTAAAAAGATTAAGCAAATTTGGGAAGAAATTTATTACGATCTTCTAGTGGAATCAATACCAGAACCTATTTTAAGTGTTAAAATTAAAGTTCTACATTTAAGCACATTGTGGTATTTAAATTAAATTTCAGGATAACTAATTTGAGTTTATATATGAATTAGAGAATGAAAAATTCCCAGTGGCATGTAAACTCCCAAAATTCTATATGTAAAGTTTTTGATCTTTTATGTCATAAAATTTTTTGGCAATAAAAAAAAAAAATAATGAACACTACAATTGCCCTACTTTGCATGGTGACCCACTGCGTTTTTGACCAGTTTGGGTGTAGTACTCCTCCTAAACTCCTCGTCTAAATTTCAGCCAAAGTAATGTCAAATTCCATCAGCTTGAAGAAAAGCAATTTAAACTCCAGTAAATCTCTATTTACAGTCGCTTTACTTAAGAAATAATTTCTATTTATATCTCAGACTTTATGATGTTTCCACTTTATTTATGTAAATTACCTGAATTTTACAGTTTAGGGAATTAAAATATTCGCCTTAGTCTGACATCAATATCATCTCTTATTTGAGTAATATTTTTCTCCACTAGACGATTTATTGAAGTTGTAAATTTGTGGCATAATTTTTATTTTATTTTATTTTTTGGGAGATTTATTGTGTTCCTGTTTACTCTATTTCTTGGGTTTTATATGAGTGTTTATGTTTGATGCCTGATGGCCAACCACACGAACACACAGAAAAAATGGTTTATCGTTTTTGCCATTAACATTTTATTAATCAACATAAACATTTGTTGCCACACTAAAATACAATAAATAAATAAACAAACAAGAAATCACGATTTTTATACATAATTTTCTGCTATAAATGAAAAAAGGGACTGAATGGTAAAAATAGATAAATATTAAAACATGTTTGCTGTAGGGGGGAGGGGGGTCATTGTTATTTTAATTTTCTTATGTTGAAGCCACCACCAACATTGTCATTAGGAATTTATGTTGTAATAAAATTAAGAAAAAATTAAAGAAAATGTCATGGTTATTTAACCCTCTAAGAGATTTTCATAGAAATTCACATTTTTATTAAATAATAAATTTTATTCAAGTAAATAATTTTTTTTATATTCTATTTATTAAAATGATTTTAAATTTCAAAAGATTATTAACGCCTAAAAGTAGGCTTTAAAAATTTTAATATATCCAGCCTAAAATTATGCAACATAAAAAGGAGATAAAATTTATTGAATTTATCTTAAAATATCCATTTTTGTGAAGCCTTTAAGTAGACTATAATTTAGCTTATATTCGTTAAGCCTTAAAGCAGCCTTCACAATTACTTAATGTCAATTTGTGGTAAAAAATAAATTTTATATTCAAAATTTTCTTAAGAATTATTTCATGTTTTTTTATTTTAGTTCCCTCCCCAAAACGTTTAACTGTCAAGAAATATATAAAAATAATTTATTGTCTATAGATTATTTTTGCGATTATTTTTATAAATTTATTATTTCTTATTAAAGTCATCCCACTTTTTCTTATGAATATAACTGTAATTTTTTCTTTAATTTTATTTTCCACTAATAAACTTTATGTTTTATACGCCAAAAAGAAAACAAGAAAAAAATAAATTCTGCGTTTTTCTTTTCCTAATTTCATTTAGTCAAAGATAGAAAAAATGTGAAATTTAAAAATAAAATCTTTGGAAACAAATTTCTACATGGTTAAAACATGGACTGGCAATTAGAATAGATACAGACTGGAATTTTGAGACAATTTTTAGTTTGATAAGAAATGAGTTTGCGATTTTTTAACGAAAACAAGAAAAAAATTACGGATATTCAAGCCCAATTATGAAATATGGCAGCTATGGGAAACTATGAACGGACCCCTCCTCCCCTCAATGTATATGTGAGATTTATGTACTTTAAAGTTATATTCGGAAGTTTGTTAAAATAATTTTATATTTAGGATTTCATGAGGAAAAAATTCCATTTCTTAAGAACATTTGTATGAAAGATGGTGCGATCATAACCAAATAAACAATGGTACCATTATAAGCTTTCTCTTGAGCCAAAATCATATGGAAATTTCCATCAAGATATCTTCACAACCTGTGACCTATATTTTATCATTTCCATTATTTACATGGACAACCAGTCGTACGGGCTGACATCGTTTGACCGTCACTGTGAGCATGTGATTCCAATGCATGTGCTTCTCAGCCGTATGAGTAATACCGGTACTTGCAATGATTGTTTTATATTGCTCATACGTACTTTGTTTTGTAGGAGCACTAGTAATTGAAAGGTTGGAAGTGGGGATGGACTTCAAAAATTGAAATTTGACCAGATTATTTGTTACCATTTTGAGAAGTTTAATAACTTAATTCAGCAATATCGGATGATAGAAATTTATATATTTGATTCTACATAGATTTAAAAATTATAAAATTTAAGGTTGAGATTAAATTTGATTTAAATAAAATGAAATTTTTTAATGTTTTTCAATTCCTTAAAGTAATTTGAAGAGCATGAATTTGTTTCTTTAAGAAAGGAACTCCACTTAGTGATTTTTATTCCTGCTTACTTTTTACCACAAAATCATTGATTTTTTTTCTTACAAGTCCTTCAATGTGCGTCAGTATATTTATCTGTTAGTCTGCTGTTGGTTAAGCATTTTTTTCGCTCACTCTCTTTCTGTTTATCTCTCTGGTGTCATTAAATAATCAGCCATATTTTGTGGTAAAATATGATTTTTATTTATTCATGTCGTTGTTGCTTTTTTTGTTGTCATTTTGTATCTCACTTGTTCATCTTTTAGTTTATCTGTTTCTTCTTAACTCTCTTCCTTTTTTGAAAATATAAATGAGTGTATATGAGTGTTTATGATAATATCAATTATAGGCAGCCTGAGTGGAACAATATTCCATCACACAGTGGTCTCAAAACGTTTTTTTTTAATTATGTAACTTTTTAAAGTTGTACATCATTATTTAAAGACATGTTGAAATTGCTATTCACCTATGGGCACATTTCCCATGTTTACATAGGATGTTCAAATTTCTGGGAGGGGGACAAGTTTCACTAAACTTTTTAAATGGTGGTGTAAATTTTTTATATAAGTGTTTAGCATCTGGAAAGATAATTACATGGCGTTTTAAGAGGTTTGGCCCATTATGGATTTCTTGAATGTGTACCTAATAAATTTAGCAATGTGATCAAAGTATTTTTTACGATTTTAGCTTTGAGTTTTTTCCTCATCAGAAAACTAAAGACAAATATTTGAAAATTAAAGAAATTCCGATAGAACTAGCTGGGAAACTGTTTCCCTTCATGTCCTCGGATTTGCTTCATATGCATTTACTTTAGAAAATCTTTCAGAATTGATAAAAATTTTAGAGTCCAGAAGGAAATAGTTGTGTTTAAAGTAAAAAAAGTTACCACCTTTTTTGAAAAAGATCCCATTTTTTCTAAAATTCTTTTTCAAAATAATATATATTATTATTGAATCCAAGTAGGTAGATGGTTTTTGCAGAAATATTATTGAAGATTTTATATCGAATCCAGATAATACATTAGTTTTTTTTTGAACCAATAACCTCCCAAACTTCCCAAAAAATTGGTCAAAATTTCACTTTGGTCTAAATATTTCTTAAACTAAAAGAGTTATCTCACAAGTCTAAGCGTATTTTTTTGTAGAGAATTTTATTTTTTTTTTATATTTTTCAATCAAATCATAAGAAAAATTTGCACGACTTTTTAAGTAACTAATTTTGGAGCTCTACTTCCCGATCCCAGGAGCCACTAAAAATATAACATTCTCCAAATCAATTAGAAAATACCTCAGGTATTCGTTCACATATATTCAATAGTTACAATGTTATTGAATTATTTCCAAAAAAGCGTTTTAGGTCCACTGTGCTTTGTGCATCATAACTCAAAGAAAAATGTGTGTGAGTTGGTGAAATGCCACTTAAATTTGCTTGTTATTATTATTATTTTTTCTTTCTTCCTTCTTTATTTATCATTTTATCTTTCTTTTAGTTTCATTTTTAATTCAGTACTGAAAATGATTTATGTTGCTGTTTTTCTTTTGTTTTTGTCATTGAGAACTGTTAAGTGTATTTTTGCTATTTTTCTGTTATGAGAAGGGAAATGAAACTCAAACCTTATTTGTCTGTATTTCATAATATTGAAATGAGCAAATTGTTGGTAGTGTATGTGCGTGTGTTTGTGTATTTGTAGGCTGTGAAATATATATTTAATACACATTCTTATATGCAAGTGTATTTGTTTATTTACTTTTTTCCAGTTTATTGGTGAAAAAGAGAACATATTGTTAATGTTTGATTATCATTTCAAAATGTTTCATTTTTACAATTTTCTTATAGTTCTTTTATGTTTTTTTTCATTTATTAATATTTATAATAAATGTTTTTCCTTCTCACCCTTCTTTTTTCCCGTGCTTTGTTGTAAATAAAGTCATGTGGGTATAATTTGGTTTAATTAAAAACATTGATTTAAATGATAAATATTATGATTAACATTTATTTTGATTTAAATAATGTATTCCATATGAATATTAAGATGAATATTTTCTCAATATTTTTCGGAGTAAGCAAATTAGGAGAAAATGTTAGGTCGAATAAAACCGACTGTACAATACTCTATACCACTGCGCAGGTATGAACATGTTATGAACCAACCTCCATAAAATCTGGATCTGAATATGTATTTGAAAGATTTATACAATTTGAGGTTATATTCGGAAGAGAGGGCTGGGAAATTATGAACCAAAATTAGAAATATCATCATAAAACTAAATTTTATTTTTAAATTTGTGCATTTTTAAATGAATTTCGGAAGTGAGTATATATCTTCTTGAAATTTGGTATGTGGATTTGACTGAAACAAGCCTGATTTGTACCATATTTAATTTAAATATAATCATATCCGTGAGTGCCGAGAGATTAAAACCACATTGTGGAAGAACATTTGTAGGAGAGCTAGTGGACCGAAGTAACTAATTTCATCTGTAGTGTAGTTTACATGGACAGTCAGCCGGACAGGCAGACAAACGGACGGACATCGTTAAATCGAATCAGAAGTGATTATGAGTCGAACGGTTTACTAATACTAAACTAACCAAACATCAGCATAAACGCATAAACTTACAAGACCATTAAGAATTTAATTTTGTGCATCATAAAACATGGACCTTTAAAATATTACCATGTAAGACTTATACCATAAGAAATGATATGAACTATTGGAAACTGGGGACTGATCTTGCTGAAATTTCGTGTTAATATTTTCTGACTGTAAAATTCTTAAAAGGATGAATTATTATAACGAAAATTTAAATACTTTGGAAATAAAAAGTTCTTTTTTTTGGAAGACGCAAATAACAACCTTCTGTATCATCGGCGTTTGTTTTTGGAGGCCCGTTGTTCGAAACATGGGAGTCATATGAAAGCTGTAAGTATTTACATATCGTCACAAAATAAGGTCAATAAATTTTTGGTTTAGTAATCTTATATGGGAAAAGATTTTTTAAAGATGCCTTTAAAATTGAGTCAGGCAAAGTATTCCAAAAAAAAAAAAAAAATACCAAAAATGAGCTTTTTCGGAATTTGATTTGTATTAGAGGTCTTCCAAAAGCCTTAAATATATAATTAGAAATATATTATGGTTTTCAAAACTGCATTTAATTTCAGATTTCGAACTTTGGGAATCAAGATTCTGTTATGATCAAAATTTTGATTAAAAATGAATTTGAATTTGGTTGAATTAGATACCAAATTAAAATTATAACTCTTGATGTGAAAAAAAATATCTTCGTAGTTTTTAAGTTTGAAAATAGTTTAACAGGATAAAGACCTTATTCTTCGTCAAGATCTTGCAAAATTTTTGAAACTTGAAATGCAAGTAACTCAAAACGTCTAAGAGTTAAATATCATGCATATTTTAAGACCTTATCAAAGGTGAAAAGATCGTAAAGAAATTTGACACTCGGTTTAAAAAATTAGATGTCCAAGTTACCCTAATTTGCACCCCTATAACTTTGTCCATGGAGCCCTTATGGCGTTAAAAATTCCTGAGATATAATTCTACACTCTACTGGAATAGCTGTGCTAGATTTCAGGTGAATCGAATCAGGCTATCAAAAGTACCAGATTATTTTATCAACCTGATCTAATATATTAAACTGTTTCGTGGTTCTTCCAATCCCTTCTCTGTATATTAAAATTAAACCTTAAAATTACTTATTAAAATATCACTACAGAAAATGTCAAGATTTTAAGGTCCCTTTTCGTAATACTCAGACCAGAGCTGTAAGGCTCGACAAATATTGTAAGGAAAAATTATTTAACAACATGCAACAGATATTGCAAATCAAAGGAAAGAACATTATATGCAACAATATTAAAGAACATGTGTCATTTAATGAATTCTTTTCTGAAAAATAAAATAAAATAAATATTTCTCAACAATATATTGACATATTCAATACAGCTTTTATGTGATTTTTCTATTCTCCTTTTAAAATGCATTTTTTGAGTAACAGAAAAAAAGACTCTACACACATGTTTAGCTAAAAATGTTTTTTTTTCAGTTTCTGTTTTTATACATTCAAAAAATAAATGCAACAACATCAGTCAGTCATTATTCAGTCATCACTTCTTCAGTCATGTTTGGTAAACAGAAAACATGTGATGCCACACCTGCATTATATTATTGTCAAATACAAATTCAAAACACAGACACATACAGACAGACTAACATAAATGTATTTTTATATGTGTTAGTATTTAGAAAGGTACATGTATGTGTTCTCGTATAAAAACTATTCATACAATATGTTGCCTGCATTAAAGTATGCAATAGAGTTAGTTATTTATGCAACAAATATTTTTGTTGCATCAACATAAAATACATTTGTTGTTTTTTACGTTTTTGCTTATAAAAGAAAAACGTGCCTCTTTTTATTAAACAAGAAAGCTTTTAGCAGTTATAGAAATTTTGAGACATGAATAGAATTTGTCAAATGAGAGGAAAAAAGGGATATTTGAATGAAAATTCTTTAAAATTTGCTTTTATTATAAAATTGTTTACATTTAAAAAATAAATAAAAAAATATTTTAAACTTAATTATACTTTTTGAAAAAAAAAATGTTATTAAAATAACGTTATCGAATTTTCATGTTACTACAAGGAGAAGACAACATAAGTTTTCAATTTTGAATTGAGTTTAAATTTTAGGACAGTGCTTCACTACCGATTGAATGAGAATTTGAGCAAATTATAAAACCTTTTTCAATTTGTGATGATACGTAAAATATTTCAGATACAAATAAACTGCCCGAAATATATTTTAAACTTATAAATATAAAAAATAATAATTTTCTATCAGTCCTTATGCTAAACTTCAAGAATATCGATCCATCAAGTGGCTCCCCTAATGAGGCACTTCCGAGAATCACTTCAAAGTACATAAGTCTCAAAAAATACGTTTAGATTTTGATTATAATATATTTAATAAATGAAATATTATTTAGCCTAATTTTGATTTACCCCAAAAAATACCATATGTCAATATGATCGATTCTCAAATGACCGTAGCTTTCATGTAAGACCAAACATAGGAAAATCGGTTCATAAAATGCATATTAAATAAAAATATCTTGTATAAATACACTTCGTATGTATCAGTCTTCAAGTATTGGTTCATTATTTCAGAAATGACTTCAAATCAAATTTTTGGAAATAAGTCTGTACCTTCAGATCGGCTGGATCAGAAGTCGGTAGATTAGATGCCATTTGGGATCCATGGATGGATTTATGGGGGGTGTAAATTGTGACAAATCTTTATTTCTCATTCAATTTTAAAAAATTGTTTAATATTTATAGCCCATGATAATCTTTCCAAAAATTCGTGTGTAGTACCTCTAAAAGTTTTCGAGTTATTTGCATTTGAATTAGAAATTTTCAAAAATTTTCAAAATCTTAAGTCAGTTTTCTTTTCGAAAGCCGATCTTATTAATTTATGCCGATCTAATTTTAGGATTTTTCTTACTTAAGAATTAAAAGTATTTATTCATTAAAAAGGATTGAGTGCAATATTTTTATTTAAAATTTATAAATTTTCAATTTGAAAATTGAAAAACTTACTAATTGTGTTTTTTTTGTTTCCCAAAACCCCTATAAGATAAAAGTCCATTTTAAACTAAACCTCTTTGTTCCGAAATCCCAAAACATGAATTTTGAAATGGAATGTAATTTTGAAAACTTCAAAGTATTTGTAACATTTTGTTAATGACTTTTTCAAGATCTTCAATAAATGTAGACTTTATAGGCCGAACAATTCCGGTTTTTTCATTTAATAATCCAGATATGTTTGCAATTATGCCAATCCAACCGATCAAAAGTTACAGGTTTATTTACAAAAACACCGACCTTTTATGAATTAGAAATATTTTAATGAATTTCATATGTCTTCGAACTGGTTGTATGTATGGCAAAAAACTAAAATTGGTAAGAGGAATAAAATATCGTTCATCAGAAATTACTATTTGGGTGTTTACCCTACACAAAGAACTTTATAGTTTCAGATTTGAACAAAAATATATATGTTTTTAATTGACCAAAATTTAGATCAGACTTGTGGGCAGGTGTTTGTACCAGATTTAGCCGGATTTAGTTCACACGAATTCCTGTTTAGATTTTTTTATAAGGCATTAAACTCAGACCAAAAAAAGCATTTTTTTATTAGAGAAAAATGAATATTTGTTTAATTGCTTCAGCAACATTTATTGTGGAACTTGAGGCAAAATCCGCTCCATATTAAAACAATATGACCAAAATTAGGTCCACCAACTTAAAAATTGATAAAAGATTAAAAATAGCTTATAAATTTATTTCGACATCAATTCCTGAAATGATAACCAACACATGATAGAGATTTACAACTTGTTTATTTTATAGTTTAATAGTGTACGTACGCGGGAAGGTAATAGGGGTACTTATGCGGGGAAGGGTTTTAGGATAATTGAAAAGAGGAGAGGAATTTTTGTGTATATTGTTTAAGAAAGCGTTAAATAATATCATTATTATTAAATAATGTAATTATTCTCCATTTTTCTTTATAATAATTAAGAATAAAGAAAATTTTAATTACTCTCAAATAAATGTTCTTACCTAAAAGGGATCATTTTAATGAAGGACATTACCCCCCACGTTGCATTATTTGTTTACAACTTTTTTATTTAAAAGTTTTTATAATGTTCCGAAACAAAAATCCTTTTCGTGCTAAAATAATCATTATACAAAAGACTTAAATTAAACACGTCTATTTAACTCAGTTATAATAAAAAAAATAAGTAAAATACACACATTAGCGCAGTAACAACAACAAAAATAAATATTTATATACATTTTTCCTTCTTCCCATTCTAGACAAGATTTCTTTTTTGTAAGATGTTGCAGGCAACAGACACTATTCTTTATTCAATGTTGCAAACTTTTTTTTTATAAATGTTAAGGTTGTTGCAAAAAGCTAAAGAACCAAGTTTTTAGTGGGAAAATTACAAAAAGTAAAATAAAAAATAATAAACTTTTAAAATTGAGCTAAAGAAAAATATACACTGACGAATATTCTTGTAAACGCATTTAAATTTTCTCTATTTTTGTTAAATCTTTGTTGTTCGCATTAAAAAATAAAGTTGAAGATTTCTTTAATAAGAGATTTGTTTTCTGCCTTATTCATGCGATCAAATCTCCTTGATGCTAATTTATGTGGAATGTTTCTATAAACGCGAAATGTGAAAATTACTTTTAAGAAATTACCAAAAATAAAATATTATTTCAGTTTCTTATAATGAAAATATCCCAATTTCACTGAAGAATTTCCTAATTCAATCAAAGAAGCCCATGGGAAATTTTTTGTCCGATCAAGAAAATTTTCAAATTATTTTTTTCATGAGCAAAAATGCTCCAATAAATATTTTTTTTGTAAAATTCTCTCTGAGACATCCAAACACGTTGCTTACATTTACGAAGAGATGGAAACATGAAATGGAAGAAGCAAAATGTTAAGTCAGTGCTCAAAAAACAGTATAATGGAAATCGTTTTAAATTCGCACGAAGATACATGTCCTCTAAATTATAATTTTTCTGACGAAAAACATGTAATTTTGACGGCCCTGCTCATATTTATGTTTTTGGTACGATTGACTTAAATTCCAATAAAAATCAAAAGCAAAAATTATAATGAAATCGTTCCTCTGTTGGACTGGTCGGTTTGCAGTCGAGGCTTAAACTTGATGGAGAACTTATGGTGATGGCCCGTAAAATTTATTGAAATAATATCCAAAACGAATCATAATGACTTTAACAGACCTAAAACTAAATTTAAATAAAGTGTGCGAGGAAATTGACTTCAAAAATCAGTGGAATCAATACCAGACATTATCTTCTACCCATTACAATGAACTTTTAATAATGCTGTAGCGAATAATAAATTTAAATGCGTTAAGTCAAGTTTTATTTTACGTATTATCTTCGCTTAAGCTTAGAGGTTGCCTCAAATATCGGTCTATATCTATAAAGTACTGATTCTGAGGTCAACAGCAAATACTCAGATAAATCTTCAACGTCATTGAGCAGACAGATGAACACAGCTAAATCGACTGAAATTTGAATTAAATGCAAGAACATATACACATTTTCGGGACTTCATTGCATTAAATACTGAATGTCAAAGTTAATACACCCTCTTCACCAATTGTGGTAGTGGAGGGCATAATGAAATGAAATACAAATAAAGTTTTTAGTTAACAATATTTTAAATGAAGTCTTAGTTGATTTAATTAAAATATTATCTTTTTTTTAATTCTTTAAAAAAAGTTATGTGTCTTTATAGGAAATTGCGCCAGTGTAGTAATATTTTGTTTACAATATTAAAAGCATTAAAAAAAGTATGATTAAAATAAAAAAGTAATATAGTAACTATAAAAACTATTACTGTATGTTACTCAACATAATGTTGCATTTAATAGTAAATATATGTCTGTAGTTGTAGTAGTTCTCACATATGCAGTATATAAAGGATGCTTTTGTTTCTCTCATACTAGTGCGTTTGCTTGTTTGTTTACTTTATTGTATTCGAACAAAAAGATTAGGCTGTTTTGTTATTTAGTTAAATGCTGTTACTGCGCCTCCTTTCTTGTTTTAATATATTATGCTGGGCATCCTCTTGCCTCTTATTATTTACATTACTCTTTTCTTTCTGAGATTTTTCCTACATATATTTTCTGTTCTATACTTTTGTATGAACAATCTTAAGGCAAGAGGGACGTTTTTAAATTACTGACTGATAAAATAGCATTCATGCTCCTTCTCAATGGCATACTTAGAGTCATCTAACGTTCTTGTCCTCCACATCATTATGTTCATCACCACCGCCACTATATCACCAACAGCAATATCATTATTATCATCATCATTGCCATCAATGAGTGTAAAGGATAAAACATTAGAAGGCCATTATAGCGAAGATGGAGGTAAAGGCATCAGTAACATTACCACCATTTTTTTCCTTAGAAATGTATGTGTGTGTATTTGTATGCCTGTGTGTACTACTTGTACATAATCAGTAAAGTAAACACCATTAGAATGGATATCAAGTATTTTGCAATGTTTGAATAATTTAAAGCTTACAACATGCAAACACTCTCTCACACACACACACACATACAAATACTGTATATAGTAGATGTGGAGTACAAATAAATAAAAGTAAAATATTCAGTCATAATACTTTCAACACTTTTATTCAGTTTCAGTATCAACATATTAATAGATATTTACATTCATGCACACATAAACTTCTTTACATAATATTACAGTGAAGATTTCATTTTTTGTTACTTCAAAAAACTGCTATTTTTAGAGATCCAAAAAAAACATATATTAAATATCTGAGACGATCCTTTGCTGTTGGAATCTCATATGGAATAGACTTTAACAGAAATAACAAATTATCTAAAAAATCTGAAGATCGCAAAATTAGTTCATTTTCAGTAGAATAACAAATAGTCAGGTTAAATTTCACTGAGCTCCGGTCTTGGTTGGGATGTGAGCCTGTCAACAAAAGACAGTAAAGTAGATAGGCAGACGCACATAGTGTTACCATAAGCGTGGAAATTTTTCATCTAAGAAATTTTCTACTTTACTGTAAAAAAGTCCATATGTTGTGATATATTAGACATTTTCATTGAATAGATCTTTACTTATATATAAATTCTATACACATGTATTAATACATATCCATACATATTTGTACATTGTTTACACCACTGATATGAATATTATGTAAAAGCAAAACTAAAACTTAACATTTTATTTTTCACTTTAAAATATATTCCTTTGTAACTTTTTCATACTCTATTTGCACAATGGGTTAGAACTTTAATCATTTTAAATAAATTTTGTTCCAATGTAGATATTTGAAAATGAATTTAAAGAAAAGATCACTTAAGAAAATCCGTAACTAATAACTTTAGGACGGCATCTGTGGTGGTGTGTGAAATTTTATTAATATCAAAAGCTAATATTATTGAAATTTTACACACACATTGATACCGATTCAAAGTTACAAGTTACGGATTTATTAAAGTTATTAAATCTAAGTTTAATAGAAAAAACTACTAAAATTTAGATTTCATGTAGAAGTATGTATCGGATATGGGGTCTTGGATGAGTCCGTCTTTCGTGGCTAATTAAAAAATTCATCAATATTTGTTTTGTATGGGAAGTACTCCTTCTCTTGGTCCTTAATAGTTTATGTATTAATTTATTACAGCAATTGAACGTAACTCTTTCATCAAATCAATTAAAATTTAGTAAATTTAACTTAAATATGGTATTTAAACTGAATAATATTCATTAATATAAAGAATTTAATTTATTTTATGACAATATCAACGAAAATGGGTCACGAAATAAAACCGCAATAATGGACCCCTCATCATTAGTTTTAAAAGATAAATGACAATGTTATAATTTTAGTTCACAAGTAACATCGAAAGCGACAGACAGAGATGGAAGGAAGTCATTTAATCGATTCTGAATTGGAAACTAAATTATGTTACATTGTGTTTTCTCTTACACTTTTTACATTTGTTGAAACACATGTATGAAATATAATGTATTATTTTGGAAAGGAAATAAAAAAATCCAACCCAGATATTTGCATATTTTAAAAATGCGGTTCAGTGGTACAACTCCTTAGTTAATGGAACGTTTAAAACTTTGTAAATTAAAATCTCATTAGATCAATAATATCGATAAAACGATTTAATGTTGGATCCGATGACTTTCGCTTAACGGCTCATGCAGTCACAGTTTGTATATACATGAAAATATTAAAACATGTTCTTTGGAAGAGAAACAGATGCAAATTTTTATACCCTCCATAATGGTGAAGGGAGTATATGTTTTGTTGTATTCCATGTGTAATGCTAAAAATGAATCATCTCAGACTCCGTTTTGAATATTAATCATTGCACTAAATTCTGAGTTGATTTAGCTATGTCCGTCTGTCTGTTTGTTTGTCTGCCTGACATCGACAGAAGTCGACAGATCTCAATGAAATTTGGCCTGAATATTAATCGTTCAGTAGAAAAAAGTTATAGCTAAAAATATAACTAATTGTATGACCCTTTAAGTGGTCCTGTTTTGAATTTAAGAAAAACGTTTATATAATGTATATATTTGTGAAGTGTATATAGAATGTTTTCACATGAATTAGTGGTGGAGGGTATTAAAGATTGGACATAACCGAATATTGTATTCTAACTTGTTTCTGTTTCAATTCAGTACTCCATAGCTCTTGTTTCGTTTCTTTCAAGATCGTACAAAATCTATTTCTCTTTGTGACAAAAATTTACACATTCTCCACTGTTACGATTTGATTCTTTCCCACCGTGCACAAACATATATAAAAGCAGATACATTCACAATTACTATATTACAACAAAAAGGGAATAAAAAGGCTAAAGCCTAGACAAATAGCTGTGTTAACATTATATCACTGCACTAATGAAAGCTTTTCCCTAAATATGTCTGTGTATGTGATTTCTTTTATAAGTTTCTATTTTGTTTGATTTTTATATTCCTTCATCTAATGTGTTGGTATTTTACAATATTATCTTTTAAAGTTTTTATTTCCTTTTATTTCCTATATGAGTGTATTATTTCAATACCCTAGAGTTTCTTTAGGGGAAGTGTATACGAGTGTAAGAGTGTGTGTATGCGGTTGTGTTTTTCTATGCCTAAAGATCCTTTTTTATAGATTTAGGCATTTTTTCTCCAACATTAACATTTTTTAGTAATGTTACTAATGGTGGGATTTTATTTAAGTCCTTTTTCTATTCCATTTTATAGAGTTTTTATTGTAATTAAGTTTTGCGATTATATAAGTAAAAAAAGAAAAGTAAAATGAAAAATAATATTATAGAAAATGAAGAAAAATTTAGGGGAAATAGTTTCATTAGAATTCGAGAACTGTTTTAAAGTGTCCAAAATAAGCTATAATTTGTTTGCCATAATGAATTCTCTTTATTTCTTTTAATATTCTTATTTTTATTTCTCTCACTGTATTTTGTTGCCTTTTGGCAAATACATTTACGTGTTTTAATTCACATCTCTGTGTTTTTATACCCTCCACCACTACAAGTGGTATAGAACGTATATTGACTTTGTCATTCCCTGTGTAACGCTAAAAAGGAAGAAATCATCTAAGACTCCTATAAATGCCAGGGCTCAGTGAAATTTGGTTTGATTATTGTTATAGTTTCCCATTTTAAACCAAATCGTTTCAGTATATTAATAGATATAAACCGACATCTGAGGCAACCTATAATTTTCGTTCAATTTTTAATTATAAACCAAATTTTAAGAATAAAATTTCGCCATAAGAAAATTAATCGGTTCAGTAGAAGACTGACTCATTAAGTGTTACCGTGAAGTACTTAAGAAAAAAACTTTATTGATGGAGGGTATTGCAAATTCGGCATAGCCGAATATAGCTTTCTTACTTATTTTATTACATCTACTTCTAATTCTAATTTCAGTTTGCGTTTCGTTAAAAGTTGAATTGTGGTTTTATAATAAGATTTTCACCAAAAATTCACTCCAAGAGTAATAATGAATGGAATACAAAAGCTGTTACTTATCACAGTTATTTCCAATTTATTGTAAAATTAGATGAGAATATAAATCCGACAAAAACTATTGATTTTTTTTATTATTGTTGTTTGTTGCTTTTGGCTCAAATCTAAAATACAATTAAAGTTAAAGACGTTGGCAATAAAACAAAATCGGCTCTAGAAAAGTGCGAAAGAGAGAGGAGAAGAGAGAAATCTAATTAAAAATATGTTGTAATTATTTACATTAGAAAAAGCGTTAGTAATGAAATAAAGAAGCAAAAAAGAAGAAATCGTATTTAATTTAAGTCTTTTTTGATGTGTTGAAACACAGAATTTATTTAGTAACAAAAGATTTTCTAATATTTAAAAGATAAATGATGTTAATTATATAGAAAATAAGATGAAGGCGTTTTTGGTTTTATATATCTTGGGTAATATAAGAGGAAATGATGTATTAGAATTTTTATGACGTCCTCCCCTACGTTCTTAGTAAAACACCAAAAAGAAATCATCATAAACTAAATTTATACATTTAAATTCTTAGTCCAATTCGATATTTAAGCTAATTTAGTTGTGTAAGTCTTTCTGTCTGTTAATGATGCAGTTATATAAAAGCTAATTATCTGAGCTCAATGAAAATGTTTTTCAGTAGATAAGTTTTAGGCCGAAATTCACGTAAAACAAGTAAATATATATTTACTAATATAAATAAAGTCTGAATCGATATACTTAATTGGCTTACTCGGGTTAATATTTAAAACCTTCAAAATAGTGATGAAGGAAGAAGTTATTGGCCGATATCTAAGAAAAACTTCATCAAATATTTTTTTAAATTTAATTGTAAACAATTGGGAGTATAATAGTCGATTAAAACCGATTATGTAATATCCTACATCAAGACGCAGTCCGGAAAAAATATGGATTTGACTTATTTAAAATATATATGATATTCACATATCTGAATAATCTGTATCGAATGAGATGATTATTAGGAAAGAATGTTGTATGAGCGCTTTTAGAAATTATGGACCGGCCCTCTTAGAATTCATAAATTCATAGTAAATTTCTGTTGCACCAAAAGTTTTTATCCATTTAAGTTGATTTGATTTCTGCTTTGGTCTCACACAGAATTTATTTGTGCCAAATTTAATTAAAATATCTGAATATTTCTGAACCCTGTACCAGGAGGAAATTTGCAAAAAATTTCTAAGTTTACATGGACAGTCAAAAGGTGGATGAACTTAAAAGTGGTCAATAATAAAATTTTTCTTTATTTTACAAACATAAATTTAAATGTATTTAGACAAAATGATATATAATTCATAGACCCCTGTTTACGATTTTTTGTCGATTTAGTTCAGGGTGTTATCCTGCAGAGAGTTACATTTCAAAAACATTTTTATACTCTCCACCACCAAAAGTGATAAAGATGATGTATTAACTTTGTCATTATGCCTGAGTCTTTGTTAGGGTCCTGAGAAGTTTCCTATTTAAAATCAGTAAAGTCGGTTTTTTAGATTAAAAGATATGGATTCATATCTGAGGCAATCTCTAAGTGCAAACAGAAAACTTACTCTGTATACTTTGTATCGAAATCGGTTCAGTAGAAAAATATAACTAATTTTTTGACTCATTAAGAGTTGAAATATGGGAAGAACATTCATATATTATTGTATGCGTTTATGAGTGTTTGTGTGAGTGTGTATGTACGAATTATAACATATAAAGGCTAAATTTTAAAAAATTCTTTGTTGGAATTTTCAAGTTGTCTCAAATATCGGTTTCTAATTGTTTTGTAATGAACCATACTTTGTCGTTTTAATATGCGATCAGTGTAGTACAATAATAAACATTTTTGCCAAATTTCATGAAAAATAAGCCCGTTGTTATGATGGAGGCTACAAAAAGAAGATTTTCATTTATTTTATTCTTTGCAAACGAAAATTATGAATTTTCCATTATCTGCTCTCAAGCGAAGAAGTGTGTTCGCTAAAACAAGATCCTATTTGATAGGAGAATTATTGAAGTCTCAAAATATTGAATGGTTAATAAATTAAAATCTTTATATTATTGTTATTTATAATAATTTAAAAAAATATATATATATATATATATATATATATATATATATATATATATATATATATATATATATATATATATATATATATATATATATATATATATATATATATATATATATATATATATATATATATATATATATATTATTATTATTATTTATTTTCCTAATGGATATTTAAGCTGCTTAAGTATTAACAGTTTCTTTTTCTACTTCTCGTTCTTCAACGTTGCACGTTGTAAAAATAAGGTGTAATTAAATACTCAAATCGAGATTTGGGTACTGTTTATTAATGTTAATTTTCTTAAAGGTGTCATAGCTGAAAAATAACTTTAATTTCATTTTTTTAATTTTATATTTCCCTTTACTTGCTTTATAATGTTAGCTTACCACAATTTATATTATTTTTATTTTATGCTTTAAATTATTTCTTAATTACCTGAAAAAAGAAGAAGAAAAATAAGACTTAGTAAATAGAAAAATAATGTATTAATTAATTTAACACATCAAGCTAAATATCATTATTTACTTTTAAATCTCTACAAGTTAAATAAAGAAATAAATAAAAATGAATTTTATTATTGAAAAATTTAGTATTAATGAATTGTTAGTTTTGGTGGAATTTTTTAATGAAAAATAAATATTTATCTTCTAGACTGGAATTTAAAGTAAAAATTTAATTAAGATTTTGGAAAAAAAAACAATATTGCGTAATATATTTTTTATTTAAAAAATGTAATTTTGTCTCGAAATTTCTAGAAAAATTGAATTTTTAGTCTAAAATATTTCTTGAGAAGAAAAACTTAAAACATACATTAAAAACAATTAAGAATTTTTTAGTCGGTAATGGTGATTAGGAAAAGGGGAATTAACAAACCTCGTATAATTTAAATTTCTGATTAATTCTTAAGTGTGGAGTACATTATTTTGAAACCAACATTTATGTGGAAATAACTTTAAAATAACTTTATATTTAGGTATTTTATGAACTTAAAACCTCATTCCGTAGGACATTTTATGGCAGGTTTCTGAAATATTATACCGAACATAGTGTATTTCATGCTTGGGCCTAAAATGCACCAAATTTCGTCTGGATATCTACAAAAATGTTCACAATATTTACTTCGACAACCAACGGCAAGGAAAGTGGAATTTTGATAACTTACACCACCGGAGGTAATTAAAAAATATTAGACGAACGTAATTTAGGAATTTTAGTTTGCAAGCATATTCGATTTATTTACAAGTGAAACGGTACAGAAAAGATGGTGGTTTATATTAAGCCTATAGGGTTTCTCATCCTCAACCGATCTACACATCTGCCAGCACAAACGGTTTGTATCAACAATTATAATTACTAAACAATATTTTTGGAAATTTTGGAGCCTTGTTTTTTCGCACTTCTCAATTTGCTTTCATATATGCTGATAGCCCTTGTTGTAATACACTGCACCTCAGAATAGAGAATACAGAATTGGCAAGGCTCATGCTTATGTTATGAAGGATTTTGGTGGGAAATTCTATAAATATTAAATTTTTTTACACCTTTTCTACTTTTTTAAAGTTTCGAAATTTTGATTAAATTTTACTAAATAAGAAAAACTTTTGAAATTTATTCTATAATTTGTTTCAATATTTATTTAACAAATATATTTATGAAAATTTTCAAATTTTTATTCAATTTTCTTATTTAATCCATTTTCTCCTTTTATGTATAATAAAACTATAAAATCCCTATTTTATTTTGTTATTCCTTCCAAACGTTTCTATTTATAACCAATAACAATTTATTATCCCTTTAATATTGATTATTTTTCTCATCATCCTTTAAATGGTAAACAACTTTTGCATTGAGCGATGAAGAATAAAACAACTAAAAAAGAACTCATTCAACACATCAATTTTATTTTGCAGCCATATTGATATATGTATTTCCTCTTTCCCTGATTCCACAGACTCCTATCAACCTATTCCTATCCTTCAAGTGTGCTTTTGTTAGAAAGAGATAGCAAATATCTTAAACTTATAATACAATGTCTAGTTTAGCTGCAAATAAAAACAAACCCAACAACTTATTTAGTTTTTATTTTTTTCCTCTTTCTCGCTTCCCTCTCTCTCTATTTTTATTATCTATTTTCTTTTTTTATTCATATATTTTGTTCTAAAAGCTACTAAAGAAATATTTACACCATTAACATTGATTACCACAAACTACCATGGAGAATCATTTACTACTGAAGGTTGTTTGCTGCAGAAGCTGTTGCTACTATAGTTTGTGAGTGGAGTGCATGAGTGTGAGTGTTGAAACTGACTTTGACTTCAACACCGCTATCATCAACCATCCGACCAACCAAATAGCTCAATGATAGACGTCAAAACATTGCAACTTTTTCTTTTTTTATTAGATTCTCTTCCTGCACCTTTTCAAACCAACAGACTGTTATTCATTCAGTTAAAATGTTTTTTTTTTTTACAAAATTCTGTCATCGAAGTAATAACGTCACTAATATCTACTCTTACCATTCTTCTAGTTAGATTGCAAATATTCGGCTATGATGAATCTTCAACACCCTTCACCTACACTGCGTGTGATTTAAATACGTTATGCAACGTATACACATACACTCACAGACGTATACAATATATAAAAGTTTTTCTTAGATATAACACAGGAACACTTATATTCTGCTGATTTTTTTAAGAAAGCTTTTGCTTCAAAAGTAACCTATTGGTTGCCTTATATATCGGTCTATATCTTTCAACATACAACACCGAATTTTCTGCTATAATCTTCTTAGGAATGAAGCAAATACTCGTGCCAGCAGCATACAGACAGACTAAGCTAAATCGATTAAGATTTTAATTTGTTGGAAAAATATATGGGGTTAGAGATCATTCCTTCTAAGAATTACACATGGAAAGACAAACTTAGTATACCCTCTTCACCACTTCGGGTGGTGGAGGGTATAGAAATAAACAATAACACCAGTAGCAGGTCGCAGCAGAAGTGTCTGCTGTAAAAAAGCATTTCAAGTGATACTTAGAA
The DNA here is from genome assembly GCA_004302925.2 of Cochliomyia hominivorax. Taxonomy (NCBI): domain Eukaryota; kingdom Metazoa; phylum Arthropoda; class Insecta; order Diptera; family Calliphoridae; genus Cochliomyia; species Cochliomyia hominivorax. The sequence goes on from PYHX02000495.1 coordinate 15,017,075, forward strand.
ACCATCACTCAACTGTCAGCTTTTCAGTTTTTTCCGAATAGAAAAACGTTGTTTTTTCTTTAATATTTTTATAGATGATTTCTATTATTATTGGGGAAGCACTATGGGATTTGTTTTAATTTAAAGTGATATATACAAGGTCGGAAATATTTTTTTTGCAGCTAAAATGCTTAATACTGAGACGTTATTTTCTTACCATGATCTAAATATGACCAAAGTAGACCAGAAACTTAATTTAAAAAACTGAGAAAGGTTTGGTGATTTCTGCATTAAAGGTTTTGAAAGATGCAAAGTGATCCCAAGAAGTTTTGATTTTCTTTTATAGCAAAATATAGTCTTAGAAAAATTTTATTTTGCAACTTTTCTCATAAAACAATTTTGAAATAATTAATATTAATCATACGCCCTGAAAACCATAAATTTTATTGAATTAAAATTTAAAAAACTGCTAATTTTATTTAGGTATTAAACATGAACTTCATTAATTTTTTATTTAATTAAAAAAAATTGTCTTCTTTATAAGTTAAAAATTCTCCTGAAATATGTCGCTATTTTCCAACGCCATTAAAGCCCTTAGGCGCAATTTAACTTTGTTTATTTTTTCGCACTTGTTCAACAAAAAAAAATCGATTACTTTTTTGTTTCTTAATTCTTTTTTTTAATTTTCTTCATGACATTTAAATTATCCTTGAGAGTATAAATTCTTTCCCAACTAACCAGTCCATAGTACATTGACATACTATAACATGCCATATTTATGGAGGGAATTACAAAAACAACTACTTTTGCCCAATACCACAACAAATTGCTAACCAAAGAATCCCATATTTTTCCTTTTTTTTCGCCCCACCACAGTCAAGTGCAAGAGCAGGTTTAGAGAGAAAACATAGAAATTTTTTGCTTGCTACTTGGGGCACAAGCAAAGTTTTATATATGACTCTGATTTACTCTTTAGACAAGTAACAAAATGTTACTACTACAACTAATGCTGCTGCTGCTACTGTAAATAGTAAAATCAAATCTCTCACTAATAAAAATATTATGAGAAAAATGTGTTCAAGTGTGGGTTTTCCACATTAAGAGAATAAATTCTAGGAAAAAAGAGAAAAAGAAAAATATCCCAGAAGCTAAAAAAAGATTTGTTTGTTTGTAAAGTAATAAATATGTATAAAAGAGTTTATTTTATTTTAGTCTAGTCTTTATTCAAGTCAAATGATAGTGACAAAATTGCCAATTAGTCACCTGTCAAAGTGTGGCATAAAAATGCTGCAGATAGTCAAATGGTTGCAGACAAACAATAACATTTTATTCAATATTTTGTTTCTTTTTCAGAGTTTTTCTTTACTAAATTTCATTATATTCTCTATTAGCCTTAGACTGGCCTTATATATATATAAAAAACTGGCTAATAAAAAAAGTGAAGGCAGATATGTTTTTCTCCCGAAAAACTGATAAATATAAAAAAGTGTCTATAAAGGTTCATTGACTTTGGAGGCAAAAGGGAAACACAAAAAATATTGGCAGACTTGGGAAACGTGTTTTTTTATTTATTTTTTCTCCAGTTTTTGCTGAAAAGATTATTTGTTAGTATTTCCTATAAAAACCACAAGTTGCATCAGATGGCGACTGATAACAAAGTTTAAAGTTAAAAATGACAATAAAAAATCGCTGTAGATATTTTTCCTCTAAAAAGATGAAATTTTTGTTATATAAAGGAGAAGATAATCCATTTCAAGGAAAATAAATTAATGTGCTAAAATATTTTAGATAAAAATTAAGTTCTGTTAAAAAGTTATTAATATATAAAAATTAATATCACTCATACGCAACGTTATCCCAATTTTAATAAACAAATAAGAATGATATAAACGGCTATGTCGAATCTCCAAAACCATCCACCACGATTAATTTAGAAGTAATTGTAGGGGAAAAATAGCCTTTAGTGTAATGTTGCTATTATTGTTCCATCTATGCAACAAATTGCGTTGATTCAGTCACAGATGCCGAGATATTTGATATTTATAATTTCTTATGTAAGGAGGATGCCTCTCCCCCATGCATTAATATTTTATTATTAAGACTTTATCTACATAACCAATTTTAAGAATTTTGCTTTAAAAATTTTAGAGAGATGCGATATTAAAGGCTTCCTTTGTGCTCTATTCTAAAATTTTGCAAACTATAATATTTTGTTATTAATGCTCTATTATTTTACTCTACATCGCAATATTTCCTACGTTAGTTATAGAGATATGTGATATCAAATGTTAAGTTTGTGAGTGGGATATATGTCCTTCATGTCCTATCGAAAAAATTTATAGTATATTATGTTTTCCACTAAAGGTAACATCAGTGAGCAAGATTTTATGAAAATTCAATAATCCGTTTGATCGCAATCGTTGTTCAAATGGTTCAGTTTTTTGGAGGTTATCTCAGATATCGGTTTATAACAGTTTCATATGATTTAGAATAGAAAACTTCTGAGGATAACAATATATACCTAGGCATTGAGCTATGTCAAAGTAAAATTTGAGATTTCTGCTTGTTCCTATCAAAATAAAATTTAAATCATGGATCAAACACACTTTATAGGTTAGAGACAAAAATTTTAACCTTATTAATGAGAATAATAAAATTTTGCACATAATTTTTCTTTAACGTACAAATTTGTTGACCAGAATGTATTATAGTGTCAGAAATATAATAATTAATATTAATCATACGCAGCGTAGTCTATAAAATTAATTAATCTCTTATTCCTGAATAATGGTATGGTGAAATTAAATTTTGATGTGAAATAAAAACTAATAAATTAATTACAGTCCTTTTAGATATTAATGTTTATTTTTGATAAATTATATTACAGTAAATTTTAGTCACGATTTCACATGAGTTAAGTATAATGTATATAAAATAATAATTATGAATTCTACATTGCCATAGTGTTGCAGAAATAATTTTGTATACCCTACAACATCATGTCTTTTTTTAAAATGTTTGCAAAGTACCTAAAATTGTTATCCCCACTCTTTGTATAGCAGTAATTCTTTATATTGTTGTGGGCTACGGAGAAAGCCTATTTGGACCTTTACAAGGGTCACCTTAATTAACCTCAAAAAGGTAATGAAAAATCACTGTGTCTAATTTCACGAGTATTGGTCCAAAATGTCCTACAAATTTACTATCGACAAATATTATTTCAAGATAAACAATTTGCTTTAACCTTCCAATTCAACGACATCAGCAAGTCAAAATATCTTTTCGACCGTCGAGATGACATTTATTGTAAAAGTTATGAGCACACTGTAAGTCGCAGTTTAGAACGTACCTTCAATGACCTCTATTTGTACATACAAGTGAGTCTACGTAAACATTTACAAATATATACAATATATAAATTTGTATAACCCATAATATATCATAAAATAAGCTATAATTATGGTTATATTTTGTTTCTATTGAACCGATTTTGAAATTTCGTATTAATTTTATATCATTTCATGTCAAACTGTAGTGATAACACCAGGTTTTATTTAATAATACTTAACTGGAAATATCTGAAATTGGAATTTCTTTCGAGTTGTACTGTATAAGTTATTTCTTGTTCTGATCTTTATAATTTTTTTAATTTAATTCTAAATAAATTTGAATGAGAATGTATGTAAAGTAAATCGGTATGAGCTGGGGTAAAGGCCAGCTCGCAAGCCTTATCCAAAGTTTGTTAACTATAAAAACTATAACTATTAAGTTCTGTGTTAATTTCTCAAAAGGCTAAACTGGAGTCATTGAGGTACACAAGAACCATCTATATGCAAACGTTTTTTGTTTAACTCATTAATGAATTTCGATACCTAATGTGGCCATGTTTGTAGGGTCACCGACAACACCTATACTCCCACAATATTTCATTAAGATAACTCTAACAGTTCAAAACTGCCAACACATTCTGAAGTTGGCATACAAATATATGATATGATAATATAACATATTAATGTCTTCTTAAATTCTGTGAATTCTGGTAGGAAATTCCGAGAAATCCAATTTATATAATTTATATATAAAAATTTAAAATTTAACATTTTAATTAAATTCAACAAAAGATTTAATTGAAGGATTTTTATTATAATTGTTCTTACTTAGAATTATTGATTTATTTCCTAACAAAAACAACTTCAAGCTTCAATTGTTTTTGTTATTTAACTTGAACAAACACTTCTACAACTTAGAAAAAGTATTTATTTTTATTATTTTGCTTCTCAATATATAATAATATTTTTTCGATATATAAGTACTCCACACATAAGTAGCAAAATAATGGTCATGATATCTGATATTTGAATCAAATAAATTGAAAACATACACACACACACAACAAACCAAAGCAACAGAAGAGAGAAAAAAACTATAAAAATATTGCAACATCTGTTGCCATAATAAAGAACACAAAAAAAACTAAAATGTAAAAATCAAACATCATTGTATTTACTACAGGAAATAAAAAGGAGAAGCCAAAAGTAATGGCAGCAACAGCAGCAGTGGCAGATTTAAAAGCAGAAGTATTCGTTCAATAACCCAACCATGACAATGCAAAAGTCAATCATTTGCAATTGTAAAAAGGGCCCTTGAAGTCATTTAGTTTGAATTACTATTTTTTTCAATTTCTATTATTTTTTTTCTAATTTCTATTTTTATTAGAAATTTATACAGCAGCAGTCGTTGCTAATGATTGTTTTACTTTGGTATTAAATTAAGTACTCAAACTCGTGCGATTAAGTTGTACATATTTTTTATTAAATTGTAATGATTATTGTTTATTAGAAAAGGATATTTATGTATTGATTAAGCTAAGAAAATTTAAGGACAATAAAATTTAATGCAGATTCTTACATTAAACATATTTTAAATATAATTTCTTATAAGATCATTTCTCTACTTGCAAACCACAAAAACTTTAAGTTAATTAGTTAAAATAAACTTTAGTATGAAGAGTGAAATCGAAAAAAACTTAACATTTGATAAAAACCACTAAACTTAAAATTATATTTTTTATTTATTTAAAATGCGACGAAATCTTAAATATTTTTCGGAAAGCTTTCCAATAATGCATTTTATGGAGCTTTCTATCGCTTTGCTTTAACAGGTAGTTTATATCCATCAAAATCCACCATACTTTTTTGTACTCTTTAATTTTCTTACAACAAGGGACCAGTAGCTCTCCAAAGGCCTTAGCTTCGGGCGTTTTTCAGAATTTGCCTCTCTTAGTACAAAAAAAAAAATTGACATTGTTTTTCTTGTACCTCTCCAGGGCTTGTTCAACATAGCATCACGATGCCAAGTCAGACTAAAAAATAAGTGAGCACATTTCGAATCCTTTACTGGATTTGAATTTCGTTCTTTATAGATTCCGTTGTAATAAATGATTAGTTTATTTTGCCGCAACTACATATTGCTTGCCCTACCAAGAACTTTTTTTGGAATCTTCTAATCTTTTTCCCAGCATTCCTTCGAGAATTTTTGACCAGGAAGTTGCATAAAATCTACCCGAACATTTGTTTCGTCATCAATTATGCCGCAAAATTTTTTTTAGAAAACTTAATTTCAATTTTCATTCAGCAGCGTTACCCTCAGGAACTTGTTGAGCTTTGTATGTTTTTTAATACAAAAGCTAAGTTTTCATTCAATGGACAAGTTCTCCTGGTACTGTTTATTAAAACTGGAAACAGTTTATTGATACACCTTTGAATTAGTGTAATAAAAAATCGGACACTGGTTACGTTTTTTAATTTCAAAAGACAAACAGGTTTCGAATAATTTCTATTGTGGCGTTATTCGATATGCCTGATTTTCAGCCAGTTAACCGGTTTTTAATGGAAGGCTTTCACTCAAATTTTCAGCTTTAATTTTAATTTATTAATCTCCAAATGTGTAATAAATGATATTATTTTCTCTTAATTTATAATAATTAACCAAAAACCGGTTAACCGGCATTTTGACTTAAAACCGTTAACGAAAACGGGTTTTTTAAAAGTACATTTTTTGAATAACTTAAAACCGGTTTCCTGATAAGGGTGACTTGATCAAAAATATAATCAAATAATACTCGGGCTAAAAGTTTAAATGAAAAATGTGTATTAAAAACTTTTCGATCTCACTCTTTAATATCTCAATTATTTCAAGTATATAAAATATAATTATGTTTAGTCATAAGCTTAAGTGTCAGAAAAATGTTGCAAATACGCAACAGAACATAACGCAACACTAATACCAAGAAAAATGTAAAAAACGAAAAAGTAAATTTTCTTGCAGAGTCAACGAAAAACTTCCGCATGTTTTAAAGTTTAGACAAAGTTTGATGAAATTAAATCTGAAAGTTAAACATAAAATATGACAATGACTAAAAACAGACAACACAGGAGCAAAAGCAATCACGAAGACAGTGTAATAGAAAATAATGAATAAACAGAAATAAAACTAACAAGATTGAAGAAAATATTGTTATATGAACTTCTTTTTGGAAAAAAAGGGGAAAAGAAAAAAGAAAGAAACAATGTTGTTAAGCCACTTAAGAGAACGAAAATCGTTAAAAAGACATAATGACAAAAATATATAATAAGACTAAAAAATACTTAAGTTGCTTGTAGCTGCTGCTACTAAACATAAATTTAATATTTAAAAAAAAAGATTTATGCGAACTTGAGAAGGTATTTTTAAGAAGAAGAAGAAGAAATTAAACAGGAAAAATTAAAAAAAAGTTATCATGTGTGGGGAAAAATTAGAAGTACTTTGTACTAAATAAATTTAAAAAGAAAACATTACGTTATTTCAAATGGACATTAAAGTTTTTAGTTTTCATAAAATATTTAAAAGTTTGTAGATTTTGACAAAAAATGTCAGTTTGGAGACTAAATTTAAATGTATGAAACACAATTTAAATAAATTAACTAGAAATGAACAAGTACAGAATTAGAATTAAACTAGAACTGAATTAGAAATAAACTAGAACTTAACTAGAACTGAACTATAATCTGAAGTTGAATCTGAGTTAGAATATGAGCCAGAAACTGAACTAAAATCTGAATAAAAATCTGTGCTGGAATCTGAACTAGAAATTAACTGAAGTATAATCTGAATAAGAATTGGAACCAGAACTAGAATCATAACTAGAATCTGAATTAGAATCTGTGCTGTAATCTGGACTAGAACTGAACTATGACTGGGACTGAACTAGAATCTGAACTGGAATCTGAACTAGAAATTAACTAGAACTGAACTAAAACTGACCTTGAACTGAATTTGAACTAAACTGGAACTGTACAAAAACTGAACTATAACAAAACAAAAACTGAAGTATAATCTGAATGAGAATTGGAACCAGAACTTGAATCATAACTAGAATCTGAATTAGAATCTGTGCTGTAATCTGGACTAGAACTGAACTAGAAATTAACTAGAACTGAACTAAAACTGACCTTGAACTGAATTTGAACTGAACTGGAACTGTACAAGAACTGAACTAGAACAAAACTAGAACTGAAGTATAATCTGAAGTAGAATTGGAACCAGAACTGGAATCTGAATTAGAATCTGTGATGTAATCTGGACTAGAACTGAATTATGATTGGGTCCAAACTAGAATCTGAACTGCAATCTTAATTGAAATCTGAACTAGAATCTTAAAATGTTCTATTTACCCAGACTCTCAGATGTTCCAGACATTTTGTCGTACCATCATTATATTTAAAAAGAAGAATAACGTCTTTGTTACGTAAAATATTACTTAGCAAAACACGTTATATACCTTCTTTCTATACGCACTATAACCTTTCAATGTATTAATCTACATATATTTTCGCTTTATTTATGTCTGCAAATGTATATCACTGTTGTTGTCTCTTAACATTTTATATGCAAATGACTTAATGTTCTTTAAAGTGCAACGAACGTTACAATCATCATTAGTACTCGAGTCTCAAGATTTTTTAAAAGTATGAGAAATTACATGTAACATTTTTCTCTGTTTTTCATTTTATCATTTTCTTAATAAAAATGTTATTTAGCTTATTTGTATGTCGGGCTTAGAAGATGTGTGGGTGTGTGTGTGTTTAAAATCTCATACGTAGTAAAGTTTTCTCAACCATCTACATAATATTGCATTTAAATACCTTTTTGCTTCTCTTTTTCCTATTTCTTTTTTGCCATTTTTTCCTTTTTCTTAGCATATATTACTGTTTTTCTTTTGCCACATTATAGAAATTTGTTGTTAAAGAAGAGATATGATATATATCTTATTGAAATAGTGCTTTAAACCGTATATGAGCTACGGTCGGCAGTTTTTTGCTTATACTAGTGCGTATGATTAATATTAATTTTACTCATAGGAAATTATTTTAATTACATTTATATTCAAAAAATGATAACAAGTTGACGTTAATTAAATTTCTAAAATCTCATATATTTCTAAAAAATGTCCTTGATTTCATAGAATAAAAAATAACAAAACAATATTTGGGGCTCTAAGCGTATGATTAATATTTATTTGTGATTATTAACTTTTCCAAATCCTTTTTCATTTGTGTACTTTTAAATCAAAATCTCAAAAATCCTGTATTTAATTCTTATTAAAATGGCGAAAATGTTATTTATAATTTGACTCAAAATAGAAAAAGGTATATATTTCCAAATATTTAAAAGGCATTTACATGGATCCTTTTGCAGAATTAGAACTGAACTGAAATGAAATTGAAATTAAATCTGAATTAGAATCTTAAATAGAATTTGAACTAGAATTTGAATTAGAATCTGAAATTGAATCTGACCGGTAAACTGAACTAGAATTTGAACTAGAATCCGAACTGGAATCTAAACTAGAAATTAAACTGTAATCTTTACTCTGATTTGAACTAAAATCTGAACTAGAATTTTTATCAGAAAATGAACTAGAACTTAAAGTTCTGAGATTAATCTAAATTAGAATTTGAACTAGAAACTGATATAGAATTTGAACTGAACTAGAATCCAAACTGGAATCTGCATTAGAATTTGAACTGGAATGTGAACTAGAACTCGCACAATTTGCATTGTTTCAGGTACCTTCTAAACAAATGTCCCCGAAGAATGAGGTTTTATACGATTTTGATGAAATTTGGCAGAAGTAAGTCTTATGATATTCTAAGGCGATGCGCTAAATTATGCGAGGATCCATCCATTGCTTTTCCTCCTTTCAAATATTACCTTAAAGGCCATAAATTTTAAATTAAGCCAAAAAAGAATCGATGTGGAAAATTATTCCAAGGTTGGTCCATAATTTCTTCCAGTTTCCATATAACAATAATGTGCTGCACACTTAAGAATAAATCGAGAATTAGATTATACGAGGGTCATTCATTAAAATTTTGTAACTACTCTTTATAACTTTTATAACATTGTAGTGTAGGGTATTATATAGTCGGAAATGAAGGACTATTATATTCTTACTTGTTGGATTTATATTAAATGAACCATCTTATGGTCTTACAAAATCTTGAAAGTTGAAAATTCAAAAAATATTAAAGATAAATTACATACATTCGTAAGCAGATTTCTTTAAGGACAATATGAATTTTTGATATTGATCAAGAAACAAAAATTTTGAACGCTTTCAAAATTTTATGTGCAATTTGCAACCCGACATTGGAGTCTTTATGTCCTCCAAGCTCATATTGTAATAATGACACTCTATCACTGTGAAAAATTTAATTGTCCATCTAATCGAAAGGTACATATTTATTTCCAAGAAAAAAGAAATCGATTCTGTCGCACTCTGTATTGTAGTAAATTTCATTATTCGCCTTTTCCATAACTTTTATAGTAAAATATAATCCAAACCACCAATTGCAATTTTATCATTATGTTCTTTGACTCTTTTTATTCTTTTCCAAAAAAAAAATATCAAAAGTTTTCTTTATCTTTCCATTTTTTCTCTTTTGCTTATTTCTTACTTTAGTTTGTCTTCTCTTGAGTTTGTTTTTATTCTAAACTTTACAATTCTAACATTAAACTAAAATATGTGTTTATGCCTACACACACACACATATGTAAACACTTTATAAGATAAAAATTATCTCTATGTGTTTGTATTTGTTAGTTACAGCTTCTTCAGCTTCTGTTTTTTAGCTTATTTACACATTATACCCTTGAGACATATGACGAGAGATGAGAGATTTTTTCTTTTACTTTAAACATATTTTTTCTTGGCCCTTTCACTATTTCTTTATATCCTCCACCATCACAAATAGTCACAAGAGGGTATATTAACTTTATCTTTTCGTTTGTAACGCTAAGAAGGAAATTCTTGCATCAAATCAAAATATATCTCCATTTAGCTATGGCCGTCTGTTAGTCCGTCTGTCTGTTTTTGTTTATCTCTACAATGATTGAAAGAGCATAAAATTTGCCCTGAGTATTTTCTATTGTCCAGCTGCAAAATCGGTTTAGTGTAATGAAAGATATAGACCGATATATGAAGCATCCTCTTAGTTCATGCAAAGAATTTTCGTAAAATTGGCAATTACATATCTACAAATTAGAATGAAATTTTGCCGTATAAATATGAAAATAATTGTACTTCATAACGGTTCCAAAAATTATCGAAATCGCTTCAGTGTTATCACCTACAAAGTGTTCCTGAGTTAGGTTTAAGAAAAACTTGTACATATTGTATACGTCTGTGAGTGTATATGTACACAACATAATGCATTTACTTCATACACATTTGTGTGGAGGGTATTGAAGATTCGTCATAGCCGTACGTAGCATTCTTACCGGTTTAATTTTTATTTAGAAGCAACAACCATTTGGTTGTTGCAAGTTACTTTATTATATGGAAGCAAAAACCATTTGGTTGTTAACAGCAAAAGTAGCAAATGAAAATACAAATAAAAAATGATATAAAATAGAAATAAAATTGTATAAAATATAAAGACAACAAAAAAAGCAAAAAACAATTTCTTTATTTAGTTTAGTTTGTGTTTCTTGAACCACATAATAAAAGTCTATTTTCTTGTCTAGTTTTTAGTTCTTCTTACGTTTTATTTTATTAAGAAACGCACACATAAACTAAAAGAGACACATACATATACACATATACATATACATATATTATATAAAATACTTTTGCATAGTTTTGTTACCAAATAGAGAGTTTTATTTTATTTTCAAGTAACATGGTTTAGTTATTTTCAGTTACTATTTTTTTAAGTTATTTAGTTTATTTATTTTGTTACTCTACTTGACTCAAAATGAAATATTATTCAAAACCATATAAAAAATGTTTTGCACCTTAATTTGGGATTTAGTTAATGTAGGATTTTCAAAAAGTTTGTCACAGATTTTAGAATAAGAAAAAATGATGTAAATTGAAGATAATTTACTAAATGGAAGAAGTATCGTCATTAATATATATATATATATAAAATGGATATGAGGAGTGAGATCGAAAAATTGTTAACATATGTTTTTCATTTATACTTTAGCTCTAGTATTATTTGATTTTTTGTTGATCAGGTTTACTTTGTAAGACATGTCCTTATTATGTTAAATGTCAAACAAATGAATATATTGTTAATTTGACAAAAATTAATGACCAGGGCAAAATGCCCTCTAAAATGCCGGGAGAACTTGTTTGTTGATAGAAAACCTAGTACGCATGATATTCCTGAAGCCAAAAAAAAACATTTTCTAAAGAGCTCGGATTATTTGGTGCAAGAAATTGCAGCCAAAGCAGGCCAAAGTTCCTAAAAGAGACTCTGCAAAAAATGTACAAGCCAAAAACAAGCACGGGGTTTCGAATTCATGTTTTCTAAAAAAAATATTTTTGCTGCATAATGGATGACGAATATAATGTTCTGTCAGATTTTTCACAACTTCCTTTTCAATAACTGATACTCGATGCTGATGCTCGATGGAATATTAAAGAAATGTTTAGGAAAAAAGCATTCAACATTTCCCAAATAGTTATTCGTATGTCTAGCAATATGTTGTCAATTGATTGGCAAATGAAGCCAATCATTTATTACAACAACTTCTATAAAAACCGAAATTTTAAGAAAAAATTTTGAATGGTAAAAGAACAATAATTTGGTATTTAAACCAAGAGAAGTAAACTCATTAAAATGCCCGAAGCTAAGGCCAGTGGAGAGATACAAATATGTCTAAAATTGCTTTATTTAGTTTTTGCCCTTTTAAAGGTTTTATGAACGCTATAGACTTCGGTTTTTGGGTTTTTTGTTATCTTACTGGATTTGTGATCGGAAGATGCGAAAAAATCGGACTTTAAGTATCAGAGTTATAGGAACATATTTTCCCATATTTTGAAGAAGACATGGTTCCCTGAATTTTTTAAAGAAATAAATGCCATTAGATAAATAATTTTGGAGATATGGACAAAAATTTATTAAATTGCCCTGTAACAGCTACGGACGGCGACACATTTCTTCCCTCGAATTTCGATTTTTTTAATTTTTAAAAATTTTTTCATTTTTCTTGTGGTTGCATTTTTCGATATTTTGAACCTCCGATTTAGAAAACGTTTAACTCACTGAGGAGACGTAATATCCATTGCTCTATTGTAAACTTCCATAAGTCCAAACACTATCGAATTTGACCTATTTTTAAACAAAATTTTGAATTTAACCTCAATGTTTAGAAATCCCAAGGCCTGAATTTTTCAAACGGAGTATTGTTTTGAAAACCTCAAATTGGTTGGCTTTTCTAGAACTCCCCTGGTAACATTATATTAAATGTCGTAATACATTTATTTTCAAAAAACTTGCAACATTTTTCAAAAGTGGACCGTTTTGTGTGCTGGGATATTTTGGTTCATTATATGTTATACTATCATAAGTGTTTTAACATGACACTGTCCCGAAGCATTAATCGAAGTTGGTCCATAATAAGATATGAACTACTAAGTTCAAAAAATTGTTTTGCGCGTTATAGTCCCCGGATTTGAATCTCATGCGAAATCATTTTGGTATTTTAAAACATGATGCTTCAAATCAGAGTGAGAAGCGATTTCGACATCTTTAATATCGAATCTTATACAATTTGTTAACGAAAGGTGTACTTAAATCATAAGAAACAAAGGAAATATTAAAATCTGCTTAAGTTTCGAACAGCGATTTTTTAAAATTTCAGGCATATTATGATTAATAAAAAATCTTTTTATTAACCTCTTTTTCCAATAATTTCTTTATAAGATTTCAAACGCATATTAAAAAAAAATAAACTTATTTCTCTATCACTGTTCATGGGACATTTATTACTCTTACTTTGTAGTGACCTATGGATCTTTGACTTTATGGATTCTTTTAAAATCTGTTGTGCCATTCAGTAACTTTATTCAGTATTTAATAATACTTTCTATTTTCCTTTATATTTGCTACTATTCATCATATCTAAAAGGTATTTTCTTAAGTCCCCATAACCTTTAACTTCTTTTTTCTTGAAGACGTCCATAACTTCTTTGCTCTTCTTTTTTATTTCGTTATAAATCTTTAAAAGTATATTAAAGTTTAAACTTTTTCTCTTCTTACGTTTTAACTTAATAAGTTACATTTAAAATGTAATTTGTGTGTGTGTGTGGGTGTGTGTGAGTGTAGATGGAAAAGTTTTGTAACCGACTATGGGTGAATTCTATTCTATGGTTGGTTACAGAGTAATTGTAAAATAATGTTATTTATTTTTCTCTTTTATTTTTATTTTTTTATTTTTTTTTTTTTTTCATTTCTTATCCCGTATGAAAGAGAAAAAGTCGTAAAGAAATTAAAATACTTATTTGATTGCTAATTTTGCCAACAACAACTTTTATTAACAAGTTTTTAATTTGTATTATAAACTATAAACTCTAAACTATTTCCGAAAAGTGGGGGGGGGGGTAGAATTGAAAACTATTGAATTTGAGGGAGAAAAGAGGAAAAAGAGAAAATTAGCGTGATAATAAATGAATTAAATTGAAGTTAAGGAAGATTATGTTCTACTAAATGAAAGTGGATAATTGTAGACAAATTATTTCAAAAGTATGTCAATAATTAATTTGATGTAGAGTTATTATGAGTTCTATGAAAATGAATGATAATTATCAATCATCAAGGTGTTTTAAATGTTACTAAACAAAATTGGCAGAATTTCATTAATAGAATCATTATCATTCGGTTTAAATTTTAAGCTTAATTGAAAGCAATAGATATGGCTGATCTTACATAAATACTCACTTCTATTAGGTATTAAAATTATTAAGAAAAATTGGTTATAGTTCCTATGTGAGGTTTGCTACCGACATCAACTAAAAAAGTAATATTCTGGTATTATGACGTAATATAAAAAAATCTGTTCACAATGTTGTTGCATTTGGTTAAATTTGACATATACAATTATTTTTGTTAATGATGGTGCCTAATGAAAGATCTATTATTTTTCCTAGCCCCCATGCAAATGTTCCCCCAGTTTTGAGTTCAAGCCAACAAAATTCTTGGATGTAAAACCATCTTAACGAAACAAGAAAAAACAAAATACATATAATATTGTAATCTGTATCCATATGCGTGGGTCGGTCGATTTTTATTCATAGCTCTCATACTAGCCCCTCTTCTGTGTATAACTTTGAAATCAAACATAGACGTTGGTATTGTGATATTATTTAGTTAAATGAATATAAACATAAAAAAATCGATTTTCGAAATTTTATTAGGATCGTTCCATAACCTCTGATAGCTCCCATATAATGATATTCGGAATCATCTAATATTAATATTTCTCTCATACAATGTATAGCAAGCACCCTTAAACATATATTGAATTAAACGAGGGTCGGTAAACAATTTCCATTATAACCAACAATATGCTGATGGTGGTTGAGCTTGACTGACTATGTCTTTCCGACTTCAAATTCATATTTTTAATAAAAAATGATGTTTTTGAATTAAATTTTTTACTTAAAGTAAAATTTTCTATAAAAAATTCAATGTTTCACTAAAAGAATAAATTTTTCCATTAAATATTAAAATTTTCAATAAACCATAATATTTTCAATACAAATCATTATTTTTGGTTAAAAGTTACTTTCTTTCAAAAATTTAATTGTTAACTAAAAATTACTTTTTTACAAAAAATGTTTTTTTAGTTTAAAAACAATAATCTAATTTTTATTTCTAAGAATTATTCATTTTATATCCTCCACCACTACAAATGGTGATGAGAGGGCCCCAAAAGTGTCCTTGAATCAAATCAATACATGTTTTTTTAACAAACAAAAAATTAGATGAAGACAAAATTTCGTGCTAATCTTAAAAAAGAACTGAAATCGGATAAACTGTAAAAATATTTATAATTTGGATCGCAATTTTATAGAAATTCTTTTTATTGTTTGACCTATCTCTAGTTCAAGGCTCTTCCCGTTATAGACTTTAGAGCTTATAAAATGTTTAATTGATTGATATTTAGTACAATTAAGTCCCTTCGGCTTAAACTTTTAAATTAAATTTAATTATTTAAATTGGCAATTATAGGTCCATACTTGGCTTTAGCTTCTGTATAAGGTATCTTCCACAAGCACTTCTGATTACGATAAGAGTTTTAATCATAATTGATTTGAACGATGCATCTCGATGAATGAATCCAATAACTATATAATTGAATTATAAATTAACCTAAATTATGATCAAATTTTATACCATAAAATACAAATTTACCTAAAATATCATTTGGTGGTGAAACGTGTTGAATTTATTAGAAAAAAGTTAAACATTTAATTATTGCAAAATCTGTATATTTTTTTAACAAAAATATATTTTCTACCAAAATATTCAAAAAATAACAACAAAAACAAGTAAGAATGCTATATTTGGATATGCCGGATCTTTAACATCTTCCACCATATTGACATGTGAAGTAAATACGTTATTTTTCGTGCATATACACTCACGAGCGTATACAATATATAAAAGTTTTTCTTAAATATAATACGGAAAACTTGAAGAGTCATAGAATTTTTAGTTATAACTTTTTTCTACTGAACCGATTTTTCGCAATATTAATGATCTACATAAAGCTTAATTTTATGGCAAAATTTCATTCGAATTCTATGAAAGTTTTTTGCTTGAACCTATAAGTTGCCTCAGATATCGGTTTTTAATTTTGAATAATTTAAATCGATTTTGATGGTTTCAAATAGGACTATAACAAATACTCAGGTGAAATTTTATTAATTTCTATCGATTTTGTTGATGTGAGCATGACAACACAGAGAGACAGATGAACATAAATGAATCATGGTAGATTTTAAGTTGATACAACAATATATATACATTTATTATGGGGTATGTGAAGTTAATATACACATCTCATCACTTTTAGTGGTTGAGGTTATAACAGGTTATTATATGTGTAATTGGCCTAAATGGCCAAAATTATATTATTTTTTCGAAAATAATTATTTTTGTAAAAAAATATTTTAATACGATTTATTTAATTTTTTCCAAATTCATTTCATTGAATAAAATCTAATAATAACAATTTATAGGATTTAAAATAATCCAAATTACTTTATTACAAAAATATGTACTCTTTTTATTATATTCAATACAAATTTGTGAAATCCCATTTTTAATTCATAAATACATAAATTCATAAAAATAACTTTATGAAAATACATTTTTTTATTATAAATAAAACAATTTTTAAATAATAAAATATTTATGTAACTTATGTAACCATGTAAATTATTGAAAATAAAAAAAACAACAACAAAAAGGAAATAAATTGAAAAATTATATAAAAAATATTTAAATCTCAGTGTTTATTTGTTTAAATATTACATAAGTTTGGATTTATATTTATTTGAGTTACATAAATATTGAAAAAAAAATCTACTAGAAAATCTATAAAAGTACAAAAAAAAATTCAGATAGAATTAGATGTTCATATTGCAAAAAACAAACTAAAGTACATACTAATACAGAGATAAACATTACATAATTTAACATGCATAAACATACATACGTACATACATACATACACACATTCATACATACTTACATACATACGTACATACACACATACATACATGCATATGTGTAATATGTATCTGTAAATATGTGGGAGAGGAAAAACATATAGATTTTATTTTTCACAAAAGTGATAACAAAGAACATAAATATACACCCATACACTTAAATAAAAATACTAAATTCATATAAATATTAGCACACACACTCCTAAATATACATATAAACATAACTACACAAGAGCCCCGATTTACGTCGTACCGATATGCGTCATATCGATTTATGTCGCTTTTTCATTACTGATTAATTTAATTTTTGTTGTTGCAATTCGAAGTTGCTTCGTTTTGACCCCGATTTAAGTCATTTTGATTTCGATTTATGTCACCAGAAATAGTTCATTTTTTTACTGCAGCATTATGGATTATCTGTTCTAGTTCACTAGTAACACTGATCTTCATATGAACTGAGGGAAATTCTGTTTTCTATATTATATTAGTGGGGCCTTGGCCCCAAGTGTTTGGTTATGGTAAAAACTTAACGTGTAACTCGCCCAAGTATATTAGGACGCAAAAAATGAGACAAAGTGGAAGAAAAGTATTGAGTTTAGTATTAAAATTACACGTAACAAAAAGCTATAAATTCAGAGAAAAAGCTGTTAATAAAGGAAGAGCATTTGGACTAGCACCTACAACAGTTAGAGCAATTTTCAACAGAGATAGTGGAGTGTATCACCACTCCAATCTGAACAAAATACTTTAACAAGAAATTCCTATTGGTTAAAATAGAGTCTCTTCATTCAGTTCTGTTACATGAAAAAAATATGCGAAGAGTGCCACTAAGCAAGGACGCAATAAAAAGTAAAGCTTCATCTATTATCTATTAGAAATGGAAATTCAAATGATTTCGAAGTCAGTAACGGTTGGTTTAACTGCTTTTAAAGAATGACAAATATACAAAATGTGGCATCGAAAGGGAAAGTCAGCCAGTGAAGATTCGGTAGTTTCAGAAAAGTTTAAGCTTAAGCTGAATGCCATAATATAAGAGGGAGGGTATTCTCTATTTTGGAAGCGCTTACCATCAAAAACTTACTGGATGTAAAGATGGAGTCGATAAATATCCACACGTTTGTAATGAGTTTACTAATTTAGCTAGAAAAGCAGAAGAAGCATTAATATTTAGCATGTTTTAGAAGAATATGCAACAATGAGAAATTAATAATTCATTTTTAACATTAATTGTTAAAAAGGAAAATTTAATAAAAATATAAAATTTCTCCAATAAATGAAATAAATTAAATTTCAGTGTATTTGTGTTGCGTTTCTGAACCATATTTAAGACGCATGTAGGGGCTTTAGTGTTAATATGAATATTTTTTGTTGTATTAATATTTATATATACCACCAACATTTATTTCAATATGTATACATAAATATATACAAACAAATTTAACATAATACACAGACACATTTTGAAATAAAAGTTATATTTGTTTAGGGATTATTGTTCTACAAATAAACAAAAAAATTGTCTATTCCTAAACACATACATAGTTACATACATACACACATACATACATATATACATACATACATACATACATACATACATACATACATACATACATACATACATACATACATACATACATACATACACACATACATACATAAATCCATACATACATCCATCCATACATACATACATACATACATACATACATACATACATACATGCGTACATACATGTTGGTAAGTATGTGTGTGTTTATTATCAGTTATGTCTATTTGCTTTAGTATTTGTAGGGAATATTAGTTATCCTGTAAATGTTTTTTTTTTTTGTTTTTGCTTATGTAAATATTGATTTGATTAGACATGGGAATTATTTGACCATGACAATAATTGTACCACAAACACTCAAATAAATTTTCATAAATTTATTTATATTTTAAATTATTTATTTATTTAACCAACACAATTTTTATCCAAATTTCATCTCTGTGACTCTATTTTTTCCTATTTCTGCACATGATTTCTATATTATATGGCGGCTGGGTAAATAAAGAAAATTTAATTTGTTTAATTTTGTGAAAAGGGATTTAATCAAAATTATTTACATTTTGGTTTAAAGTAATTTAATTTAATTGTTCACATTTTGGTTAAGAAAGTAAATATAAATAATTTTATTTTCTCTTCGAAAAGGGTAAAATTCAAATAATTCGATGGTACTATAAAGGATTATATGCTTTAAAGTACCATCAAAATATGAAATTAAATATATTGAGGCAATGAAGAAGGACTGAACAAGAATTGAACTAGAACTGAAATATATCTGAACTAGAATCTGAGGTAGAATATGAACTATAATCTGAGCTAAAATCTGAACTTGAATCTGGACCAGAATCTGAATTTGAATCTGAATTAGAACTGAACAAGAACAGAACTACAACTGAACTAGAAGTGAAGTAGAACTGAACAAAAGCTGAACTAGAACTTAACTAAAACTGAACTAGAACTGAACTCGAACTGAACTTGAACTGAACTTGAACTGAATTAGAACTGAACTAAAACTGAAGTAGAACTAAACTAGAACTGAACTAGAGCTGATCTGAACTGAACTAGAATCTGAACTAGAATCTGAACTAGAATCTGAACTGGAATCTGATGTAGAATCTGAACAAGAAACTGATCTTGAATCTAAACTGAAGCATTGTATTTAGAACAATATCTTGAATTTATTCAGGAACTGAATCAAACACTAAATCAAAAGCTTAATCAAGGGCTGAATGAAGAACTGAAACAAAAACTGCGCCAAAAATTGAATCAAGAACAAAATCAAAAATTGATTTAGGAACAAAATTAAGGAAGCAGTCTAAACAGAAACTAAATAGGGAACTGAAAAGTCAAGAAAAAAAAATCAACTTTAAATAATTTGCTGCTACAATTGGTTGAACTCAGCTTTTTTCGATATTAAAATAAAATATTTAATTCCTTTGATTTTTTAATATTCTCTGTCAAATTCAATTTTCCCAATTTTTTTTTTTTGACCACTATTTACTACGCATTAATTGTGGTGGAAATTAAAAAAAACAACGGTAAAGTTTGTTTAAAGAACAACAATTGCAAATAAACAAATAACAACACAAGAACACAAATACATATTAATAAAATTTCGCCCTGAGTAAAAATGGAGACAAATGTCGAGAGGGAGAAACTTTTTATTAATAAGTGTGAGTAAATATAATTAGTGTAATGGTATGTGTGTAGCAACAACACTAACATTGAGCGAAGCTTGAACATATTTCAATTTGTGCTGTTGATATTTACATAAATGACACATTTAATTTAAATGTATTTGTGTGTGCATGTGTATGTGTTAGTAAATTATTTATAAATGGCTTTTGTATAAATGTGTTCATGTGTGTTGGTGTTGTTATTAACAGAGAACAGAGAGAGAAAAAAACATTGTATTTAACATATAAAAGAAATATAAAACTATACGTATGACCATTTAAATAATTAAAAGACCATTTAATTTATTATTTGCAAATATGTAACAACAAATATGTTATAAATATATAAATGAGAGAGAGAAAAAAATTGTTAAATATAAATAAATGGCCTGACTTTTTGTTATTTTAGTTAAAAAGAATTTAAGAGAAAACAAATATTAATGCTGTAGTCGGTTATGCTGAATCTTCAATACCCTCCACCACAAATTCTTGTGAAGTTAATACGTCAGTTGCTGTAGATATACATAAACATACACATACACTCACAAACGTATATGTCATTTAAACGCCTTTTCTAAAATATAACACAGAATATTTAAAGAGCCATAAAATTAGTTCTATTTTTTCTATAACTTTTTTACTAAACCGATTTTGATAAAAATTGGAACAGTAATAAAGTTCACATTATTTAATATTATGACTTAATTTTATTCCAATTTAACGACTTAGAATAGACAATTTTAGGGAAGTTCATCCCTTAAACTTAGAGGTTGCATCAGATATCGGCCTATATCTGTTAACATACTGAACCGGTTTTGCTGGTTTTAAACAGAAATTTTTTGAAAACTATAATTAGCATTCGGGCCAAATTTCATTGAGCTCGGTCGATTATTGTGGATGTGAGCATGCCAGTAACAGAACAGACCATAGACATAGGTAAATCTACTCAGATTTTGATTTGATGCAAGAATGGGGTCTGAGGTGATTCATTCTTAGCATTATACATGGAATGACAAAGTTTACATACCCTTTTCACCACTTGTGATGGTGGAGAGTATAAAAAATGAAACAACAATAATTTTAAAAATCTTAATAAATAAAAATGTATTATTTTTCTATAACAAAAACCAGTGAATAGAAAGAAAAAAAATTAATAATCATTTTTAAATTAAAGAGAATATTTATTGTTTATAAATATTTATAATTAAAATAAAAGTGAAAATTTGTATAAAACAAATTTATTGTTAATTTACAAGGTCATAATAAATTAAAATTGCATGAATGATTTTATGAGTTTTTTTTTTATAATTTCAATTATTTATTTACAAAGTGAAATCAAAAGTGTACATTTTTGAAAATAATTGTTATATCAAAATTTTTTATTAAATTATTAATATAAAATGAAATTAATTTAATTTATTAAGGGGTTAAAAATTAACGTAAAAGAAAAAACTATTATATAAGCCATAATACGTGATTGATATTAACCCATTATTTTAAGACTGATCGAACCGTTAAGAACCATTGCCTGGTGGTTCCAATATTAATTTTTTTAAGGAAGTTAATTTTTTAATCTCTTTTTTTAATCTCAAAACAAGCCAAAATTGTTTCGATCTAATTTTGTGAATTTTTTTTCAATATTTGACCATAAATAAAATATACATAAACATGTTACCACTAAAAATGCCATAATTGGTTATGCCGTATCTTCAAAATGCTTGTGAAGTAAATACACATACACTTTTTCTACTAAACTGGTTTAGTTTATCGATATACAATTGAAAATTTTACGAAAGCTTTTCGCTTGAATATTAAGTTCAAATTCCGTCAATTAATGTTGATGTGAGCGTACCAGAGAGAGACAGACAGACGGACGGACATAGCTAGATCAGTTCAGACTTTGATTTGTTGCTGGAATGTATATACAATTTGATTAAATCACTGGGAATGAAATTTCGAATAACGGTTACTAAAAATTACTTAAAGGTGATGCTGAGCAGAAATTCGCGATTTATCTGCAATAAAAATTATCCGTTTCCAACGGTGCACAGTGTGAACTCTAATTGAGCCTTCCATATTAAAAAAAAACAATGTCCAATGTCGTCTTTTTTGAACCCATGATCTTTAAAAAACATTCTTGTTTTATTTTGTAATACTACGATCACTGTCACTTTTACTGGGAACGGCTTTATTCAAATATCACGTTATCGCTCATATATAGTCTGAGACGGTGCCTTCTTGTCGCTATACTCGGAGTGACAAAGTTATCTTACTTTTAAAATTCTTGAAATCATAAATATTAATAAGAAACAGTAAAATTTTATTTGTTTATTTGATGAATAATTTTTTAAAAACTAAAAAAGCTTTTGTCTGAGTTTGGATGTTACCCAGTTATCGATCTATAGCTTCCTTCTTACAGGACCGATTTCACTGGTTAAAAAAAAAATTACAAATACTCTGGCCACGTTTGATTGAAATCGGATCATTATTGTTATCGCGGGAAAGTTTTCAACTGACGAACAGGCGGATCTAACTAAATCTACGCAGATTTTTATATGATGCATGAGTTTAAATACTCTATGCGATCTTTGATAATTCCTTCTTAACGTTACACATAGAATGACATAAAATTATATATAAAAAATCTTAACGAAAATTTGAAATTTTAATAAAAATTTTAAATTTTAGTAAAAATTTTAAATTTTAGTAAAAATTTTAAATTTTAGTAAAAATTTTAAATTTAAGTGAAAATTTAGTGAAATTTTAGTAAAATTTTAAATTTTAGTGAAAGTTAGAAATTTTAGTGAAAATTTTAAATTTTAGTGAAAATTTTAAATTTTAGTGAAAATTTTAAATTTTAGTGAAAATTTTAAATTTTAGTAAAAATTTTAAATTTTAGTAAAAATTTTAAATTTAAGTGAAAATTTAGTGAAATTTTAGTAAAATTTTAAATTTTAGTGAAAATTTTAAATTTTAGTGAAAATTTTAAATTTTAGTGAAAATTTTAAATTTTAGTGAAAATTTTAAATTTTAGTGAAAATTTTAAATTTTAGTGAAAATTTTAAATTTTAGTGAAAATTTTAAATTTTAGTGAAAATTTTAAATTTTAGTGAAAATTTTAAATTTTAGTAAAAATTTTTAATTTTAGTAAAAATTTTTAATTTTAGTAAAAATTTTTAATTTTAGTAAAAATTTTAAATTTAAATAAAAATTTTAAATTTAAGTGAAAATTTGAAATTTTACCGAAAATTTGAAATTTTTGTGAAAATTTGAAATTTTTGTGAAAATTTGTAATTTGAGTAAAAATGTGAAATTTAAGTGAAAATTTGAAATTTTAGTAGAAAATTGAAAAATTAGTGAAAATTTTAATTTTAATCAAAATATAAAGTTGATTTGAATTCCGAAGCTACAAAATAAAAACAAGTTTTAACAATGGACCAAAATTTATTTTTTTAAATTTCCTTTTCACATTGATTTTATTCGAACGATATAAAGAGTTCATGTTACAATTTGCTGATATCGAAACAGGTTATTACAAATTGTCATGATTCACTCTTTACATAAAGACTTTAGCAAATCTCTTGATGCGAATACCATATACTGACAGAAAAATCATAAAATTTGTTGCTAACGCTGAGCAACATTTTAAATACGATTTGATCATATCAGATGTAAAACAGATGTTTTGATCAATAAAATTAGAAAATTATTTAGAAAATTAATTCTAATTAGGGGTTGCGGTTGTAATAATAACGTAAAACTTCTGATCAGTTCAACTTGTTGAAATTAGATAAAAAAAATATCTGCGACTGATAAATCATAATTTTTTTAATATTCTTCATTTTAAACAAACTAGACAATGTAAATTTTATTAAAATCGATCTTTAAACAAAATATCATAAAAAGGGCATTATTATTTATATCTTGCTGATTTTAAAGCTTTTTTAGCTTTAAAGCATTTCCTTACGCCTAAGTTTTTATTACATTCCAGGGGTGAAAAAAACACAATATTCTATTCGTTTTTTTCTTATAAAAATTCGAAAATATATCTATATGACTTTAATAAATATAAAATGACAAAATTTAATAAAAAAATTAAACCGTAAAATATAAGAAAATATATATGTGTTTTGTAGAAAACACACACACACCCAACGTGTATAATAAATTTAAAACCCCTCAAAAAAGCAAAAACAAACAAATTTTGTCATAAAATATATGTTTTAAATATTGCAGACAGACTAACTAATATTTAGACTAAATATGCATTGCATTAATTTTTAATACCTGAGTAACATATGGGTGTATGATAAATATTTATACATATACACATATGCAATAAACATATGTAAGTGTGTGTGTAAATATTATTTATATATAAATATTAATAACCACAAAAATAACCTCAAACTATTTGAATTCATATACACAAACATTTACTATAATCGAAGGGAGTGTCCCATAGAGTACAGTGTAGTAAAAAAATTAAGAAACTTCAAAACTAAAAGAATTTTATTTAAAATTTTGAATCTTATTTTAAAAATTATTATTTCAATTATGATTAATTGTTTGTTTTATTTTTATTTTTTTACATTTATTTATTTAAAATTATTTAAGCTTTACTTTTTTCTCTCACTGTTCTTTTATTATTATATAAATATATTTGTATTAGTATTTGTTAGATCCTGTATACATGCCTTTACATCTAAACATGTATATAGTTAAGCTACAAATTCATATACATTCTTATTTAATCTGTAACATTATCTTTTCCCATTGCGGTTAATATTTAATAAATTATGTAAAATAATGTTTAATATTTAATATATATGTGTGTGTATGTATGTATGTATGTATGTATGTATGTATGTATGTATGTATGTATGTATATATATGTATGTGTATTTATACTCGAGTTTTTTTTTCAATACTGCAGTTTTATTTTGTTATTTGGTACTATAGAATCCATTGAGAGGTATTTAGTTTATTATAACATTTGAAACTTTGGGGATTTTTAATGACTCTAATTGATGATCCATGAATATGTATTTAGTTTATAGGGCCAAACTGTAGGATGGTCCTATTATATTGCAAATTTTTAATTATTACCTTAATTTTATAGGTCGGGAGTAATTCAACTTTTCTTTTGATTCAATGTCTGCAAATTTCAAAATGGGAAAGTATTTAAGATATTCGGAACCCTTAATCACTCGCATGTGTCACAGTGGCTACCATCTTTTTTGTTACTTTTCGCTTACGTAGTCGTCTAAGTCACTTAAACCATGTCTGTCCATCCAGTCGGTTTTCTTTCAACATAATAAATTTCTACAGAGATAATTCAATAAAATTTAGTTACATATGTCGGCCATTTCAGGTAACACTTATATGCATGTTTTTCTGGGGTGTAGTTTCAAGCTCATACAACACTAATAAATCGAAAGAATTTAATTAGATTCAAGAAATATAAGTTATTAGTCGAAATCCGCACGCCAAATTAAAAAAAAAGAACGGTTCCCATTTAAATGAAGCTCCCATAGAGATCCATTTTCCGGAATTCACTTTTAAGGTCATATTATCAAAAGCGAATTGTTGGTATTGAGATGATGTGAAAGCTTTGTCATTCCATGTATAATGCTTAGACCCAATAATGTATATTTTCTTCAAATCAAAATCTCAGTCGAACTGTCAGTTGTTAGCACTCTCACATCCACAATAATTGACAGAGCTTAATAAAATTTAGACTGAGTATTTATAATTGTCCTGAGAAGTTTTCCATTTAAAATCAGTTTAGTATCTCAGAAAATATAGACCGATTTCTGAGGCAGACTCTTAATTCTAGAGAAGAATATCAGTAGAATTTTTAATTATAAATTGGCAATTTGAAATGTAATTCTGCAGTAAGACAAAGCTGCGTATACGACATTACTATTTGTGTGTGTATGAATAATTGAGGGAAACTAGAAAAAATCGTCACCAAGACACATGAAAAAATTCTTCTCATTGTTCGCTTTTTTCCATAAACTTGTTTACATAAAAAACTTGGACAAAGCTTTGTAATTATTGCACGGTTAGGACATTGTTTCCTGTTGAGAAATTTTCCATTTTTTTCTAATAATTGTAGGATATTTGATAGATAGAAAAGCTAAGACAATTGTCCTCATAACTATCACTATAAACCAACTTTGAAACCATTTTTGATAGTTAATTTATAATTTAACTTTATTTATGGAATAATCTTAATAAGCAAAATTATTCTAACATCAGCTTTTTTTCTACAAATAAATTTTCCAACATATGTAAACAATATGATCTCCTGAAGGGTACATAAGATTCTATGTGGAACGAATTTTATTCCAAAAAATATTGTTTATGATATTTTTATGTTAATTTACTACAAATTTCTTTTCCTTTTTTTCCTTTTGTTGTTGCCACTGCTGTAATACAAATTGCTAACTCTCTGTGTCTACGAATTTTTTTCGTAACTTTATCCTGACGTTTTTAAACACATGTATAAATTTGGAATCCTTAGGAAAAATATTTTTATTTTTAACTACCAAATAATAAAAAGGAGAACTTTAATACGTTTTAAATTTTATTTAAGAATTTTCCACACAAAAATATTTTATTTAGAATTATACTTCAAAAATTTCTTTTAGACTTTAGAAACAAATCTTGTTAATTATTTTAAAACTTTTTCCTTTTGCCACTATTTGCAGCTGCCAAAGAGATATTTTAATATTTATCCTTTAAAACGTTTGCTTGCAACACTATAACCAACAATATATACATACAAAAATATAAAGCTTTATTATAAAAGGCAACACAATTCAATAATAAATTAATTTAATAGAAACTTTAGTCTTGTAATTACCCCAAGTTTATCTATATGTTTGTATTTCTATTACATCTATTTTTATCACAATATTAATATACTTAACTTAAGTTTTCTAATTACCAGCACAAACACAATATATATACGAACAACAGCAACAGCAACAGCAACAAATACTCTAACAACATGTTTTAATAGCAGCATCTAATATTAATATATGTACTTACTTTTACACACATACATATACAATAATAACATTTGTTTGTTATATTTACAAGTACATAAGTGTGAACATAATACCAACAAACATTAAGAAAGATACAACATCGACTGTTAGAAACACATACACGCACACAGAGTTAAAACCAACAAATGTATAACACCAAACGTAAACTAACCAAACACCTAAATATGTACACGTTCAATTCAATGGCAATTTTTTTAGGTTGGGGGAATGATACCCCTCACTTATAATTATGTGGTTGAAGAAGGAAAATATTTTAAGGATTTGAAGTACTTTTAAGAAAAACTCTAGTTGTAGAGAGAATGACCGCAAAGTTATGTGAAATAAGTTAAGAAACTGTTCATATCGTAGTGGTAATTTTAAGGAATTATTACACTGAGCAACAGCTATTTTTATACCAGGAAATAACCATTGCTAGTGCGGGGCACAACTAGGCAATATGCTGAGCTCAATGAGGATTTAATCAATTTAATTTCTTAATGAAATTTCTCTTTTTCCTATGTCTGGTAATGTATCATCCTCGACGTTGAAAAACCTCAAACTTTCGAATGCTAGAGAAATAAAAGAGATAAAGAGAGAGAGAGTGTTTCATCGTTTTGAAATCCTCACCAAATGCTCTCAATTTGCCTCCATCCGTTACTCCAATGCGTTTTTGATATAATTGTTGTTGTATTATGACAAATAATAAATAGATGCATACTTTTCCATTTAAGGACTGCGATCGAAAAATTATTAACACACATTTTCCATTAAAACCTTTAAGCCAAGTATTCTTTGATTTATTTTATCATGTCAGTTATAATGTTTAATGTCAAACAAAAATTTATTTATTGTTTATCTGATTAAATCGGGTGAAGCGAAAAAATTTGTACTAAAATTATTAAATAAAAAAAATAAAAAAGCTGATTCAGAGAGATAAAAACTAAAAAGCATTTTCAAAAGAGTTTCCAACACATCCGGATGGAGCGCTGTACACATCAAAATTAACAGAAAGGAAGTTGTAATTTTGGTGTTTTTAGCGTCCGTGTCTTATGAATGGATGCATTTTTTAAAAGATCTTTGCTCTATATTTTGGTGCTTATAACCCGGTTGTAACAATTGATTGTCTTATTCTACACCAGTTGCATACTGATTGACATATCAAGAACTTTTTTGGAAATTTTGACTGCTTAATTTTGGCCTGATTTGGTATCCTTTCACTATGGTTAAAAAGCCTTTAAGTAGTACAAGAACAACTATGTGGTATCAAGAGAGACAAATCCTCCAAACTGCTTTTGTGTTTGTTTAAAGAGAATTGAATAACACAAAAAAGGTGTTCAAAAGTGTAGAAGACTTTAAACGAAGATGGACTGTCTGTTCGAGCAAAGTAACAGAAGTAAAGAAGTTTTTTGCCCTCAGATGTTTGATTTTAGGAATCTTTTAAGTGGCCCCTGTAAAGCTTTCATTTCATCTATGGTTGTGTAAAGTAAAAAATTATAATTTAAAACAAAACATTAAGAAAACTCTATATTATTTATAATTAGGAGAACCTTCCCCCCTTTACCTCTTTTTATTATGTAGTAAAATTTATAAAGTATACTTTAGTGTAAACAGACTGACAGACATAAACAACATTAGACACCAAAGAGTTATAAAAAATTATAAACATACGCACACTCAAACACACATACAATAAACAAAAGTTTTGTTTTAAGTTAAGTAAGTGTATAAACACTAAGTTTAGTAGTGTTCATTAAACATTTCATTAAAAATTATGATAAAAAGAAAAACTATTTAACACACACTCACACAAAATACATACGCATACATAACGACCCACACAATAAAAAAATAATAATAAAAAACACATCTAAACTAACTTACACAAAATATACAAAGACATTTACAGCTAACACGTGTACAGAAATAGAAGAATACAGAGGAAATGTAAAAATCAACACAAACAAACAGTCATACATGTATTAGACTTGTAACATTAGAATGTGTACAATGACATTTACAGGAATTTCCTTTTTTTAAGAAAATTTTAAGAACAACACTACAGTTGTTGCTTTTAAGCCTTAAGACTCTTTTTCTTTAACTCGTTCTATTTATCTACAATTATTTTTTTATATTTTTTTTATAAAATAAAATTTACATTAAGCTTTACCCGAGATCACCCACTTTTAAATATTTACATACTTCTATATTTTTAAGTATTTACTCTCATATGTAAGTTTTTCATCTACTCAAATATACATACACACTAACAGGTATGTTTTAAATAGTTCTCATTACATTCCTTAATTGCAATTGTAGAATGTCTATTCTACAAAGGATGTGAAGTTAGTATAATTACACTGAGGGAAATTTTGGTGACATTTTTTTGTACAAAACTTTTTTGTTAAAAATTTTATTTTTAAATTGTTTCGCAATAAAACAAAAACAAAGGAGAAGCCATAAAAGATTTATCGCATATTGGAACCTTTTGACCTTGAACTGTGATGTAGTGGGAAAATACTTCTTCAGTAATAAAAAAAAGGAAAATGTTAAAGATTTAAGTATCTAAAAAATTTAAAGACAAAAATTTTAGAGTTGATTTTGCTATTTTTTATTTATAGAACAGAGTCTAAAAGAGAGAAACTGAAACTGTAAAATATGCTGGAATTTATTAAACTCCATATTCTTAATCTGTAGATTAGTTTCCTTTTTCGATTACCTGTTTGCGGAGTTATACGTTTGACAAACAATAAATAATTTAAAATCAGGAAAATTATGAAAGTGAAAATTCGATTTCAATTTTGAAATTTTCATAGAATCTATGTAAGATATTCATTAACATTAATTCTAGTCACCGCACCGTTTTACCTTAAATGAACTATTTTTCTTGAAATATATACTATAATCTACTTAAATCTTAATCCTGCTAATAAAGAAGTTTACTTTTATCTCATTATATTATAATCTGTAAAATAAAAGAAACGGTAGTGAATAAGTCTTTGTTTCTGGTTAGAATCGCTGTCCTATATAAAATCTATTCGTTTTAATCAACCAGGAAAATAAGTTAGAAAAATGTGCTTTCAAAATATTTGTCAATATTTATTTCAATGAAATCCAAATTAAACACGGCTTTATCTTTAATATCTTTTGGTTTCAAAACTAATTGATTTAACGAAAATCGATGAAGTAGAATTAACTTTTTTCTCTCAATAAAAGTATAACCGCAAGAAAAAAATTTAAATTTATTGGTTTGTTTATGTGTATATGAGTATAGAGATGAAATGGAATCTTCCCTTAAAAAGCAATAAAATAGTCGGATAACACACTTTTAATCCGTTCCGCCACTTCATTGTCTCCAAGTGTATTATAGGAATATAGAATGTGTTCAAGATTTACTTGGGCACCTGTCATGTTAGCCTAACACACGGAATTTATAACACTAGGTTTGCTCAATGTTCCAAAAACGCAATTCAGACTTTATAATGTCTGGATGTAAAATCACTTCTTAGAAAGGGGTTAAAGCTTTCCAATTTTCTATTATAAACAATTTTAATTATAGGAGGGGAGCGTAACCTCTTCCCATCTTCTACAGCCAGCACAAAACTCCCCGAAGATCTTCAGCAATAACCAGTCCAGTATAAGAAGACTGAATAAGTCTGCCAAACATTAGCCTTTGGTTTAATATCGAAGATTCTCTGAATTTCGACACCCCGTAGTCAGTCGAATAGTTCTTGTTTAAAAATGGACTTATTCCCAAAAACCTCAAATAAAGTGGGCGTATCTAGGAGACTGTAAAAAAATTTTGTGCGCAAGCCGTTATCTCACATAAAATAGGTATTGATGAGATGAGTTATAATGTATTACATCTTCGGAACAAAAGTGACCCTTTCATGAATCATGAAGATACTATAAAAGAACAATATATAAACTCCTTGGATGAAACCATTTCGAATTGACGAAGCGAGAACTTAATAAATAGTTGTATTCCTTTCAACACTGTCAGTAATTTATTCTGATATTTACATAAGTTTTTTCTCCTTGTGTAATTTTATTTTTATCTTTCTGAGAAAAAGAGACTGAAGAATACATGTCTGCATATATTTATTTATAGTAATTGTTTTTTTTATGCCTCATTCTCTAATTAAATTATTTTATATATTTTAAAATAATTAATAAATTTGACCCAAGAGTCTTTAATAAGATACATTATACGAAAGGCCTCTAAGGACTTTTAAATATATTACAGTTATTCTGTTAAATGTCTGTGATATTATCTGGAAGACTATAAAAAAAGAAAAAAGAAAAAATTAAATTTTAATGTAAGTTTAAAGTCATTAACATAAGATTATAAACATTAATTTCCTTAAAAAACGAGTTAAGGAGTTTTTGAGAAATTTTCGAAGTTTCGAAAGAAGGAGAAAAGAGGTAAAATAAATTTAAAAGGAAATCTTAATTAGAAGAGAAGGAATTTAAATGTTTATAAAGTTATCACTAATAAGGAGTGACATATAAAAATGTTAATAAAAACAAAAGCACTAAACTTACAGCTTTAAATTTTATATCCTCCACCATCTCAAGTGGTAAAGACGGTATATTAACTTTGTCATTCCGTGTGCACCGCTAAGAAAGAATTATCTTAGACACCATAATGTGTATATATTCTGGCATCAAATCCAAATTTGAGTGGATTTAGATATGTTCTGAAAAACGTTTATATATTATAGTTTGTGGTGATTGTTTTTACGTTTTCATATAATCTACTACACTTTTGGACATCGTTTTTGGTGCTCTTAAATTTTTTCTCTCTTGATAGAAATGCCACAATTTTGTTCTTATTCCACTCAAAGTTTTGTTAACCATAGTGACGTTAATATTTTTTGATATATATTTCGGTATTAATGGACGCAACTGCATATTACTTGCCTACCAAGAACCTTTTAGGAAATGTTGACTGCTTTCGTATTCTTAAAAAAATCTGCCAGAATATAAATTTTTATTAAGCAGCAAGAATACCTTTTTTAGAAAACTTAACCTCAATTTCCGTGCTCCGTCTCTGGCCTCTAAATTTTGAGCAGCGTTTCTTTAAGTAACTTTCTTAGCTTTTTATGTTTTTAATCGGCATTAGTTTGAACTTTTCGTGCCAAATAGTCCGGGCACTGACCTAACCGGGCTTTCTTCTTACCGAAGTTGTTAGGAACTCCTCGAAAAAGCTTTCTACTTTCTTTTTTAGATTTAGAAACATCATGTGTACCATTCGTTCTACCTGAACCGGCTTTTTTATCAAAAAGTTCTCCCGATACTGTTGAACACAATTTGACGACAGACCTTTGAGCTCTTGATCAGCTTTTGTAGGACCAAGTTGGGTTTTATTTTAGGACTTTTTTTCTAGTCAGTCAGTTTAATCAGATTAATTATAGTTACTTGTTTAACGGAGATAATTTGATCAAAATAAAAATAATATTTCCACACACATTGATATATTCATGACAAACATTTATTGTTATCAACAACATATTAATTGTTGAATTAAATTTATTTTGATAACAATTTCGTGAAATAAAATTTTTTTAATAGATAAAAAAATATATTGAGGCCGCAATATGTTTGGAAAATTCTTTGACTGATCACAATTTTATTGTTATTGAACAACCCGTTATAAAAAACTATTGTTGTTAGAGCAAAATATTATTTTCAGTTTACTATGAACTTATTTATTTTTTACGTTTTTACAATTTTTGTTAACATGGAAAATTTATTTGAATATAAATTCTCATTATTTATAAATAAGAAATTAATTAAATAAAATAAATAGAATTATATGACGAAATTATTTCAAATAATGTTTACATATTTTAGAAAATTATAAGAAGTATATTAAAATATTTCATACGAAAATATTTTTCTTCAAGAAGTGACTAACATAATTTTTTTATTAGAATAACAATATTTTTAGTGACAATAACAATAATTTTAGTTTTAATAACAATATTTTTAGTGGGGACAACAATGAATTTAGTTATGACGATAAGTATTATTATTAATGCAAAATAACATTGTGAATAAACAAAATTTTTATTACAATAACAATATTTTTTATTGGAATAACAATGTTTTTAGTGGCGGTAACAATAACTATTGTTATTAATGCAAAATCACAATACGAATAAACAAATTTTTTAGTTACTGAAACAATATCTGATAACAATACTATGTTGCTTCTCGTTTATGGTTACCGGAAACATATTTTTTATCTGCACTTTTTAGTATGTTTTTGTAATTAATCTAGACTTTTAATGGGTTTTATATTTTATGATTTATTTTATGAATTAATCCCTTAATGCTTGTTTTATTTCCATTTAGTTTTTGTTTTAATTTTAGTTAAAATTTCTGTGGAAAATTTATAACAATTGAAACATTTTTTCAAATAGAAATTTAATTATTTAAAATTTTTGAACTTTATAATAAATATTTATTTAACTTTCACTTACGCTCTCTTTCATTAAACATAGTTAACATTGTATACAAGCAAATTAAATACACGCACACACACACAAACATACACTTACATATTTACACATAACAAATACAAAACATAGTTTTGTGTATTAATTTAATTAATTTTTGCTCATACGCTTCGTGTAACACATTATAATAGAAAAATGAATGAAAATGAAAAAGAGAGTAAAAAAGGGAAGAGAGAAACAAAACAAGAAGGTAAAAAGAGGAAAAAATAATTGTGCAATTATTCATTTTAATTGTTGGAAACAGTTTTAAATCAGAAAATAGCAGTGGTAACATAACGTAGCAACTAACTAAATAACAGCAGCAGCAAAAATCAACTGCTACAGCTACAGCAACCACCTTGACATAATTAAATAATACACTTTACCTATTCACCACAATAATACGCTTTTGTTTTAGTGTGTTAATGAGTAAAAAGGGGAGCGTGGAAAGGGGGTTGGGGTATGCAGTGCAAAAAAGGAAATAAAATGAAAAAATTTTTAAATAATAATTAAATACAAACTGTGTTGTACTGTATGTGTTTGTGTGTAAGTCAGTCATAATATTTTATTGTGTTCATAAAAGTAGAAACTGTGACAAGTTTATATTAATTTTTAATAAATTTAAAGAAGATTAAATAATTTATTATTTTTAATATTGTAATGTTGGGTTTTTTGTTAGGATTTAGAGCAAAAGGAAAAGTAATAGAAAGAAATAAATGAAATTGAAAATTTTCCTCATTTGAGACAAATTATTGAAATGTACAACAAAGTATATTTGCGAAGGATGCTCTTCTTTTCAAAAAAATACGGCCCAATAAAAAAGACGATTTTATATATTTTTAAGTGATATTTAAAATATATTAAATCACCATTTTTGTAATGTTAAGCCAATAATGAACAGTATTTAATGTAGAAATAGTTGCAACCATTAAGATAAGCGTCATCACATTTTGTTACTAAAATCCCAAATTTGCTTAGCAACATTGATTTCCGTTTATACAATAACTCTTTAAAAAGTAACAATAATTTCTTTACAAATTTAATTTATCACAAGAACAAAAACCCCCACAACAATAAAATTCTATTATTATCATTTTTGCGTTATGAAAACAACACACTCACACATTTAGAAGTCTCTGTCATACCAAGAAAAATAAATTTTTTAGCAAAAATTTTATTTTTTCTATATGACAAAAAAAGTCTACAAACTAAATGAAATCCCTCTTGTTATAGAAAAATCTATGTCCCACATATGCCTCCTTTTCAAGAACAGTAATCTTTACATGATGCATTTAACCAGGGAATCGAAAAAAAAACATGCAACAAAAAAATTATAAAATGGGGGAAAATAAGTGATAATCCGTATTCATTGCCAAAGGAAATAGATAAAAAATATATTTACTTGTATGCAGTAATGTTGGTGTACATGTAGTAGTAGTAAGAGAAACAGATTCTCTAACAAATGAACACATACACACAC
This sequence comes from Cochliomyia hominivorax, assembly GCA_004302925.2. Taxonomy (NCBI): domain Eukaryota; kingdom Metazoa; phylum Arthropoda; class Insecta; order Diptera; family Calliphoridae; genus Cochliomyia; species Cochliomyia hominivorax. The sequence goes on from PYHX02000495.1 coordinate 15,052,382, forward strand.
ATTCACTTAAAAAAAGAAAACTATAAATTATTTTATCATGTCATAATATTTGTGTGTATGTGCGTATGTCATGAGAATGCTGGTGAGAGTAGTGAGTTGTATAAACCACTACATAAATATAAAATATTAAATGCTAAAAGGGAAAGAGAAACCAGGATTGCAACTCTGCCTTTGGATGGCAGACACAGGAAGTACAAAAAACTATACAGTTGGTAAACGAAAGAAAATTTTTCGAAGACAAATTATAAATTCTCAAAATTATTGAAAAATGTTTAACAATCGGTAAGTGACAGGTAATCAATCGTAATCAAAGAATATTTGACTGCGCCGAATATAGTGGAGTACCCTCCACTTACATTTGTTTGGGTTAAAGAAACTACAGCTTTATTTATTTTGTTTGATATGGAACTATATATAAACACTCTTTATAATTCCCATTCAGTTCACATTATTTTCAAGTTATGTAGTCAAAGTTTAGTGAGAATAAGACAGATATTGTTATCCGATCTATTAACTACTCTTTTGTGTCAGAACTTGTTATTTTTTATGTAACGAACTCATAGCTCCCGAATTCTTTGAATACTAAATATTATTTTTTAGTTTGCCGAACTCGAAGCTTCAGATTTCTGTGAGTGCGATATATTATTTCATAGTTTGCCGAAATGTATACTCCCGCATTCTCTGGCTCCGACATTATTTAGCTACACCGAAGCCAAATTTTTCGAATTTTTTGTGTTCTATTTAACTCGTAGTTTTAACGGACTCAAAGCCATTACATTTTTTACAACCACTACACCAGTGAAGAGTACAAAATGAAACTTCTTTCTCCAAAAAACTAAAAATCATATATTTCATATCACAAAACTTGCGGGGACATACTGTATACATGAGACAAATCCCCTTTATCCCCTCCTTTTAAGCTTGTTTCTTATATGGAGAAACTATATTATTCCTTCTTGCATATGTGTGGGGCGTTTGTCTGTATATGTTAACTGATATGAAAATACTATTTTATGTTCTAAAGGCGTTATTCAATGTTAACTTAATTTTTTTTATTCATTTATACAATTTTTGTTGTTGCTGTTGTTGTTGGTATTGTACCCACATAGTTTTCCCTCTCGGTTAAATGTTGCCTTGCATTTTGAGCTCATTTCTCATTGTCATGTAATTTTGTGTGAAAATTATATTATCAGTTTTTTCTTCTTTTTATTATTATTTTTCTTTTTGTTGCCATCATATTTCTAGTAAATGCACTTTTTATTATTTATATGTGTGAAAAAGTGAGCATTTGAGTGTGTGTGTGTGTCTGTGTGATGGTAATATATTTAATAGCGATTTTCTATGTAATTTTATGATTATTAGAGAAGAAGAAGTGTTAATAATATTTTCATTACAGAAAATTTTCTAACGAAGCGTATGAGTAATATTTAATTTCTTAATAAAAATTGTTATATTACGTATACGTTATGTGGTTTTGTTAAGTTAGGAAAGAATAGAGAGGAAGGTAAAAGAAAGGGATATTGTGGTTAAAAAAGTATAATATAACAATGAGGACAACGTAGCGTATGAGAAATATTTTATTATGTATACGATGTTGTATTAGCAAAAACAGATAGAGGCCGGAACATAAATTAATATCATAATTTTGCGATATAAAATTGAAAAAAATTAATTAGAAATAGATTTTAAACATTTTCGGGATGTGTCCACATGCCCAGAAGGATACACAGGCTAAAATTTTTGTCATTTTGATCAGAAATTCTGTCCCAACTACCGATTTAGTGAAAGAACTGAAAAATAAAAAGAATCGAGAAAAATATGGTTTATGGTGGAAGCTAGATAAATCATCTAAACCATAAAAAAATCGAATCTCCTTAAAATTAAACTTATTTCTATCACTTACTCATTTCGGTCCAGACCTTACACCTTTGGACGATGAATACGCTTCAGCTAACAGAAATTGTCTTGATTGAACCCAAAGCCCTGCTTTAGCTCCTTTCAATTATATTTTCTCATATATTTGTTAAGAGGAGGAGACCCATAAAGGTTCTCTACCCGTTATCACTTAGGCCACTATAAAATCATAAATGATTTTAGGAATTATCTGTCATGTATGTAATTCCACAATTTCCTCCAAATAATTGACTTTAAAATATGACATGTTTGGTAAAATATTTCTAAGAAATACTCCTTACGAATGAATTCCTCATCACTGACGCCAACTTGCCTAAGATTTTGACGTAGATTGCAGTGTTCAATCATCCTCCTGGTTTAATTGTTCCCCAAGTTTAAAAAAAAAAAAAAACTTGGTGCTACCGGTTTAGGTGATCGCATTTAAATATTGTCCACAAATTTTACACTACACGTTACTTGAAACTCTTACCAACGATATTGACAATATCGTTGTTTTTCACCACCCAGACAATTTAAATAAATAAAGGTTTAGGCATTGCAGTCAATGTACTACAGTTATCTACCATCCGAAGAAGGGAGTTACATTTGACAGCTCATACTAATACAATCATGCACAATCAAGTAGTTTGAGAATATATGAAGGAGCTTTATTAGCTACATATAAAATTATTGGCCGATCAGTGACTCCGTATGGATTCATTTGAAATGTGAAAAATATTTAAATGTGTCAAAATGTTATATTTTCGTATACATGAACCGAAAATATGGAAATTTTAATGTTGCAATATTTTATCGCATTCTGAAGATACTGTCTTCTTGGTTTACGGTTAGTTGAAATACAGCGAATTTTTTCTAGCTTTATTAGCTTCTTCATTTCGACCATTCCATCGTGATCAAGAACCCAGGTAATGTGGAACATTCCACTTATAGAAGGTCGTTTATAGTTACATTTCAATCCAAGGCGATTTGAGAAGTGTGCATGAATTTTAACGCCCTAATTGTTGTTTGGCTGTCGGTAAAAATATTTTTATCTATATGTTCCAAACTTACCATTTCTAACCCAATGGTTTCACGAGCATCTACATCAAGTTCCTGATATCTTCATATTTATTTTGATCTCATATCTAAGTGATGTAATTGATTCTAATCTGCTAGTTTCATCCATATCTTAGAATCCCAATAATTTTCCTTTAAATATTTTCCTCTGCACACTTAATATACATAAACAATTTTGTTCTCTTTTCATTTGAAAGTTTCGAAATTTTCTTCCATTTCATTTACTACTAAATATTCGATGTCAGAGTAAAAATAATTACTGTCAAAATGTCTCTAAAACTTAAGTTTATATTTCTTACAACCCACTTAATTTAAAAGCAAAGAAAAAAGAAATCAAAATGCATCTTAAAAAAACACTTAAACTCCAAAAAACATTTCTACAAACAGCCATTTTTTAAAAAGTAAAAATATTCTTCATCTTCTTTTATTTTATATTCCCCTAAATGTGTGATGTGCATGTGTTAGTATTTGTTGAACAGTTTCCTTCATTTTTAGTGGCATTTACCTTTGATTTTTATTGATTGCTTGAAATGTTAAACTTCCGGTGTTTTATGGTGTTTTTTTCGTTTGATTTTTATTTTTCACAATTTTGTTTCCTTCTTTCTTTTTGATTTTCCCTTTCTTCATCTATATTTTTTACCAGACATTTTCGTAGCATTATCTGCACGAGTATAAGAAAACTGTAAAAATTTTCAGTTTATTTGTATTGGAGTAAGAGTGTGTGTGTGTGAGTGTAATAGTGTGTGATTTGTAGAGTTAAATAAAAAATCTATAAAAATAGCAAAAATGTGAAAAAAGAAGAAGAAGAATATAACGTTATAGCGTCAACAACATCTTGTGTGTATGTGTTGAAATGACGTAGAAATAGTCACAATCACAAATTGTGTATTTTATAGACTTTTCTACTATAGAAAACATGATTTTGTTTACATTTTTTCTTTGCTTGAGACTGAAATGAAATGAACTAGACAGACTGAGGGCCTGTTTTGTGGAACTGTTGGGGTAGACATATTATTCATTTTCATTTATATTTTGTGAAAAAAAAACAACGACAACAACAACTCAATTCAGTAGTTTAACATGTAGTTTGAAATCGGGTTTGAAATGACTGCAAATTGAATTTCTTCTTTTTCAGTTTATTTTATTTCTTCCATATTATGAGCAAACCTACAAGTTCTTTAAGAGAAATGAAGTAAAGTAAAATGAAATTACTAAACCACTTTATGTTAGAGATGGTGGTACTGTGGGACGGAATTGAAAATAAACTATCATATACGTGTGTATAATATTCCAAACTTCTAACAAAGAACCATAAAGCGGAGCATGATGAAGGCATTTTCGTTAACCAACACCGTCCAACTAGCTAAATCAACACGAAATACAATTATTCCTGACGCCAACATAATAAATGGTCACTATTTGGTAAACTCAGAAAGGCCTTTCTTCATGAATTACAGTCTTCCACAATTTCTTCATTGCAGGAAACTTTAACCAACGATATCGAGAGTCATATTTTTCCACCTGGATAAAGTAGTTAAATACATTGTAGATGATGAAGTATAAATTCCGACTGTTAACCACTACAAGAAATTGAGAGTTACTTCAGACAATCTATTTACCTCCTCAACTTATGACACTCTAATCGTGCATAAGCTGCGGAGTAGGAATAAGGTCTTGGGATATAGATAGTAAAGCTTTATAAGCAACATATAAAATGATTAGGAGATCAGTAATGAAATATGCTGCTCCAGTGCTACCAGTACCGGGATAATATTAAACAACGCCATAAAAACATCTCTGTTGATAGAAAACCTGGTTTTGACCAACCAGGAAAACATTTTCAAAAGAGCTACCAACACATCCAATAAGAAAGCAGCCTGTTTAGCTCAGTGCTCGGTTGCTGTATGATAACGAAACGTATGTTTTGGCAGATTTTTCGCAACTTCCTGGTCAAACATTTTATATGGCTAATGCTCGAGGAAATGTCGTTGAAAATTTTAGTATCGAAAAATAGTCAAAATTACCCATAAAGATTTTACATCAAGGAATATTTATTTATTTCCATTCATAAGACTTCATTATGTGTCCACATATTTTTGTTTTGACTTGGCATTCTGTCACTATTTTAAACAACTCCTTGCACAAGATGAATAATGTGTCATTTGAATTTGGAGAGGCAAATCCTCCATACTGCTGGAAATAAGGCCAATAGAAACAAAAATGTCTCCAAAAGTATATTTTTAACGGAGACTTACTGCTTGTGGAAAGTGACAGAAAACACTTTAAAACGATAGTAAATGATTTCCCAAAAAGGCTCAAAATTTTTTAATTATTAATTTTTTTGCTCTACTGTAGAATAAAAAAATTATGTTCAAGGCATATGATGATGTCATGCAGATGAGTATGAAAATAATGATGATTAAGTTTCATTTTGTGTTTCTTTTAATTCTATATACTTGTAGTAATATTTATATAATTCTTATATACATATGCCTTAGTAACTCTTATACTCATATATTTTGTTATTATTTAACAGAAATTGAAATTGCCGCAAGTGGTAGAAATCTACACAAAAATAACAAAATAAAATATAAACGGAAATCTTTCACCAAAATGCAGGTTTACCATTAACAGACACTTATATATACAAACAATTACATATACCTTTAGAACAAACACATTTACCTCACTTAATTCTCTCCTCTGTTTCCTTAACACTTATAACCAAAACCCATTCTATTGCCCTAGTATGCGTGTCTTTCGAACTGTTTACAGTTTAAACCCTTAAAGTGTTTTTTTAAGGGGGAATTTCTGGTGTTTTAGTGCAACATCCGGTACAAATGAACATCATAACTTTAGGGAGAATTTTTCTTATTTTCTTTCATATTCCTAACGTTTCTTGTTTTTTCTTTTATTTATTATTTACAGCAAATCTACTTGATTTGTTTTTCATTCTTTGTGTTATTCCATTTTCATCTTTTTCATTTCGCTTATTTTGTATCAGAATTTTAACTCATTGATTTAACATTTGTATTTGTGTATATGTGTGTGTGTCTGTAAATTTTCCTTAACTTTATGGCTTCGTTAGCAGAATAAGCAAAAGAAAACTAAAATAAAATTTGAAGTTTTTCTTTTGGATTTTCTATTGCCTTTTTGTTAGGAATAGTGGATTTTGTATGGGTAATTTTTTTCGAACCACAATCATGTGTAGTTTCATTTCATTTTTTCAAGAATCCTTAAATCGTTTTCTAGGGTATAGGAAGAGGTTTAAATTACAAAAAAAATTTCTTCCATTTACGATTTAATAGAGACAAAATTACTTGATTTAAAAAATTTAAAGAGCGAATTTTCAATCTCAAATGATAATTTTCAGTCGGTTTGATAAATAAAAAAAATAATAGGGCTTCCAAATATAAGAAAACCCAAAAAATAAATTAATATACGACACAAATTTCTTCCTTAGTTTTATTTAGTATTTTGAATATATATAAAGAGATTTCAAATCGTATCAACTAAACTGATGAATATTCATAACATTTTGATAAACTAAAACAAATACCAGCCTCAATTTCAGTTCTAGTTTAGTTCTAGTTCGGCTCTAGTTCAGTTCTAGTTCAGTTCTGTTTTAGTTAAAGTTCAGTTCTTCTTCGGTTCTAGTTCAGTTCTTCAGTTTTAGTTCAGTACTAATTCAGTTCTTCTGTTCTAGTTTAGTTTTCGTTTAGTTCTAGTTCAGTCTCCAATTTCTTCTATTAATAGCTTCCTTTTTTCTTAGATTTCTACAGCTTTATTCACAATATTTCTATAATTTAAATCTCTTTCCAAAAATAAATTCTAACAATAAAAACCAAATTCTTGGTTTCAAAAAGAATTAAAAATTTAATGCTGATAAACTAAAACAAATACCAACTTAAAACCTATAAAAACACACACAAATGTTTTTTTTATTTATAATAAATTTTCCATTTTCCTATACAAATATAAAACTTATTAGAAGAAAAGTGTTTTTTAGTCTATTTCCCTCCTCAAAAATGTTCAAGTGTTTATTTAGTAGACCTTTATGGAAATCATTTGTGGCAAATGCTGATGGTTGCTCTGCCTGGTTGGTTGGTTTTTGGTGATATTTACTTTAGTTTTTGTCTTTTTGGTTTTTAAGGAATTTATTTTTCAATTTGGTTTTGATTTCATTGTTTCCTCAGGTTTTGCTCTCTCTTTCACTCTTATTCAAAACTAAAAGTTTTCTATTATCCTTTTTTTTAGTTGAGAGACTTTTCTTTGTTTAAATATTTGTCTTGTTTAGTTTCGATAATTATATGGGGATTTAAATGCATTTTAAGTTGGTTTTGATGTAAATTTTATTGGGGTTTCAAATCAAATTTATTTTTAAAGAATTTAAGGTCATAATGTTAGTTTGAAACATTTCGAGCATGAAAGAGGTGAATGTATCCTTGAAGCGAGACAATATTTGTATTTATCTTAGAAATGTATATTTAAAGCATAAAAAGTTATTATTTGTGTGAAAAAAGGAGTCATATCATCAACACGTGTATAAAAGCGTTTAAATTTAATGAATTTCATTATATAACTTTTTATGTTTATTTTCACGATATCTGACTGGCAAAAGCATAACATAAAGATAAATAAAATTATAATTAAATATTTAAAATGTAAATAATATTTTATTTTGCTTTTAATGAAGACAAAAATAAACAAACAATCCTTTGAAATTAATATCTCTTCTAAAAAGGATACTTTTATATAAATAAAACACAGACATAAAATATCTTCTATCTTTTATATATATGAAATAGGATGTGGGTATATGTGTATGTAACTTAAAAACTCCAATTTTGGTGAAATTTTCTTAGAATGATCCCAATATACCCAAAAGTTTTATGGGATGTAAAAAAATCCACGGGCGGGGTACCCCCTATAAAAAGCAAGCATTGATCAAGTAGAGGGAAAAGTAGCCCCCATACAAAGCAAATATTGATTATCGAATATCTAAAGATCTGCTACAGTGATAATTTGGTGTCAATTACTTTTTTTAATACAAGTCGTGGTTATGATATTTCTTGCGAAATCTAGGAATTAAAAGAATTTTTGCGCAGCAAAGCGCACCGGGTAAAAGCTAGTTTTAAATAGAAGAGAAAAAATTTAGACATTTTTTTAATATTTATACAATTTACATAAATATGTATACAAGCGTATGTATGTGTTGAGTTTGTTCAATTTTCTCGAATGATTTTTTTTCAGGAAAAAAGGAACCTAAGACAGATCCTTATTTTATAACATAAATTGAAAACCATTTGTTCGTTGGTTTCTCATGTTGTTGCTGTTGTAGTAAAAGCGGTCAACATCAGCTGTTGCCAGTTTGTGAAATTATAAATAGAGAGTGTTTCAGAGATAGACAAAAATACGTGCCCTCAAAGCATTTAAAAGACTTTTTTATTTTTACTTCAAATTTTAAACAACCCTCCTATATGTTGTTGTAAACACATGATTTTATGTTTAGTTTTTGGGTCATGTTTAAAAAAATAAATATTAGAATATTTTACTTATTACAAAAGAAATTATCCTTTAAACTTTGTGAACACAAACTAGTTAAAATGCACATTGGGACAGAAATAAAGTATTTAGAAAAAATATTTTATTCATAGATAAAGGAGAAATTTAATGGCTTAACTTTCCTGTAAATAAATCTAGGGAAACTTTTAAAAGACAAATGTAAGGACCACATTTTTTCAATCCTTTCGAAAAATATGCATTTTTTAAACAGATAAGTCGAATTTTATATAGAGATAGAGGAAAAGGATCTGATTATAAATTTGAAAGGAAGAATCACACAAATTATTTATAAATATATTTATGGGTGGCAAATTAATGTAAAATAGTATGAAAAATTTGGCTTCGTTATATTTGCAACATATTTGCAGTTGGTCCAATCGCTGAATCCCATACACACAAAAATTTATATCCACATTTAGCTGAGAGGCATATTCTTACAAGTCCGAACAGTTTAAATTAAAAATAGATTAATTCTATCAAGTTTTTAACATTAAGCAGAAATTTGGATTAATATCCACATGCAGAGAAAATATGATTGTGGTAGCCATAATTGAGAGACAACATGTCATTGTCAACTACCAAAACCAACATAATATTTTGGAATTATACAAGATAATAAGGTAGTGCCACAGCAAAATATGGTTGTCCCAAAATAAGATATGGTTCTACTATAACCATAATATCATTATAAATAATGAGAGATTCATATTGTTGACCATAGTATCGTTGTGGGAATCTAGATATTGTTGTGGTATAACAAAACATGGAAGGTCATTTTAGAAACATTCATCATTTTAAAAAGATATAAAAATTAGACGTTTATTTTGCTTTAATATTATTTAACTCGAGTTTTGTCGTAATTTTTTTTGATAATAAAATGTTGGTCAGTTGAACATATTTCTAAACATATAATTGGCAATAATTTTATTGGAGCAGCGAAATTATTATTAAAATAAATTGAATTCAATTTAATGTTGCTAAAACAGTAAATGTTTCCTGCAAAAACAATGGTGTTGCGACGAACACGATTTTTTTTGCTCATATATCTTCTGAATGGATATTAAAATTTAAGTAAAATTTGATAAGGACATCGTGGGGATGTGTGTCATCATAAATTAGAAACGAAGATTCCACAAATGCAACAAAGTACTTTTTTGTTAAAATTGTAATGCATAGTTTCTGGAAATCGCAGAAAAAACAATAAAAATTAACTTTTATGGTTGTCGCTCTGCTATAATACGATAATCAACACGATATACAAAATTGGTTTTCTGAGAACTATTTAATCGTTGTGAATGCCGACACACCCATGTTGTTGAGCAAAATATGGTTGTATGAAACAAATATGGTTGTGGTACAACAAAATATGGTTCGTATACCAAAAATATGGTCGTCCCACAACCATATTATGGTTGAGAACGCTTAAAATTCGTAAAATTTTTATGTCTATAAGATTAATTTTCTTATAACTGAATTTTTATTATTGATGTTAATAAAGGATCAGTTAACAATTTTATGGCAACAACAAAATTATGTTTTTTGGATAACAAAAATGTTTCTCATAAAAGAGAAGTGTTGCGATGAAAGGGGAATAAGAGTCACACAGCAACAAAAGAAATGGAATTATTGAGTGGCAATAAAAAGTATCCTCCACTATAATCCAAATAAAATTCAACACTAAATCTAGTGTAGTGAATATGCAAATCTAATATTAAAAAATTAACTATACAATTATTAGGAAAATAGTATAAATTACAGTCAAAACCAAAGTATTGACAATATTCTTGACAATAACTTTTAAGAAAATATTCTAAAAATATTTCATAATATAATCAGGTTAAAATTCATATAAGACTGTAAAATAAAAATCCCTGCAACCAATTTAATATAACGAATTAATATTATTTCTATTCCTCCCCATAGTGCATATATGAAACCCTTTTAAAATTTATGCAAATAATGTTTTTCGATATAATTTACATTGTTTCAACTCAATCCCAAAATGCTCTTTAAAGACATAACTCTCTAACACATTATCATCAGAACGTAAATGAGAATTCCATTTTTCTTGTTGTTGTTGTTGTTGCATTTAACTCCCAAACAACATCTGCAATTTTGTAATCGTAAGTTAAATTTACAATCCAAAAATGACTTATCACAAGCCTTAAGCATTAAATGCATGTGTTTTCCCTATTAACTCATATACTGATATGCAAAATACAATATATGTATGTGTATGTGTACATATATGTGTTTATGTTACATATACTTAGATATATTGGTTGTATTTTGTAATTGTCATTGTTCCGTTATCACATTTTCTAATTGTTGATGAATTGGATTCAGGGTTGAGTGTTGTGATTTTAGGATTTTCAAATTTTACTCATAGATCATAGCAAAATGTCACATTTGTTTATTTTCTTGTTAATGCCACCATCACCACTACCCAATACCACTACCACCACAAACTTCATGGACCAAAACAATTCTATAGAGATGAAATTAACACAAATATAATTTGTTGCCAAAATCTGACGTATTATAAGATTGAAATGTAATATCTAATTTAAAAAATGACTTATCGATAAAATAGAAATTATGGGGGAATATATGTTTTAACTACAAAATTTTCAAGAACTAAATAATCAATATATTAAATACATTAAACCAATTGACAGAGATATGTTAACGCTTGTCATGTTAGTGTTTTCACTAACATTACTAAAGAATTTCATTCTCTATGAACTGTAATTTAAACTCACACTTTTCTGTCTTAAAAGTCTGTAATAGAAATCCCTCATCTCCCATAAATTATACACCCGAGATAAATATTTGTTTTGAGTCAAAATTCACCGATTTCAATATTATATTTTATTATGCTTAATTAACATTCCAAAAATAAACGGAAGAAGAAAGAAATACAAGAGTAAATAATTCTTTCAAAATACACTGACAGGCAGTTACAAATACAGATACTAAATATCGACATAAGAGAAAGGAAACAAAAACAAAACGGAAGAAATCACAAACATTTGAAATAAATATTTTATAACCTGTTTTCAAACTTTAACAATCCCATGCACGCACACATACACCAAAGAAGTCATTACTAAACTCCATCATTCATTCATTCATTCAAATTTGAAATAAGATTTTCCTTTTTATGCTTTTTCTCATTTTCCATACATATATAGAATGTAAATATGTAAGTATTTGTAAATATGTATGTATGCCTCCCCAGACAGAAGTTTATGTTGAAATAATTATGACAAATTACTGTAAATGTAACTGTGACTCTGACATCTCTCACCGGGTTCACAGTTTAAATGTCACACGAACTCTAGACAACCCACAACAATCAGTGACAGCGAAGGAAAAAAAACAGATTGAAAAAAGAGTCTAAGAGAAAGTCTGAATATCCACAATCACGATGAAAAGCTTCTTTAAGAAACAATAAGTTTGAAATAATTTCGAAATAAAGCCGGAAAGAATAAAGAAATCAAAAGAAATAAAGAAACAATTTCATTTGGGAATTTATTTCGTATTCACCTGAATAAAATAACAAAAATTGAAGCTCTTTGCCTTTTATGTGTTCGATAAGAACAGTGGGACAGAGATAAAAAACTATAGTTTCAATAAATGAAACTGAACTAGAAATTAACTAGAACTGAACAAAAACTAAACAAGAATTGAACTATAACTGAACTGGAACTGAACTAGAAATAAACTAGAACCGAACCAGAATCTAACTAGAAGTAAACAAGAACTTAACTAGAACTGAACTGGAACTGAACTAGAACTGAATTGGAACTGAACTAGAACTTTACTGGAACTGAACTAGAAATGAACTAGAACCGAACCAGAGTCTAACTAGAAGTAAACAAGAACTTAACTAGAACTGAACTGTAACTGACTACTAGACCTCTAGAATCTAAAGTCCTTCAATTAAGGCTCAAACGCTGTAATACAGTCAGTTATAATATGTTGCTTTATTTTTTATTTATTATTTTTTTTTTTTTCATCTTCATAAATTATCCACTGTGATTTCTTTTATTTATTATTTTATTTCAATATAAATTTTTTGTTTTCTCTTTTTATTTTTAAATTTATGCTACAAACAAACTTACCTGGCAGCATTATTAATAATCCAAAGAGTCCATAAGCCAGCCAGCAAGTGACAGCAGCAGCAGTTGTTGCTTTTGGGTTTTGTAGGAAATTCATTATTGCCACAACCAAGTGCATTAAAATTTAAATGTGTCTCTTGTATTTGATGACGACTATAATGTTATGTTTACTGTTGTATACAATGGCAGAGATAATGATGAATGCGATGATGACTATTGGTGGTAATGTTGTGTTGTTAAACAACCAGCAGCAGTAGCAACAACAACAACAACACCGCACCAATACTCTCTTACTTTAATACTCAATCGCACTCCAGTTTTTTCTATGTTTTTAATCCTTTTAGATATTTCACGCAAATTCACTTTAATCGGTGAATTATTTATGAACAAAAGTTTTGTTTAGTTTTTTCGGTTTATAATTTATTTATTAATAATTTATAATAATTATTATGATTTTATAATAAATTATTTTAAACTAATTTAGCAAAACTTTATAATGTTGTGAACTTTTTGTTTATTTTTGTTTTTGAAGTTAATTTAATAATTAAAAATAATTATTTATTTTTGATATTAAAATATTTTTCACACAATTTTGAGTGTTTGTTTTTGGTTGTTTTCTGTCTGGTTTATTTAAAAATTAATAATAAATTTTGATATTTTGTTAAAAACTTTTTTATATTGTTAAACATTTTTTGTCTCTGTCATCTTCTTGCTTGGAAATGTGAAAAAAGATTTTATTTAAATAAAGAAATTTTCCGTATTTCTTTTCATCTTCAGTTTTAAGTATTTGTTTGTCTGGTTGTTGGAAATTTTTCTCATTACTTTGCCAAAGTTTTCTTAAGTAAATGTTTTCCGTTGTAGTTTTATTTTGTCCTTTTTTTTTTGTTGCTTTTTTTAAGAGAGTTCTAAGGGTCATTGACTGTTTACAACCATTGAAGTTTATTTTTATAATAATATTTCTCTTTTTTTTTCTTATTAAGTTTTTATTTTATTCTTCCTTTTTTTCTTTTTGTGTATTTTCAGATTTTTTTGTAAAAATGCAGTTACAAGTGAGTACGAAGTATTTTTGTTTCCTTAATTTTGTTTTGTTTTAAGTTCTGCTTTTAGTTTTTTTCAAAAATTTCCTTCATATTTTTCTGCTTGACGAGTGTTAAATGTTTTACAGTCCAGAGCTGTAAAAGAAAGAAATTATTGTTAAAAATTTATGTCATATTGTTGGGATTAATATAGAAATTGGGAAAATGGAAAAGTTCTTATATTGGAACTGTCCAGATTTGTGTTGAAAACGAATAAAATTATGTAATAACTTAAACAATATTGTGAGCTGTAAATGACAGCTTCGGGAATTTTCTGCTTAATTCTTAAGTGTGTGGTAGATTATTATTTATGTGAAATTTATGTATTTAAAAAGGAATTTTTCCGGAGGGTTATAAGGGATCTGGAAAGAAATTAAGAACGAACCTCACATAATTTTTCACACCATTTATTGTATACTAATTTTACCATATATTTTTACAATACCCACGTTTATGTGATATTTCTGTGTTTCGTACAGATATGATAATTTTTGTCAAAAACGACCAAAATGGGATAACGCTTGTGGGTTCGTATTTGCGCCAAGTTCAGGCAAAAATATCTCACACGCATTTTCATTTAGTTTTTATAACGAAACAATTGTACAGTTATAAAGTTAAGGATAAAAAATAAATATTTTTTCAGTGACTCAATGTTGCCACCTTTTCAGAAAAAGAAATCCTAGAAAAAAAATTTTTATTTTCTCAAAGTTCCAAATTCAGATTAATATAACCTTTTAAAGGTTTCATATATTTCTATGATTATTGATGCAATAATTTTATTAACTTTATAGAGAATCTGCTATAAATTTTAAAGAAATTTTTGGACAAATATTATATGCACGTTAACTTAAGAAAACAAAAAAATCCATAAGAGCAAAAATAGTTTAACAATTTAGTTCGACTAGTAAATCTCAGAAACTATAAAGATAATCTGAATATGAAATATATTTCTATAGGGATTTATAAGATCTATCGATATAAATATTTTTGGTCTCTATTCTTAATTGAATATTTGGCGAATTTATAAAAGATCAACAATACTTGAGGTGTTAAACTTTGGCTGAGAACCGATAATTGCCGTAACTACGCAGGCACTTGAGTAACTCAAGATCAATATTTAGATATCTCATCTGTAATCATTTAAATTTTCATTAAGATATCCTTCACGATTAATAATTTAAATTTAAAGTCGTTTAGACACTCTGTGCTGTGGTCTTTAAAGTATATGTGACGTATGATGAATGTTTAATTACTATAAATATTAAGTATACGCCTATATCAAATTAATTAATTATTCCTTTAACTCACTTTCTTAATACTTTTAAATCTCTATAATTTATTTTCCAACATTTTTTTTGTTGTCATTTTCTTAAATATTTTCATGATATTTATTCTGCATCTCCCATTTTATTACAATCTTTTATAGCATTTACTGCAACAATAATAACAATAAGAATTATTGCAACTACAACTATAAAAAATATTGCAACAACTCCAAATAACAAAACAAACAAACAAAACAATAATATTTTTACTATTTTCTCTTCGTTGTTTTTTAGACTTAAATGTTCAAAAACATTATCAAGTGTTTATATCTGTTGTTGAAATTGTTTTGAACTGTTTGGTTGTATGATTGTCTGTCTGTCTGTTGTACTTATTTATATTTTTGTAGGTTTGTCTATATTTCGAGTTTTATATTCTTGTAGCTAAATCTTCTTCTTCCTTTTTCTTCACTCAATATCTTAAGTTTTGGCTGGAAAAGTTTAATACTTTTTTTGTACATTGATTTTCTTAGTTTCTTCTTCACTTAAGTTTTGTATTTCATTATTTTTAGTATCTTTTGAATTGTTTAACTATTTTGCAGATAAAAATCTTATATTTTTTTGTTTTAAATTTCCTAACTTAAATGACTTGCTGCCGATATTGCTGTAGCGAATAATTTAATTTGTATTTAATATGCTGCATTCTATGTTAAAGAGAAAAATCTATTTAATTCCAGATATTCAGAATTCATGTTGTATGTGTTGATGATCTTATTTGAGGAACAAGATTTGATATTTTAAAAAAGACATTAAATCAACGATAGCAATTATACGACTAAGACACTGTCATCTAGACTTAATTATAATTATTCCATAATATAAACTAAAGCACTTGTGTAATATAATTTAGATTCTAAATCTGATCTTAACCACAGACCCTTCTATATCATAATCTAAAGCTTCCTTCATATAGAGTTTAGTATAAAATTTCCGTAAACTATATTCTAACTATTTAGACAAAACAATAATACAGACTCAACTCTTGCTTTGGTATCAATGTATATGAAAATATATCTGTGATTTCCCAACGATTGAATCACTAACTTGAATGAAAATTCATATAATTATAGCGAATTGATCTTAGTAGTCATAACAGAAGCGAAAATACATTTTTCCATAATTTATAGCACTTCTGATTTTACGGATTGTATAAAATTAAAAATCAGGAACATGTATAAATAGTTCCATGTAAGAATTACATTAACGGCTAGTTTGGTCGCTTATTTAGTTCATTACTTTATTATTTAGTGTGTATATTGTTTTCTGGATATTAATAATCTAAACTATTATCTAATCAAGAATCTGACTAATAAGAATACAAAAATCTGGAATGTTGTATATGCAAAAGTTTAATCATCACAAATTTGTATGAAATATGTAAAAATTAGATACATTCCAAAATCTGTGTTTTAACGTAATTTTCTAAAATGGACCATATTCATTTATTCTGATACAATAATAAACCAAAGAAACTACATTACGCTGAGTTCTTTCCGGGATACGGTTTATAGCTTATAAAGCTCGTAGATAAGAACAAATTTTATGGAAATTGGCGTAATTAATTTCTACTTATATATGTTAATATACGTCTTTAAAATACGTTATTAATTTTATGAATATTGGTCCATATTTTGCGATAGCTTTTATATAACCACTTTCTTAAAAATTACTAAATAATTGATAACTGAAATTCCATTGAAATTCGGTTTAATAATTTTTCTATCTATCTTTTATATATATTATATTTGACAATCGGTTCATATTTTGTTGTAGTTCCTTAGCCCCTTCCGGGAAAAAACTTTTAATCAATTTAATATAAAATCGTCAGGATTAATTTCTCAACTGTCTTGAATATGTGTTACTTCCTTGGCAAATATCGGTCCATATTTTGCTACACCTTTCGTTTCCGGATAAAACTTTAAACTTATAAGACTTTCAAACATGAAAGTTTGGACACAATTACTGCGACAACTTTCATAAATATATGTTACTAATTACGTAAACATCAGGCCATATTTTGCTGTAATTTTCATTTAGGGCCACTTCCCAAAAATGGTTTTAAATTTTATCCATATTATTTAAACTGTTTTTAATATATGAATCTAGTTTTTCCCAGAAGAGTGTTTTACTTAGGGTTATAAGGTTTTATTGATATGAACCAATGCCATCGAAATTCAGACAATTAGTAAACTGAACGCATCCACTTTCTTGAATATTGTCTTTCATGGAAGAAAATTATTGTTGTAACACAATTTTTTTGTTAAATAGGCCATTAAAATCTTAGCTCGGTACCAATATTTATAGGTAATTTGAAGAACATGTTACCATATTTCACTGCTGTTTTTATAGAGGCCTTATACCTGGAAACGGTGTTTAAGCTGATGAACGAATAGAAGTTGAAGATATTGGAGCAACATATTCAATTCTTCATAAAAAATATAAAAAAGGTGATTTTTGGAACAAAAGTCGCAATAAGTGAAATTTAACAAAAATTAACACTTTAACAGTTCTGAATCATAAATTTGGTCTATTTGACGTTTAATATAGAAATATGCTTTAATAGTAACCAACAAATACATTTTCTCTTACATTTGAATTCCATAATGATGAATTTTTATAATTTCAAAGTTATAAATTTTATTTATTTGTCATCTATAATTTATATAAATTATGATTATTTGTTAAGCCAAATTAATAAAATACCATGAAGTTCACTGCCGAATAAGCAAATTGAAAAAGTACACAAATAGTTACAGGCAGTTGAAAAATTTCAATTCGCGACTAAAGTCGAACCTACGGTAACACTGGTGGTGGAGGGTATTTCAGATTCGGCACAACCAAATAAAGCATTCATACTTGTAACAATTGAAATATTTAATATTAAATTACCTTTAGATCAGGATTTAGATTAATGTTTCTATTTGTGTAAACCATTTCATTGTCATGCTGATGATAAAGTTTTATTTATTTTTATTAATGTGAAATATTTTATCATGAATATTTATTTATTTATTTATTTATTTATTTATTTATTTATTTATTTATTATTAATCTTTTGTATTTTATATTGCAATTAGCGTTTTTAATTAATATTTATGTATTTGTTATATTTTTTATATTAATCACTTAAATTATCACTACAATTTTATATTATAAATATTATTTAATTAAGAATTTTAATTATTTATTTAATTGTTATATTATAATTTTATTTTTATTTATTTTTTATGATCTTAATTTAATTTTCAATTTAAAACACTTTTTCTTCATTTATTTTAGTTGCTCGTATTACCATTTTTTTTAATTTTAATTAAACTTATTTTTTATAATCATTTTAGTTACTTTATTGTATTTTTGATTACAACTGTTATTAAATTTATTTATCAATATTTCATTTATGATTAACATTTTTCTTAATTCATTTAAATGATTTAATTTTATTGAAATTATTTAATTATATTTTTTTTTCCAATTCAACAATTTGTGTACATTTTTCATAAATTTGTGTTATGTTTTTTATCAAAATTTATTTTTATTATTATTTTTTTTTTTAATTTCATCAATTAATTTTTAATATTTGAATTATTTATGCAAATTTTATGCGTGTTTTTTCAACTTTATAATGATTATTATTGATTTTAGGTTTTTTTCCATTTCAGTTAATTTTATGACTAAATAAATTTATTTTTGGATTTTTTCTGTATTAAAATTAAATGCTCTGTTTTATTTATTGTTTAAAATTTTTATTTTATTTTTTATTATTATTTTTTTAAATTTAGTTTAGTAAATTTACTTGCATTTTTTATAATTAAAATGATGTTAAAGTTGTGGCAATAATTTTTTTCAAAGGATAATCTGCAAATGAGAAAAGAGTATTTTTATTAATTATAATAATTTGTATTTTTTAAGGTTAATGAACTTTAAACTTAATATTATTTTAGTCTCAAAAAAATTAATTTAGTAATTTTTTCTTCACACTGCTACCGGTGAACAATAAATGATTATCTGCATTTATTCAACAATTTCTGTCTATACGTCTGGTTGGCTGTCAAGATTTGTACGAAAGTGGAGGGTACCCTCCATCATATACATGCACTTAAACTCTAACACATTTTATACACATACATATTAATAACAACAACCATTTTAATTTAAAGCAAAATATCATATGTGCTTATACTGGGTATACTTTTGACTATAACTTTTTTACATATCCGATGATTAGAATAGCAATGAGATGTATTTAGTCATAAATTATTGTTTAATTTTATTGAATCTGATGAAAACATAACCAAATTTTTTGTCTTAATTTCGATGTTGCCTCTTATATTTAATACGAAAATGGTCTGATGAGAGTATTTAAAGTTTGTCATCTAAGACTCCATAAAGAATTTATATTCTGAGTCATTTTATCTATATACGTCTGTCCGTTGGTCTCTTATTGCCATGATCACAGCACAATGGAATGAGGCAAACGTATTTGTAATTTTTGTATTTAAAACCGGCGAAATTCGTTTAGAAGAAAAAGGTTATAGAACGATATCTAAGATAACCTGTTTATTGAAAAAATTACACACTTTAAAATTATCGGATATGCACAGAGGGAGCTCTAGACTATTTTCAACGAAACTGCTTATATCGCATATCTCTATAACAAATATCATTATTAAAGTTAAAACAATTTTGGCATGGGAGAAGGGTATCGATCTAACCAATGAAACTTTCAATAACGCATATTTCTAACACCTTAACGGGAATGTTGCACAAACCAACACACAACAACGCAACAATTATCCCTTCTTTGATCTAAAACAGATATAACGGGTAAACATTTACGAATTATCTTTTGGCGGATGCCCTTTATAACAACTGCAAGATAATTTTACTTAAAAATTAATTTTTTAAAGACATTTTATACGGATTGGGTTTTTGTGTGTTTCTGTATAGAAAAATTATAAAAGTTTGAATTCTCTGATCCATGAGCATTAGATTGAACTTTGAACTGAATTCCCCTATTTTTAAAGATTAAATTTTTATTTTCTTATTCACAAAAAAGAACAAAAATGTGTAATACATTTTTCAATTCCAAATTTTATTCAAAAATTGTGGCTCTTAAAGGTCCAACACCTTCATACATAACAAATACTTATACAAAAAGTTCATACTCTCCACACTGACCCATTCCCGGAAATCGCTTTAAAATGAACACATTTCAAAATGTATATTTATATTTTATATATGTACAAAGTTTTAAGAGAGACGATCCATAATTTCTTATAAGAGAGAGAGAGATCCATAATTTCCTCCTTTATCCATAATTTCCTCCTTTATGTTGTAAAATATTAAAGTGTCAGTTTGACCAACTTTAACACTCTGATTTGTTTTTATTATTATGTTTTTATATTATGAATTTCTACATTTTCTCTTCATAAACTTTCTCTTGTTCTTAAGTATTCAATAAATTTAGTTTTCTACCAAAATCCTCTAAAAGCTGGACTATAATAATAAATAAATTGAAAAAAGAAGAGAAATACTAAACCCGGATATGCATATACAGGAAATAAACATGATTTCAAATTCTCTCCCGCTCATATACATACACAAATAATCTCGTAACTACCAACACCCTCACATGTATAACTTCATCCATATGTATGTGTTGCTTGTTTGTCATATGTGAATGTATTTCATATGGTCCGTTTGGTTATGTTGTTGTTATTGTTGTATAAAACTCATGTTTATTATAAACTAATCTTCTAATAAACCTTTAAATCCACAACATTAGCCATGGCCATGTCCCCAAGGACTTGTGTTTAATATTGCGAAAAAAATGTAAATCTAAAACATGTCTCCTCTCTATTTCTTTTTTTTATTTTTGTTATAAGGAAAAAAAGACTACAATGAACACTAAGTTTTATTATTCTGCTTAAAACCAAAAAAAGTACATGAAATGTATTATTTTTGGCATTTTCTACATAAGAAAATAATAAACGTGAAAATAAAATAGAAAACTATTCAGAACAGAGTTAGAACCACAATGATTGTTCAACAATTTTCAATAAGAAATATAACCCAGCAAACAAATAATAATTTAAGAATTTAAAAAAATAAATCATTTTTAATTTTTTTTAATAAAAATTTAAGCAATTTTTAGTTTTTATATTCCTTAAACAAGGAAATCTCGCGAAAAAACCTTTCTTTTGTTATATAAAATTATTTGCTTGGTTTCTTCTCTTATTTCTTTCAAATATCTGGGGATCAAAAAAATGTAAAATTCATGCAGACACATTCGTTTACTTTAACTGAATTTCAAAATAAAGATGGAGATGTAAATATGGTTTACCAAAGAAACAAAATGGAGCAAAAATAGGAGTTATGTCACATAATATTGCATTTTTATATAAAGTTTTGCAATATCAACAAAAATGTTTCATAATATAAGTTTTTAAAGTTTGTTTAAGTTATAAAAATATTTTAAGGATTGAAAACGTATAAAAGAACACGATCACACTTAGAATTTGTGATTCGCAGAACTTATTTAAAGCAAATGATTCGCAAAATTCCTTAAAAATGTCCTCGTTTCTTCTTTAAAGGGGAAACTGTAGTTTGTTAACTGATTATCAGCTTTTATAGTATATATCATGGTCTTTGTAACGAGGAGATCGTTTTGTCTTCTTTCAATAGATTTTCCACTCAATTTATGGTAAATCAGGATGGCGAATTATAGACTCTGTAAAGGATAAAGTAGATTAATGAATCTATACGGTTGTTTATAAATAGTTGATCGTCGACTCTATGTAGAGTAGAACGACGACTCTGTACAGAGTTAATACTCATACCTGAGAGAGTTAGTTAATTCTGTAAAGAATTTATTGTCTCTATGATGAATTGGTTGACGACTCTGTGAGTAGTAGATTTTCGAATTTGTAAAGAATTGATAAGCGACTCTTTAAATAGTAGATAAGCGTCTTTGTAAAGAATTGATCATCGATTCTGAATATAGCTGACCGCTGACTATGTACAAAGTTGATTATAATAATAAAGACTAAGTTGTCGGATCTGCAAAGCGTTGATAGCTGACTCAGTAAACAGTTTATAGCCTACTCTGTACAGAGATAACAAGACACTCTGTAAAGAGATGATAAGCCGCTATGTGAAAAGTTGGTAAACGCCTCTTTGTATTATTGTCGTCTCAATAATTATTTAATTTTCGAATCTGTAGGGAGTTGATTGTCGAATCTGTAGGGAGTTGATTGTCGGATCTGTAAAGAGTTGATAATCGA
Source organism: Cochliomyia hominivorax (assembly GCA_004302925.2). NCBI lineage: Eukaryota > Metazoa > Arthropoda > Insecta > Diptera > Calliphoridae > Cochliomyia > Cochliomyia hominivorax. Next base: position 15,074,722 of record PYHX02000495.1, read on the forward strand.
CTCTATATATATTTAATTGCTGACTCTGCAAAAAGTCGACTGCAGACTGTCTAAGAATTGGTAATCTATTTTGTAAATTGTTGGTAAGCGACTTTGTAAAGATTTAATCTTCGACTTTGTACATAATTGATTACAGAGTGAATAATCGACTCAGTAAAGAGTTGATAGCCGACTCGATAAAGAGGTGATAGTCGAAAGAGAATCAAAGAAAAAGTCAAAGAGCTGAGTGTCATCTGCGGAAGGATTTCATTATCGACTTGGTAAAGAGTTGGTGGTCATTTTAGTATAGAGCTGATTGTCGACTCTGTACAGGGTGGATTGTATACACTGTATAGAGTTGATCAACAACCCTATAAAACATTGATCGACAGGTATGTAAAGAATTGATTATAAACTCGGTAAATAATCCATTTTTGACTCTGCAAAGAGTTGATCATTGACTCTGTGTGGAGTTGATAAACGGCACGCTCTATTAATTGCTTAGAGTTGATCATCGTTCCCGTATAGAGCAGATCAGCATCAGTATTAATTTTGTATATAACTGACAAACTACTTTTTGTGAAGATAGATTTTTAATTTAAGCAGTTTAGGTATGAATATGGCATTCAGTTTTACAAAGTGACAAACGTATGAATGGTTTTTGGTATCATTTTGTTAAATGCTAAAACTATTACATATATAATATTTGTGTATTTGTAATTCACTAAAATTTTAAAGATTTCACTTAAATTTCATATCTTTAGAAATTTAACTACAATTTCCATTAACTTAAAAAATTGCTCACATCTATTTTCTTCTACATTTTAAACATCAAAAAAATCTAAGGCCAATCAAAAAAAGTAAGTGCAAACTAGTTCTTTCTTATTTCCTATTATTTTAGTTACAAATCGACTTGAATGTCGTTTGCCATAAGGATATTATTCCCTATTAAAGTTTTTTTGGTTTTATTCCTTGATGCTTTTATTTCCAATTCATTTTGTTTTGTAGTTCTCAATTTTTTCGTAAAATTGCCTTTAACCCCTTCTTGATTATCTGCTACATGTACTTCATGTATGTACATACATGGATTGAAGTATTATTCCTTCCCCCCACCCTTTACAATGCTTATTAAGTTGACTTAATACAAAACGAAAAATACAAGAAGATAAAGAGAAAATGGAAAACCATACAAAAGTCGATTTAGTTGTCTTTTCTCATGTTCTGGGTAAAGAATGTTAAACAGCAACCTTTTGAGAATGGTGAGGTCATGTCAATGTACGAATTTTATTTTTTCAAAATTAAAAAAAAATGACAGAAAATAACATAAAGAAAAAAGGAAACACAATAATAAGCAACAATATTTACAAGGAACAAAATATTTTTTTTTGTTTTTGTTTTTCAGTTAGACACAACATTTTCTTTGGGGGATGTCAATATTAGTACTATAAGAAGGTATCAAAAAAGAGTAGAAAATATTTTCCAGACAGTCTAAGAAGTTTTTTGTTGGTCTTATGTTTAAAAGAAAATAATTTGCATTTTTTTGTTTTTTCTTTTATTTGTCTTCTAGGGGTCACAGATATTTAACGGAAATGAAGTAGAAGACAAATTATTTTTGGGTTCTATTTTTATTTTTTTGAGAAAAAAATTATGTATTTAAAAAATATTATAAACTTTAAAGAGTATTTGAGCATTTAAGAAGATTAAAATTTAAAAGAATTTTAAAAAATATAATTTCTAAAATAAATTTAAGCTAAATAAATAAGATAGAAAATTTTTGCTGGATCTACAAAATAGATACCGACTGATAGAGATGAATGAGTACATGAATTCCCTCACTAAGGAAGTATTGAGTTTGAGGTAAACTTTTGGTTGGTTCATATTTATTATAATTAAATTCATGAGGCCCTCTTTAGGAGCTACAGCCAAGAGCGGTCTAGTTATCTATTTAAAAACTTATATATTAATATTTCAATAAAATTTATCAATAATTAAGAGTTTTATAATCTTAAATGCAATTTCGGAAATGGGTCTTATATAATGGAATTTATAATGATTTTGTATGATAATAAAATATATATGTAGCTGTGTGTCTCTAAAAAGTTTTATCACTAATAAGTTGACCTTGTAATTTGTATAGAGTTGAATGTCGATTTTATAAAGAGCTGATCTTCAACTCTGTTTAGAATTTATAGTCGAATCTGAGTGTCTATATAAATAATTGCCGATTCTGTTTGGATTAGATCATCTACTCTGTATTGTCGACTTCGCTTAGTTTGGAACAAGCTATGAAATGAGTTAAATGTAAAAGCATACTCCACTTTGAGGGATCTTTATTAGAAATTGGGTTTCGACTAGTTCTGAAAGTGGCTCCCTACTCTACTCTTCAAGTAGGTTACCTTCGACTCCATAGAAAGCCAGTTTTGTAAATGGTGAAATTTGTGTATTTTCTCAATAACGGTATTAGAGGTTAAATTTACAGAAGACTATTATTACTTTATAATGAGAAATGTTAAGTCTTAATGAAGTGACTACGGATTTTGTAAAAATTAACGAACCAAAATAAAGTGATTTTTTAGTTGAATATATAGTAATAAATAATTAACACGATTGCAGGCTCTCTTTTCGAGAAAACTGTTATTTCAGAGGAAGTATTTCTTTAATAAACGAGACTTTCTTTTCGACTCTTCATACACTCTAAAAATCATTCAATATTTAGCAGAAGGGACAAGTGACTTTGTATAAAAAATTTCGTCTTTTAAAATAATTTAAAATAAAACAAAAAGAAGTAGTTACCCTCTCAATATTAAGCAAAATGTCTGCCAGAATATGCTGGTGATTGTCGACTCAGTTAAGAATAACAGTCAATTCAGTATAGACGTAAGTGTCTGCTTTGTTTGATAAAGCATCGATTCAGTCTTGAATATTTTCTCTATATACGAAGTTGAATATCGACTTTATATAGAAGACACTTTCTTACAATAATTTGCGATTTTAATGTGAAGTTCAGAATTTCTTAATAAACGCACAACTTTAAGAAGCTCTTCCCCTATATGTTTTAACCTCTCGGCTCATTATTTTAATTCCATGTCGTCAATATTGTTTTTATAAAAAAAAAAATTCCCGATAAATTTTGTCTTTAGAGAAATACTTGAAAATTTTCCTTTAGAGAAATAGTTCGATAAGTTTTCATTTCAAAAATTTTCATTAAATTTTCAGTTCAAAAGAAATTAAAATGAATTTTCTTTTAAGAAAATGTCATAATTTCTTTTAGAAAATTTTCATTAATTTTCTATTTATAAAAAATAATCGATAAATTTTCTTTTTAGAGAAAATTAAAAAAAAAAAAAAACAAATGTTCCTTTTTTAAGCAAATTTTCGATGAGAAAATTGCCATTAAATTTTCGATGAATTTACCATTTAGAGGAAATTTTCGATAAATTTTCAATAAATTTACCATTTGCTTTTTCCCAAAACTTTTGATAAATTTTCTTTTTAGAAAAAACTTTCGATTAAACACAATTTAAGAAAATTTTTCGATAAATTTTCTATTTAGTAAGAAATTTCGATAAATATTCTATTTACAGAAAGTTTTCATTATATTTTTTCTATTTAAAAAAATTATTAATAATTTCCTATTTGAAAAAATTTTCGAGAAATTTTCTTTTTAAAGAAATTTTCTATTTACAAAAAAGAAATTTTTTTCTAAATTTGATACTTTGGAAATTATTATGTAACACATAATTTGACTTTTGTAATGAATTTTGCAAATCTTTTACACAATTCTTATATAAAACACGTAATCATAATGTTTTCCTTTAACTTCATTATCTAAATGATGATCAATGCTGAGGGGCAATTTATATAATTCAATTATGAAATTTTCTGTAACTTCAAAGAAATTTTTTTGCTTCAACAGTTTATTTCTTATTTTATTTTTTCTTAGATCTCAAAAACAAGATATTTAATGTTTTTTCCATTTTTAATATCTTAAAGGAAAATGGCCTTAAACTCCCTTACATACATACCAGCCTGTGGTCAATTATGATTTTCTAACACATTATGATTGGATAAATTTCATTTCTTTTCTTCTTTTCCATAAAAATGTAGTAATAAGTATAACTTTTCTTCTATTTGTCCAAATATCGCATAATAAAGTAGATGAGAAGAAAAAGAAACGAAAAATAATTTTATCTTATCGCTCGTTTATTTTATTTTTTAAGATTAAAAGATCTTAAAGTTTGTTAATAAAATATGCAAAAGGCTTCTAGTTCTTCTTCTTCTTTTTCTTTTTGTGATGTTTTATCTTCTTTTTTAGGTTTAAAAAGAGAAAAAGGAACAGAATTATAATCCAATTAAATGCTTATGGTTTATTATGAAAATTTTCCTTTTAGACTCTTTCAAATAAGAGGGAAAGTTTTTTTGTCTGTATTTATGGCCAAAATGTAGTTAATAAGAAGCCTTAGTTTTTATCACTCTTATGCTGTTAAGGAGCTAAATTGAAATTAAGAAAGTTTAAAGATGTTCCAGAATTACGATTGTAATTAACTGAATAGAAAAAAAGGACATGTGTTGGAAGTGTTTGTCATTTGGAAGGAAATGTAAAAGGGAAGTTGTTAAACAGGATAAGATAATTTTAATTAATTTGTTTAAAAAAGGAGCAAAAAATGTTAATTTAAATTTATTACTTTTTTGTAAAATAGCAGACAATAAATGAAATAATTATTTGTTTATTGAATGAAATTTGTTGTTGTTGAATGATAATTGAATTTAATAGAAATTGAATATAAATTACTTTGTCTTTGGCTAAAATTCCACATCATTTATTTTTCACTACACATACAAACAAACCATCTCCTAGTTTTTGTAAGGAAGGATTCTATTATTTACAATATTTCCCTTTTCCTTCTTGTTCCCCCTCTAATATTTAAGAATGAAATATAAATTATCTAGCAATTATTCTAATAAAATACTTGAAAGCTTAAATTGTTTGAATATAATTTTATATTATTTACTAGTTTTTACCCGGTGCGCTTTGCTGCATAAAATTTAATGTTTTCCACTAAAGGTTACATCAGTGCGCCAGATTTCTTGAAAAATGAAGAAGCCGTATGATCATAATCATTGTTCAACTGTTTCTGTTTTTGGAGGTTGTCTCAGATATCGTTTAATAAGCCTTTTTCTATCAAACCAATTTATCTGATTTTCAAAAGGACAACAACCTAGAATTACAAAGAAATTTCACGTGTATTAAAAAACTTCATGCAACGGAAACTTTGCCAATTCCACCTGTGTTACTATGTTACTTTCGAACATATTGAGATCATTCTGCGAAAATTCCATCAAAATTTTGGACTCATTACATACACACATCCAATTTTATATATAGATATAGTAATCTTCTTCAAAAACCCACCACTGGCTTGTGTATCATATTAATATTTGTGTCTGTGTTAGTAAAATGTATTATGTTACGCACAATTATCATGTTAAATTTACAATATTGTAAAATGTAAGTAAAAGCAATTAATTAAGCACATCATCATGCCTTCTTTAAGTCATTTGACATTTGAAAAAGCCCAACGATTGAATTTGAAGTGTGTTTATCATATTCCTTAGACACCTCCCCCACCCCACACACAAGTAAATAAACATATAAATATGAAATCACTCATACATAAATACTTATCTACTTAAGCACACAAAAGCACATAAACACACTCAGACAAATAGTCATATCAAAACCCTTTGCAAACCTCTAAGTTTTAGTTGAGAGAAAATCTAAGATGTAAATAGACTGCCAGCATGATGACTTTACACAGATATAAATATAATCAGATATATTTAAAACACATATACATGTAAATGCGTATTTAGAGACAGATAGTAATTATACATTTATTATGAATTTAATGTAAATGATTTTTTTCATTTTAATTATTTTGTATTTTATTGCAAATAATTTTGTATTAACGTTTTCTTTTAGTTTTTCATTCACTTGACTTTTTGTACTTTATGCATTCATATATCCTTCCTGGGCTTTGAAATTATATGTATTTTTTATTCGTCCTTTATATAAATTTGTCTCTTATCTTCTATTCAGATTTTTTATGGAAAAAAATCAATAATAAAAACTGCAAATTTCAAATTCTGATAAAATTTTAGATTTAGAAGAAATTTACCATAAATATCGAAGTTTTAAAAATTAAGTTTTTTAGAGTTTAAATATAAAGAAAATTTACACATAAATATTCGGTTATGCGAATCTTAAATACCCTCAACCACAAATATGTTTGAAGTAAATACTTCGTGTTTCGTATATACACACAGGAACACTGTGAATAAGAAAATTAGTTATATTTTGGCTATAAATTTTTATCTAACGAACCGATTTTGATAATTTTTGGACTGGAAGTGAAGTGTATATAAATTAATTTGATTGCAAATTTTTTAAGTGAAAATTTTCGATTAATTTTCTTTTTACAGAAAATTTTCGATTAATTTTCTTTTTAGAGAAAATTTTCGATCAATTTTCTTTTGATAGAAATTTTCGATCAATTTTCTTTTAGAGAAAATTTTCAATTTTAGAGAAAATTTTAAATTTTAGAGAAAATTTTAAATTTTAGAGAAAATTTTCAATTTTAGAGAAAATTTTAAATTTTAGAGAAAATTTTAATTTTAGAGAAAATTTCTTTTATATTTTTAAAGAAAATTTTCGATCAATTTTCTTTTTAGAGAAAATTTTCGATCAATTTTCTTTTTAGAGAAAATTTTCGATCAATTTTCTTTTTAGAGAAAATTTTCGATCAATTTTCATTTTGAAGAAAATTTTCCAATTTCATTTTTTAGAAAAGTTTTCAATTTGGTTTTTAGAGAAAATGTTTGATCAAATTTCTTTTTGCGTAAAATTTTCGATAAAATTTTTTTTGGGTAAAATGTGCGATCAATTTTCTTTTTGGAGAAAATTTTCGATCAATTTTCTTTTGGAAAAAATTTTATAAATTGTCTTTTTAGGAAAAAATTTTGATCATGTTTTTGTATAGAGAAAAATTTTCGATCAATTTTCTATTTAGAGAATTTTTTTAATCAATTTTCCTTTTAGAGAAATTTTTCGACCAAGTAAATTTTTTTTATTTTTTCTTTTTTTTTTTTTTTTGAAAATTTTTAATTATCACGAAAAGTTGTCTCTTTAAATAAAATTTGCAAAAAATTATCCATTTAGAAAAAAATTCTATAAATGTGATGTTCAGAGAAATTTCGCCATATATATTAAGGGAAATTTTTAATTAAGAGTAAATTTTCGACACATTTTTAAAGAATTTTTTTAGGAATTTTGGGATTTGGGAAAATTTTCATAAAATTTTTATCTTGGATGAAACATTTGTGACAAAAGTTTTCATTTAAAAATAATTTTGATATTAAGAAAAAAATTTCATATCTTTTCCAAAAGAAATTTTTCATGATTTTTTCGTTACAATTTTTTTTGAAAAATATTACAATCGAAGAATATTAAATTTTTTTTAAGAAGAAACGTTAATTAATTAATAACTGTTCTATTATATGAAAATTTTCTGTTAAGAGAAATTTTGTTAAAATAAATTTTGCATTGAATTTAAGAATTTTCCATAAAATTTCCTCCTTTGTAATATAAGAGAAAGCAATGTACCCAGAAATTTCACTAAATATGAAATCTGATCCTTGTATATTTTTGTAATATTTTTAAATCCATATATTAAGATATATAACTTATAATATTATTTTACCTCAAGGCAATTATATACCTTTTATGTAAATTAGGTGGAAAACTATTTCGATTTTCTTCATGGTATAGAAATTGTTGATATCTCATAGAAAATTAACTTATTTCTTATTAATCCAAACTTTAATTTATCGAAACTTACGTTAAATCTTGTAAATATTTAGATATTAATACCATTATAAGCATATGTGTGTGTACATACATATATGTATATGTGGCTTTGTTTTGCGTGTTTAATATTTTGCTAAATGATACATAAACTTAACGCACATTTAAGTACCACAACAAAAACTTAAAGATGATAAATTATGTCCGGTCGCCGGAAAATGCTTGTTAAACTAAACAACACTCATACGCCAACAATCAATACATACGTGCATGTACCCACTATACACATAACACAAGAAACTTACATTTATATCGATAATCAAAATAATAATAACAACAACAAAAAAGGATATGTTTAAATAAAACACAAATACATCTACACTTACACTCATGCAGCTGTAAGAAAACAAAGTACCCCAAAAAAAGTTAAGTTTCTATTAAGTTCAATACTATGAAATGTAGAGACGAAAGAATATTCGTATGTATTTAGTTTTTCTGGTTTTTCCTCAAATGTGTTGGTTAAAAATCCTTAAGTTGTGCCCTTTTTATTTTTTGTTTAGGTTAAGGTCCGATTTTTGATTTTGGGGGAGTTGAATTGTTTCTTTAGGATTTATGCTCTTTATGTGGGGTGTGTTAGTGGGAGTACTGTTCTTTTTTTGTATATGTGATGAGGTCATGGGGTTATGTGAAAATTGTAATTTATTACTCTTGTAACAATTTATTAAACGTTTTTTCTTTGTAATATTCGTAGAGAGAAGATTTTCTTATTGTGGCATTTTTTTCTGTTACAACCATAAAAAGTCGACTTGTTAGTTTTCTGCATTTAATTTCTCAATTTTTCAGAAGGATCATAAATAACTAAAACAATAGCTTTCGCTGTAAAAAATTGATTAAAGTAAATCCAAAGAAATCTTTAAGGAAAACAAAAAATTGTTACAAGAGTTTTGCAAATTTAAACTTAATTTTATTTTATTTTTTTATTTTATTTTTTTTTTTTTTTTGAAATCGTATGAAAACATTGACAATAATGGATCAATCTGGGTCTTATTTTAAGTTTTAGACCAAATTCACATTATTAACTTTAAATGGATTTTTTTTTACAATTTTTCTTTCCAAATTTTTAAAATTCTAAATGTTAGAAAATTTAAAAAAATGGTTACACATTCATTGATTTTTTTCAGTTTTCATTGTATTTTCATTCAATTCCCTCCACACGAGTATGATACATGTAAAAACAATAACACTTTAAAACACTCATTTACTAACACTCAAACTTACTTATTTATGTACACAGATATATCAATGCATACATGTGTGTGTAGTTCAATTTGTATGTACCGTTATATATAAGTGTGTATAAAGAGAACCAAGGCAAAGGATGTGTGTTAAAAAATATACACTTTTACTAATATTAGAAGTTCGCATGATAGAGAAATATATTTTCCATAAAAATTTTATAAATTTTCTTGAACAGAAAAAACATATAAATTTCTTCTGTTAAATTTTTTAATAGAAAATTTTGCACTCAATAGAAATTTCTTCATTCTTCATTCTTTTTTTTTTTTTTTTGAACGGAACACTCATCGAACATTTTCTCAAAAAAGAAGAATTTTGGAAATTCTTCTTTAAAAAAAAATTTCTCAAAATTTTTTCCCTGAATAAAATGAGATAAATTATCAAATCTTTATATAAAAAAAATAGTCTTAAATAAAGATTTTATCGAAAATATTCTCAATTATAAAAAATAAATAATTTATCGACAGTTTTCTTCAAATGATGAAATTATAGAAAATTCACTGAAAATATTTTTTGAATCTCAAAATTTTGCAAATCTGAATAGCACTGTTTTTACGTTAATAGAAAACGTATCAAAAATGTTCACCAAATATAGAATCTACTGTGATAGAAAATTTGTTTAAAATTTCTTTAAATTTTTTTTTTTTTTAAATAGAAATCTCTTAAACAAATTTTTCATAAATTTTCCTTAAAAAATAAAAAAATGAAGGAAAATTTTATATTTGAAGAATTTTTTTTATGATAGAAAATATTTTTCGAAAAATTTTCCCCAATTTTACACATTTTCGATAACTTTTCAAATTATTGATAAATTTTAAATTAAAGAAATTTTTCGATAATTACTTTTTTCAAAATAGAAAATGTATCGATGTTTTTCTCTAAAATGAAAATTTTTCTATAATTATTTCTTAATAAAAAAATATATCAAAAAATATCAACGGAAGTGATCACTAATTATCTATTAATAGAAAATTTATCTCAAATTTTCTCTTTACAAAAAAATTTATCATAAATTTATCTTTAGAAAATTTGTCGCAAAATATTATTCTCTTTATATATAGTCGATCAAAGTTTTCTCTTAGAGCACACAGAAAAAAATAACATGAAGCAAAATCAAAGTTGAACATAGTTGATTTGAGATTGAATTTCTTTTAAGTAGTAAATCTTCAAGAAAATTTCTCTAGAAACAGTATTTACTGTAAAACAATATTAAATATCAATTTTTTATCTATGAAGCAAAATCATAACTGAAAAAAGTTAAATTATAATTTTACTTTAAATTTTTCTGTGCGTATAAAATCGATAGCAATAGAAAATTTTACAAAGTTTTCATCAATAGAAAATCAAACAGACATTTTTTTCTTAATAAAAAACTGATTTACTTATAATCTTTTCTTAAATGAGAATTTCATTTCAATTTTTCATTATGAAAATCATCTTTGAGTAGAAAATTATTCGCAAAAATTTCTCTTAAAGAAAATTGATCTTATATTGTATTTACACAAGTTTTTTTTAATAAAGAATTAATTCACATTTTCTCCGAATATAAAACTTTTTGTTAAATTTTGCCTTAATGTGATTTTATCACAAATTTTCTCTTAACAGAAAATTTATCCAAAAAGTAAATTTAAATTTTTTGAACTGATAACTTAATACTTTTTTATAAATAGAGTTGAACACAATCTCTAATCTAAGTGAATATTTTGTCTAAATGGAAAATTAATTAATTTTAATCCATTATAAAATATATAGTCAAAAATATATCGCCTTTTTATTTCAATATGAAGACCTATTATTTTATCCGTGACTGTAACTATGTGGTAGGTTTATAAAATACAGAATCAAATAAAATATAACTACAATGGCGACATTTAATGGTAAAAATAGCAAAAATATAAAAACAAATATCTATACAACAACCACAACTAAGTAACATAAAAATAATAAATGTATGTAGTTTAGTATGACATTCGTGCAAGTCTGGAAAATAGAATGGACTTGCACAGTAGTACAGTCCAATAAAAATAATTTAAAATTTTAAATTGAATAAACAAATAAAATTTTGAAAATGACTATATGCTGTGAAGACAATTCGAGTTGTTGATAAGACGATATTTTTTTAACTTATGGTATTGAATCTGTTATATAGGTGATTTCGTAATAGTTCACTTCAGATGCAAAGTTATTTATTCTATAATTTATATTTTCTAATTTCTAAATTTTCGATCACTGTGGATCGTGTTGTATTCATGTTAGTTTCTGAGTTGAAAATAAATACATAAAAATTGTTTTAAATTGAAATAAACAAAAAAAGTCATATAAAACAAAAATCGGATATGAAATAAACTACATACATACATATGTATGTACATAAATTCAAACAATCACACATACATACGTATGTACATATAAATCAAACAATTATTACATTCAATATTAGTCCTATCAAAACATGTGTATGTTTGTATGTCTCTATTTAAAAAGGACTTGTATGCGAAAACTTACACATGAATATTTGTAGAAAATCCAAATACATAAAAATGATTGCAGATACGTAAACACAAAAAGGTACATAACACAACAACAACAAAATAATAACAACAAAATATCTATTCATATGAAAAATCTATTTCAAAGGGAGGAGTAAAAACAAACGAGATTTACAGTATGTCCAAAATGGACAATTTTCATTAAAATTCAAATCAAATAAATATTTTTTTATTTAAGTTGAGAAAAATCCCGATTTCACTAAATTCTTAAATTTTCAGATTTCATAACTTTAATGACACATTTCATTGAACCTTCTCCTTATGCCTGTATATATATGTCTTCCTTTGCATGTAGTAGTTTTGTTAAAAATAACATTAAACAAGTAAAAATATTATAGTCGGTCAAGCTCGGTAATATAATACCCTTCACCACACTGTTGGTTGTAAGTGTGTGCTACGAAAAATTTATGATCCATCCTCGTATAATAATTTCGCACATTTTTACAATATCCACGTATATGTGCGATTTTGAGTTTAAAAGTGATATTTGGAAGGGTCATTGTATGGGACATATGAGAAATTATAGACCGATTCTCGTATATTTTTTAAAAAAATTTTTAAAAATGATATGACTTTATAATTAGGAGTTTTATGGACTAAAAACTCCATTCCGGGAACATATTTTTATGTGGCCTTTAAGAAATATGGATCCCATCATAACCAGTTTCAATATACAAAATCGTCGGACCAAAATAATACTATGTGCCAAATTTAATTAAGATATCTTCAAAACTGCGGCCTTTACTTTGCGAACAAGGACAGCCAACCGGATAGACAGAGTGCTTAAATCAACTCAGAAAGTGATTCTGAGTCGAACGATATAATCAAGAGTGGTGATAGGGCTATTTTTTTCTGTCCGTTACAAACATCTACGTAATGGCATATTACCCCCACCACCTATGTTGGTGTAGGGTATAACAAAAAATGTTAAAGATATGCTGACATCCGTAAGGCCACATTTATAAAAACAAAGCAGCAGTAAAAAATATGGAAAAAAAGGACAAAAATAAAAACAAAACTATGATGACGATGATGTTTTTTTATGAAAAACATGCTGAATGTATGAGTATGAATGTTTTATACAACAAATACGTGCCTTTTGAAATCCGTGTACGTGTTTTTTTCTAGTTTTTTTTTTCATGTAGTGTACGTACATATGTATGTGTGTTTTATGCAGGTATGTGTGTAGGTAAAATGTTTATGTCGTCTATATGCATTATCCAAAAATAAAAAAAATTATATGTGTAGACTATAATTTTTTGGGAGGAAAAATATACATGAATTTATTAAATTTACCACCAGATAGGAATTTTCATGAATTTTCCATTTAGTGGAATTTTCTCACAAATTTTTCTATTAGGAGCAAATTTGCGATAAATTTTCTAAAAAGAGCGATTTTACCATATGTATATTTTAATTACTTTTTTAATTAAATCTGCGAAAACTTTTTGTTAAGAGAAATTTTTCTTTAGAGAAACTTAACCATGAATTTTTTAAGAGAAATTAAATAATTTTTTACTAGAAGAAAAATTTGTATCAGTTTTCTAAAGAAAAAATGCGATATAATTTTCTTGAAAAAGGAATGTTTACGATAAATTTTTAAGAGAATTGTTTTCGATAAATCGTCTAATGAGAGAAAACACGCGATTTATATTCTATCGAGATAAAGTTTACAACAAAATCCTATAGAAACTTTTTTATTAGGAATTTTCAATACATATTCTACTAAGGAAAATTAGCGATATATTTGCTATTAAGAAAAAAATGGTAACTGATTTTTGATTAACAGGAAATTTGCAAAAAAGGAAACTATTATGAGATTTTTATTAATTAATTTTTATTATTATTTTTTTTTTATAAATTTCCTATTAAAGAAACTGTTTAATAAAAATGTTATTAAGAGAATAATTTTTGATTTTTTTGAATTTTTACCAAGAGAAAATTTTTTACAAAAGAATGTTTTTAAAAAATTTTATGAGAACATTTTTTGATTTTTATTTATAAAATTTTTACAATACAACTTTTAGTAAAAAAAATATTTGATAAAATATTTATTAAAAACTTTGGACAAATATTCCTTTAAGAGATTTTTTTAAAAATATTGTAATAAAAAATCAATAAATTTTCTTTAAAAAATAACTTTCGATATATTTCCCAAGAAAAAGTTTTTGTTAAATCTTCTATTTTAATTTTCTATTCTGTTAAGGGAAAATTTTCTATTTAAAAAAATTTTCGAAAATTCTGCTAGAAATTTTTCTGTTAAGAGAAAATTTTTAATAAATCTGCTTAAAAGAAAACTTTTAATGAAATTTCTTTTAAAGAATATTTCTGATAAATTTTCATTATGGAGAAAATTTCTGTTTTTAAGAAAATTATCAAGCATTTTCTATTCAAAGAAAATAATGGAAATGTGTTTAAGACAAAATTTTTGAACATTTTAAAAATTAATGAACATTTCCTATTAAGAAAAAATATAACAAATTTTCTATTAAGAAAAAATGTTTGGTAAATTTTCTGCTTAGAGAAAAATTTTGATAAATCTTTTATTTAAAGAAAAAATGTGAAAATTCATTATAAATTTTGATTAAGAAAAATTTGTTCATTTTCTATTTTAGAAATTTTTTTGACAAATTTTGTATTTTCTGTGATAAATATTCTTTTTGACAAAAATTAAACTAATTTAAGTTCAATTTCCAATTTAGATGAAATTTTAATTTCACTAAAACGATTCCTATTGACCTTTCGTTCATTATCATACTAACACATTTACACAAAACACAATAACAGTTCATTGTCCAATATTTCTCTATTTCTGTCTGTTTAAATTTTATTTTACCATGAAATCTGATTTCACATTCCCTTCTCTCTCTCTCTTCTCTTGTTTTCCCACATTTAAGTTTAGAACATTTCAAAAACCAAAAATGTTGAAAACTATAAAATTTGTGTAGATGTAGAGTTTATTATTAGACAGATATAAATGAATGTGAACAGATATTTAATTTAATCGTTATGTGTCTATTGATCTTTAATTTGCAGTTGATTTGTCAATGGCTGCCATTAAATTTCATAGAAATGGACAAAAATTATTATGAAAAATAGAATAAAATAAAGAGAAGAAAATAAACAAATAAATGTTGATTTTTAATGTTCTGACTTTATTTGCAAATATTACAAATTTGAACAAATATTGATTTCATTTCGTACAACAAATACTAAAACTAAAATTGTAGTAAATTTAAATAATAAATATATATTTTTCTACTTTGAACTGAAATCGTAAAATTCTTAACACACGTTTTTCATCATGTTTTATTTGATATTTTTGATCAAGTTTCCACTGTAAAACATGTCAATTATTTTGTTTAATGTCAAACAACTGATTTATTGTTAATCCAGTTGAAATGAGTTACCAGAAAAAAGTGCGTACTAAAATTAGTATCGGGAGAACTTGTTCGTGGATATAAAACTAGTTCAGTTGGAACGAATGGTTCACATGATGTTTCTAAGGCCAAAAAAAATGCTTTTTTACTGAACCTACAATATCCTCCACCACAAATGTGTGTGAGTTAAATAAGCTTTGTTTTGTTTATATATAAACACAAACGTAATATGTTAAAGTTTTTCTTAAATATAACACAGGAACACAGGAAAGAGTTATTAAATTAGTTATATTTTTGGCCACAACTTCTTTCGACTGAACCGATTTGCATAATTTTTTTTGAATGGGAATGAAGTATATATAACGTCATATTATGGAAAAATTTCATTCTAATTTATTGATTTATAATTGACAATTTTACGAAAGATCTTTGCTTGAACTTAGAGGTTGCCTCAGATATGGATCAATATCTTTTAAAAGCTATACCGATTTTGCTGGATTTAAACACGAAACTTTTCAGGACTATAACAAAAATATACAGATCAAATTTCATTAAGCTCTGTCGGGCAGACGGACGAACATGCCTAAATTGACTCAAATTTTGTTACTGTAATATATATACATTATGGGTTCTCATATGTTTCCTTCTTAGCGTTACACACAGAATGACAAAGTTCATATTACCCACTTCACCATATAATTGAAGAGTAGAAAATTGTGGTAGTTTTTAAACGGAGATGGACTACCTGTTAGATCAAATTGACAGAAAACCCTATAAAATCATTAATGGAAGTGTTTCCATATAAGAATCAAAATTTCATCACCAGTGATTAAAATTATACAAATATATGTTTCTTTTGTAAATTGTAATACTAATTTTACTCGAATAAAAAAACTTAAAACTGTAATACATGTATGCTAAGAAATTTTTGATTTCACTCCTAAGTAATTTGTGTAAAATATTTTTTTCAAAATTTATAATATAAATTTATTTCACTTGATATCTGAAATAAGAGATAATTTTTATATAATTTTACTTATCATTTTATAATCATGGCCGAAAGCTTTTTTCCATAAAGTTATAAAATTCAAAGAAAAAAATAGAGATAAAAGAAATAACAAAATCAAATAATAAACTTTTCAAATGTTTGACAATAGTGGCTTGTTAATGTACATAAAGTTGAAAAAGAAAATAAGAAGCTTCATGGAAATTCTTCCTGGTCCTCTTCCTCACACATCATTCTATTCTCCATATGAATGCATATGTGGTAAAGTTTATTATTCAATCATTCAATATGTTTTCAAGCCAAAAAAATATAAAGTAAAATTCAAACTTTTCTTTTCTAACAAGGACATTTAGAATTTTAACTTGTATTTAAATCCTTATTAGTAGTTATAACATACGAATGTATTTATGACAATGGATGTGTGACAATGTATGTGTTATAAATTTTATGTTATTTTGCTTGTAATATTTCTGTCCCTTCAACCTTAATCTTTGCTTTAATAGAGTCTAATCCTTGTGAGTTCTTCTAAAATTTTTGGGTATAATATTTTAACCCTTAAGGTAGTAAAATTAATGCAATTTATTTTAGAATTAATTCTAACAAAAACAACACATATTTGGGGGTTTTAAAATTGCGATTAGATTAGGCAATAAAATGATTTCATAGTTATTTCACATTTTTATTGTGATTGTTGTGGAATATTTTAAGAAGCTTATGGTTTTGTGAGCTATTTAAAATAATTGATTTAAAAGTTCTTTAAATAATTAAATTCATTATGTGGACAATAAAACACATTATAAGAAATCTTTTCCATTGTTGGGTGCGTAATTAAATTTATTTCAATTTTGATAGATTGGAAAAAAATTTTTGAAAAAGCAAGTAAGAATGCTGTTGTCGACTATGCCGCATCTATAATACCCTCCACAACAAATGAACTTTTATTTAATTTAAAATTTTACGAAAGTGTTTTGCTGGAACTTTGCTTTAGATCTTTTGATATACTGAACCTCTTTTTCTGTTCTTCAGAGCCAAATTTGAATAACTTCTGTCAATTATTGTATATATGAGCGTGCCAACAACGGAAAGATAGACAGACAGGCAGACGGACGTTCAGATTTTGATTAGATGCAAGAATATGCAAACATATATTTTGGGGCTTGAGATGATGCTTTTTTAGCGTTACACCCGATATGACAAAGTTAATATACCCTCCTGACCACATGTGATGGTGAAGGGTATGAAAGTGTTCGGTAAAGGAAACGTTGTGAAAAATTTTCTATTAAGAGATCATTTATTTATGGAAAAGAAAACTTAAAATTTATTTCACTGTTAAGAAAAAACAGGCATAAATTGTCTATTAAGAGAAATCGTCCATAAAGTTTCCATTAAGAGAAAATTTTTGATAATTTTTTTATTAAGAGACAATTTTGATAAATTCTATTTTAAGAGAAAACTATTCAAAAAGGTAATAAATGTTCTATTATGAAAAATTTGTTTAATAGTTTCGTTAAAAAAAGTTTTGAAAAATTTCCATTTAGAAAAATTTTCTTAAAAGAAAAAACTGTTTTTTATTTAATTTTTATTTCATTTTGTTTTAGATAATTTTAATAAAGAAATTAAAAAAATCAAAAATTTTTTAATAAAAAAGAAATTTTCTTAAGAGAATAATTCGATAAATTTTTCTAAGGTGAGACTTTTTGCTAAATTATATTTTAAGAGAAAACTTTTGACAAAATAAAAGTTACGATACATTTTCTATTAAAAAAAGTAGAAAAATATTTTCTTTCAAGAGAGAAAATTCGAAAAATTTTTATTAAGAGAGAACTTTTTAATCAAGAATAAATTTTATGTTTTCAATATTTCAGATGGATCTCTGTTTTTAAATTTTAGTTTAAAAATATTAATTTTTATAGATTAATTTTATTTTATCTCAAATCAAAATCAATTTCCATTATTATCACATATTCTCTTCCATAACCTGCAGCAATTTAATAAATGACTTTTTATGCCAACAAAAACAATATTAACAAGAAGAAAAGTGCTAATAGTTGTAAACATTAAAAAGTTTTTTCTTTCTGAAAATTCTTATAAAAATAAATGACTATAAAAAGTTTAAGACAAAATATTGATACAAACCCAAAAATAAATGAGTGAGAATTTCCATACAAAATGATGTAATATTTTATTTTACATATTTACTCTTTTACACACACACACTCACACACAATGAAATAAAATAGAAAAATTGCAATGTTTGAGTTAAAGTATAGAACAATGTTAAGAAACTCAATTTACCCCTTTAGCAATTTTTCTAACAAAAAAGTTTTTTCTTCTTCTTCCTCCTCTTATTTCAATATCAATAAATTGATTGCACATGTAACAAGCAGCAACGACTTGTTAAAGAATTTTTTTTAAATATTTTTATCATGAAGAAAAGAGGAAATAAAAAATAGATATTGAATCAACAACAACAATAGAAACAATATAGAGATTTACATATATTTACACATATTTACATGTGTATGTATAAATGTAAATATTGCATGCCTTTATTTTTCTACATTGTGTTGATGTGTTGGTAAATGTTGCATTTCTTGTTATGTTGCTTGCTTTTTTTTACACTGGTAGTTGTAGTTGTAGTGGTAGATAATAACAACAACAAAAAACTGAAAATTATATTCAAGTGATTGCATTTTTTCAATAAGGATTTTTTTGTTATTGTAGTTATTTTGTTTATAGTTTTAGTACTTAAGTTGATAAAGTAAATATTATAAATATTGTAAATGTGTGTGTGTATACGAATATATGTTGTTATTGTAAAGAGTTTAGTATTATATTTACAAACGATTATAAATATAAACATGTAAGAATGCTGTATTCGGATATGCCGAATCTCCTATACCCTCCACCACAAATTCATGTGAAGTAAATACATTATGTTTCTTATATACACATACACACTTAACGAGTCACACAATCTATTATATTTTTGGTTATAACTTTTTTTCTAGTGAATATTTTACGAAAGATTTTTGGTAGAACATATTTCGGTCTGTATATTTTAGTATACTAAACCGATTTTTGTTGGTTGTAAATAGGAAGCTCAGGCCAAATTTCGTTGAGCCTAATATCGATTCGGATTTTGATTTAATGCAAAAAAATATGCATACATAATGGGATGTGAAATGAATCCTTCTTAGCGTTACTCATGGAATGAAAAAGTTAATATACCGTCTTCACCACTTGTGAGGGTGAAGTGTACAAAAACGAATTGATCGTATATACAAATCAAATCAAATCAAGTCATATTAAAAAATTTCTAATATTAAACGTGTTCAAAAAAGTAAATCGATCAGACCTTCACCACAATGTTGGTCTGGAAGAATCTATTCACAGACACTTATATAATTGTCTATTATTGCAATACAAACGTGAATGAGAGATTTTTGTTATACAAACTGATATTTGATATGAGAAGCAACGAACCGACTTCCGTCGTATTGGCACATAAATTTAGAATATTCTAAGAGTTGTTTTTGCCAAAATTTGGCTAAAATATTTTTATATTTAGGACTTTGATGAGTATGAGTGTATGGGAGGTACACGACCAATTTACCAATCTACCAAATTTCACCAAGATATATTAAATTAATTGCGACTTACAAAGGTGGCTGTAACACTATTATGTATGTTACAAACATCAGCAAAAAAGATGAATCGGGCTTACATATACCTGTAATTGGTCCATACATAAGGAACCTTTAAAGCTCAGAACACTATTCTGGAAGTGGGAGTATAAGGGACTTCTATATGAAAATATGTAAGAGTTTTATAAGCTTAAAATCTTTTCCCCGAAGAGTCCCTAAATGTCGCTCGAAATTCGTCAGTTTGTCAACATATATTCAAGATAGTCATATCAGCAGTTGTTTCAAATTTCAATAGAATTTTTCTATATAGAGAATTTTTTTGGCTTTTTTCGACTTGGATAGAGTGATTTTCCATCTGTCTGTCCGTTTGGGAGTCCATGTAAACATTGTGAAATAAGATACATATCATTATTTTCTAAACCTTGCATCATAGTGTAGGCTATTAGATATTCTTAAAAATGTTTTATTTTCATATTTTTGGAGATTTAACGAAATGTGTCTTCAATAAAATCTACATCCTAAAATCTTCATTTAGACTTCAAAATTTCAAAATAATTTTGTCAGACCATCCCCTCCCCATATTTCTATTAGAAAATATGGGATCCTAAAGCTGACAGTTACTTGATACTCAAAATTCAAAAGCTTTAAAATATGACTAATAAACATTTCCCTTTATCAAATGTAACAAAATATTGAATAACAAATAAAAACAAACATGTTTCCTTATGTTCTGAATATGAAATTTAATTAATTTAATTAAATATTCCTCAATTCAACTAATAAGTCTAGTTAATCCAGGGATGGGTCTATTTACATAATAAAATTATATTTATTTTCTTATACATTCAATTTATATATGATATATTACCAAATGTATACACATACATTTATAAATGTATATACCAATACTTATATACATATGTTTATGTATACATAAGCATATGTAGGCATGTTTATGTATTTTTTATTTATAAACATAATGGAAAACAATAAAAATATTGATGTAGACAAATAAAATAAATTTTTATGTTTTATTTTTACAACAGAAGATGAAAAAATAAAACAAAAACCAACAAGGATAAATAAAGAGGGAGAATACAAAAATAATAAAACAAACAAAAAAACAAGTCAATAAAAAAGTCAGCAATTTAAAGTAGAGCAACAAATGTTTGTTTGTTTGTTTGTTTGCTAAATAATATCGATTACGAAATATTTACATTTTTTTACTCTTTATTATTTTTATTATTACTTTATGTAAACATTTTAGAAAATATTTATTTATTGTTGTAATATAACTATATAGACTTTCTAGCAGATCAGGAGGAGGAAATTGAACCCTTAACTAGACTATAATAAACAAAAGGAGGATAATTGCTAAAGTTGATGAACTATTTAAATGGTAAAAAATAAATATTAAAAATTATTAATCCACTCTATTATAAGGGTGTTGGAAATATATATTTAATACAATTCTATTATAATATGTTCTAATATATAAATGTTATAAGGAGTGAGATTGAAAAATTCTTAAAATGCATATATGTTGATAGAAACGAAAACACAAAATTTACAGTTTTTTACACAAACGATGCAATTTTGAACCATTTTAAAATTTTGAACTGGAACAGGTAGTCATCTCCATTTTAAATCTACCACACTTTTGACACCATTTATAGCACAGGTTATAGCTCGAACAGTGTGGACAATTTGACTCTCTTTTGTCTTTTTTGCACCACTTAAGGCACCATAGTGACAGGATACCAGTTATTCCATAAATTAGATTACAAAGTCTCGTGAATGGAAGTAACTTTTTTGTTAACATTCCTTGATGTAAATTTCTTTATATATAGAGTCCGTTGTAATAAATTTTGACTGCTTTTTTTCGATCTTCAGCAACAAAAAATTATTTGAACAGAAAGTTACATTTTTTAGAAAACTTGACTTCAATTTTCATGCTACATTTTTGACCTTTAAAGATTTAGCTGGGTTCCTTTCAGTAAATTTTTGAGTTTTGTATATTCCTAAACCTTCATCACCATTAACTGTTCGTATCAATTAGTATTGTTTTCAACCGGATGTGTTGGAAACTCTTTTTTAAATACTATTTATTTTTTCTTGGCTTTAAATAAATCAAATGGACAATTCCATCTACCTGAACCAGATTTCCAATAAACGAACAAGTTCATCTGGAACTGAATTATAACATTGGAAACAGCTTGACGTCAAACTATTGAATGATTGAAAATATTTTATATTTTAGATTAGATCTTTCTGGTTACACATCTATACCTGTACATTTACTTTTCTTTAAGTAAAATAGCAAAAACTTACACGTATTTAATGCTCGCTCCCTCAAATTGATAAGAGAGCAGTGGTCATTTAAGAAATGTTTAGTCTTATATAGTGAGTCTGGAAATCTATAGTTTCAGCTATAATGTTTTCACATATCGTTCTCTCAAATAAACCATGTAGAAATGTCCCGCCGCATATTTAATGTCTACTACATACGCACAATGTATGCAAATCGATTTTGTTTTTAAATAATTCTGTAACTTTTAAACCCTTAGAAATATGAATAGAATTTCACAGGGTTAGAAGTGATTTTTTTTTTTGGATTTTTTGGCGTGCTTAATATAAGTTCTATTTTTTTTAAATATGTGACAGATTCCCTATAAAATCTTAAAACAAATTTATGAATCCGTTAAGAAGTTATATTAATCAAAATTTTAATCTTAAGTATGGAAAATAAGTCAATTTGACTGAAGAAAGTTTAGTTTGGTTTGATTTTCAGCTAAGAAATAAACCTCTTACTCATGTATTTGGTATCAATAATAAAGTTGAAACTTTAAAAAAAATTCACAAATTTCATTTGATGTCGAAAATTTTGACAATATTTTTTTTTTGCGAAATATAAATAATAACAATTAATAAAATTAGTTTGAATGATATTTATTCGAAATTTCAGTATAATGTATATTAATTTGTCATGAAATCAGGGAATTAAAAAGATTTCCATTTTTCAATACACAAATACTCAAAATCTCAATCTGCGTAAATCATATTTAAAAATTAAAAATTTGAGTTTTATCGCTAATCATTTCAAGAGCCGTCTAACAGAAGACATCTTAGATGAAGGTAGTTCCAGCTTTGCAAATATTGCAATTTAATATTCTCCCCTAAATACGTGTGCGAAAGGAAAATATTATTTTTTATAAAATTATTTTTGTCTAAATTAAACTTTTTTATCTGATTTCCCAAACCCCAAAATAAACAAATTGTTTTAAAGTCAAAACATTATAAAGTTTGTTATAATTCTCAAACTTGACATCAACTCGTAACTCATGCGTGTATTCTTTTCTAGCTATTCTATTCTATTCTATTCTATTCTATTCTATTCTATTCTATTCTATTTTATTCTATTCTATTCTATTCTATTCTATTCTATTCTATTCTATTCTATTCTATTCCATTCTATTCTATTCTATTCTCTTCCATGACATTTTTTTATTATTATTTTTGCTCTTAATGTTTGCCAACAATTACATTTGAAGTTTTTGAAGAGAAAACGAATTATTCATTCAGTTATTTTTCAAATGTCACTTTAGCATTTAAATTGCAGAAAAACTTCAAAAAAAAACTAAAGAATAAAATAAAACGTTTAGAAAAAAACTATTTCCTTTACATCGGTACGGGAAGAGAACGAAAAATAAGGGGGAAAATGTTGAAAAAAAAAACTAATTTGATTCTTTTTGTTTAAAGTAAATGAATTTTTCGTTTACTGCATTCAAATGCAAATGTTGAGTTTTTGTTGCTGCTATAGTTGTTCTTGTATGCGTTGTTGTTTTTGTATGTTTTAGTAACAGTTGTTTCGGCACAACATCTTTTCATTTTCATTTCAATTTTCATATTATTATCCTTGTAACCATTATGCAATTTTCAAAATAAAAACAAAAAGATATTTTCCATTATGTTTTTTCTTGCAACATAAAAACATATATACATTTTCATTTAACACTTATGTATGTAAGTTCGATATAGCAAACATATTCACACACTTATGCACTTATGAACATTTTTTGCTACACAAAGACAAAAACATTATTTTATTTTGCAACATATCACATCTACATGGCAGAATATTTGTAAATGAATGCAAGGATATGCACTCACAACTGCATTTGTATTTGTGTTGTTTTTATTATTTTATATATTCATGTGTGTATGTATTCTCTTGTTATATTCGTATATATATCAAGAGCTCATAAATCACTTCAAATCGTTTTATTTGCTGCATTTTCTCCAGCAACACAACAACCGCTGTTGTTGGTGTTACAAATGTTGCCAGTAAATAGCTACCGACAAAAGGGCAGAAATTTTAAAGATTTATTTTTAAAAATATTTGATAGATTGTTTTATTTTGAAATTTTCAATAAAGTTTTCTTTTAAAGAAAAATTTCGATACATTTTCTATTTAGAAAATGTTTTCGAAACAATTTTTATTTAGAAAATGTCTCGATAAATTTTCTAGTTAGATAAAATGTTCGATAAATTTTCTAGTTCGAGAAAATTTTCGATAAATTTTTTAGTTCGAGAAAATTTTCGATAAATTTTCTAGTTCGAGAAAATTTCGATAAATTTCTAGTTCGAGAAAATTTTCGATAAATTTTCTAGTTAGAGAAAATTTTCGATAAATTTTCTAGTTAGAGAAAATTTTCAAGTTCGAGAAAATTTTCGATAAATTTCTAGTTCGAGAAAATTTTCGATAAATTTTCTAGTTAGAGAAAATTTTCTATAAATTTTCTAGTTAGAGAAAATTTTCGATAAATTTTCTATTAGAGAAAATTTTCGATAAATATTCTAGTTCGAGAAAATTTTCGATAAATTTTCTAGTTAGAGAAAATTTTCGATAAATTTTCTAGTTAAAGAAAATTTTCGATAAATATTCTAGTTCGAGAAAATTTTTGATAAATTTTCTAGTTCGAGAAAATGATCGATAAATTTTCTAGTTAAAGAAAATTTTCGATAAATTTTCTAGTTAGAGAAAATTTTGGAAAATTTTTGATAATTTTTTTTTTTTTTTTTTTTTTTTTGTCGAATCCCTTGTGTATTAATTTTTTGTAAAATCTTTACTTGAAAAAAATCTCTTTATTCTCTTTCTCTCTTATTTCGCTTTTATCACCCCTCAATTTTTGCTTCACATTTCTATTTTTATTGTTATTTTTTATGGTCTCACACCAACATTCCTTTACTTAATGCAGTATTTTTGAAACATGTTGTTTTCGTTTTATATTCACACTTGTTTTATTATTTGTTTTTTCTTTTTCTACTTTCGTTCACCATTTTTATCTCTTTTTATCTGTTGGGGAGTTCAATTTGCATTTGTAAAAATTGCCTTTAAGCATTTTCCCCGTTTTCATTTCGCAACTTTTTCGCTGCATTTCTCGTTTTGTCTTCCACCTCTCGACAATCTTTTTATCTTCTTGTATTTTTATAGAATTTAACTTATGGTTGTTTTTATTGTTTTAAATTGTGAATAAAATAAAATTACTTTTAATTCTGTAATGTTGTTTGTATAAATATATTGTATGTGTAGTTGTATGTGAGTGTTTGACTGCTGTAGGATATGAAAGTAAAACTTTTCTGTGACTCAAATGATATTTATTATTTATTATTCCTTGTTAAGTATAATTTTATATTCGCTCTTACAAGGATCAACGAATCTCAAATAATTTGTTCGATATACTTTTACGTGTATCGCAAAGTATCGAAGCGTATGACTATCATTTCAAATGTTATTGTGAAATATTACTCATACGTTACTAAACTAAATATAGAAAAAAATTATGTTATAAATAAAAAACAATTATTTTATGTACAGTAAAATTTACTTTTATTCATTAATTAATTTTTCTAAATAAATTTAACAAAAAATATTAAAAATGAGAAATCAAATTTCAAAAAATTTTAAAATTTTTTTATATTTTTTGCAAAATCACAAATCAAAAACGCTATCGGTACAAACGGGAATCCTTGTACGTAAATTTGGAAAGAATAAAATTAAAATTTTAATTTACAATTTATCACAAATATAAAAATAGAAAAAAGGAATAAACCAGGACTAAAATAAAACTGAACAAGGACTGAACTAGAACTGAAACTGATCTAGAACTGATCTGAACAAAATGTGTGTAAACCTCAGCCTAATTTTGGTAACAGTGATGTATAATTTGGCTCAATTAACAAGTTACAGGGAAATCAGTTTTACCAGAAAAGGACGAAATCAACTTGTAAATGGAAATTAAAACTTCAACACATGTCTTTATCCTCCACATGTTCACATAACCAAATTATGTGTAATACCATAACAACCTTCTAAGATCAAACAAATATATTTTACTCTTTTTTTTTTTTTTTGTTTTCTTTAATTTTAGTTTTGTTTGTTTTCTTTTTTTGTTGCTCACTCATTTGTTTCTTCTTTTTCTCTCATTCCAAATAAGTTTTTGTATGTCTGTTATAATTTTTTTATTTAGTTTTCTGTTTCCTGTTGATTTGTTGTAGATGAAAGTGTGTGGGTGGATGTGTATGTGTGTATGATTATGTTGCTAAACAGGTTGTAGCATCTGTAGAAAACAAACAATAATAACAACAAAAAATAAAACTTTAACTGTATAACATGTACCTGAACTTTTCGATAATCAAGGTTTTTTTATGAGTTAAAAACCATATTTGTGTGTGTAGGTGTGAATGTCTACAATAACTTTAGCCAAACTGACATTGAAAAGTTTTTTTTCCACACTCACAATTTATACAGACATTTGCTAACACACGAACACATTTCTAGGTTTTGAACATTGATTTTTGAAATAAAAATACAAATTGAAAAACTATAATGTTATGCATTATATTTTACCTTTTTGTTTCAATGTTCGTTTTCTCTACATTTTTGGTATTTCTTTTTTTTGTATTGATGTTTAGCTGTCAGGGACACTATTTACAAAATGTATGCAAAAATTCAAACATCAATAGATTATTGATTTATTACAATTAAAATGTGTGATAAATATGAACAATAATAAAAATATCAAAATTTAAAACTCTCGAGAATACTTAGATAATCTTCAGGAATCGTTAAATTTTCACAATAACAGCTGAATCTTAGATTCAATTTTTGATTTAGTTCTAGATCCTGCTCTGAACTCAGTTGTACGTTAACTTTTATATACATTTATGATCTAATGTATATAATCTGCGCTAATACAGTTCTAGTTTAATTCTATTTCAGTTCTAGTTCAGTTCTATTTTAGTTCTAGTTCAGTTCTGATTCGATTCTTGTTCAGTTCTAGTTCAGTTCTCGTTCAGTTCTCGTTCAGTTCTAGTTCAGTTCTAGTTCAGTTCTAGTTCAGTTCTAGTCCAGTTCTAGTTCAGTTCTAGTTCAGTTCTAGTTCAGTTCTAGTCCAGTTCTAGTTCAGTTCTAGTGCAGTTCTCGCTCAGTTCTAGTCCAGTTCTAGTTCAGTTCTAGTTCAGTTTTAGTCCAGTTCTGGTTCAGTTGTATATTGGTTCAAGGTCTAATTCAAATTCTAGTACTATATTCAGTTCAGATTCTAGTTTAGATCTATTTCAGATTCAAGTTGACTTTCCACTTTAGATTATATATCATATAGAAGTAGTAGTTCAGGTTCAAGGTCTACTTCTAGTTCAGACCCTTTTTCAGTTTTTTGTTTATTTTTAAGTTAAGATTATCTTATGTTTTTTTGTTCAGATTTTATTTCAGATTATGGTTCATATTCTAAAGAAAATTATTTTTTAGATTCTTTTCATCTTTTACGGTGAAGTAAATGATTAATCAGCCTTTGAGTATTTACTGTTGAATTTATCACTATTTTCACACTTCACTTTTCGACTGGTTTGAAAATCTTTGAAAAAATGGAAGGAATGAAAACTCTACATTCCTTTTCCATTTTATACCTGTAAACTTTCATCCAAAGATAAGACCAACACTTCAACTCATTAAAACAAAAATTTATCTCTTCAGATGTTCGTATGTGTATATTAAAGTCTCTTAAGTATTCGTTATATGATTGAAATGTTTGTATGATTTAAACACAACTCAGAGAACAGAGAAGAGGGAATAAAAATGGAATAAAAAATGGAAAAAAGCAACAAACTTAAGAGAATTTGTGGTTAAATTGTAATCGCAAGTGTTGCTGCTGTCTTGAAGCAAGTGATTAGTTGGTTACAATTTCAACACTCTCTCTGTCGCTCTCCCTCTGTTTTTAGTTCTATTGTGAGTTGTCAACATTTGTGAAGATGTTGTTGCAACATCATGAATAGCAGCAAGAGCCACCGCCACATCCGAAGTGATTAAAATTTTATCAAATAAAGCAGAAAACAGAAATGAAGGTGTGTGAAATGCGTAAAATTGTGTTATGTGTTTTGTTAGTGGTTTTTGTGGTTCAAACACCAAAACCATGATTTTAAACTTCTGCTCTTACTTCTCACCATCTTAAATACATAAATATGGTTATAAATAAATAAAATTAAAAGGGAATTTTATTTACTGGGCGAAACCTTTAGAAAAATAAATTTCTTAAATAATGGAAGGAAATGATATTCATATCCTCAAAGGACTTTAGAAATTAGTCTTATAGTTTAAGTTATTTTTTAGCTTTGCACGGACTCGGTCCAATAATAGAATCACCATTTTAATTTTTAACCTTCAAGTAAACCAAGCAGTCAGAATGACTTCACATTAAATGTTAATTTAGTTGACTCACAATTTTCTTTTTTTTTATTTTTTTAATAATTTTTAGGGTCTGTTTTTTATGTTTTCTGCCTTTTTTTAAATTTTACAAAATGTAAATGAGTCTTTTCTTCAGATACTCTTGCCACAGTCAGCCTATTTAACTGTGTTTAAGTGTTTATATGCATGTGTTTGTAATCTGTTCATGTTTGTTTTCTGGTGTCATAATACTCTTGTTATGAACAACAACAACAACAATATGTTGGTTTTAACTTAAATTTGGTTTGAGCCTCTTTTTTTCCTTTTTTAATAAGCATCTGTGTATGTGTGTAATGAATGTCTGTAAGTGTCTGTGTGTTTCTATTCTTCATAATAAAATTTTCTTTTTCTCCCTTGTTGTTTTGGTTTATGGTTTTTGTATATGTGTGTGTTTTTAATGTTTCTTTGTATTTATATGTAAGTTGTGTTTCTTGGTTTTTATATTTGTTATCATCACTAACTGCAGCATACACCATCGTCAACACATGGAATTTCCCTGGTGAACCTTTTACAGAAAAACATGACATTTTTCTCTGTTCTATTTTTAGAAGGAAAAAGAAGAAAAAAAGATCATGTAACTCTTCTTTTGGCTTCTTTGTCACCTTTATAGTCGCATTTAATAATGAATGTGTGCATTTTATGTTGTTATGCGGATAGTGTGTGTGTGTTCTTTGCCGTTGGTTATATTGCTACCACTACATGCAGACACACAAGAAGGATTTAAATTTTTGTATTCAGTTTTTTTTTTAATTTAAATTGTTGTGTTTAAAATAATTCCAAAGGGAAAATTTATGTGTTGTTTCTTTAATTCCTTTAAATTTTAGTCTCATTGGCTTTTTCACAATTTCAACTTTACTGCTGTTTTATGATAATTGCGAATTTATAAGACATAAATTGAATGAACCAGGATTAAATGCATCTTTTTTTACATTTTTTGAATTTAGATGAAACTTTGTTTTGAATTGAATGAATTTTTAGCGAATTTTTCATTTTTGAGAAAACTTAATTTTCTAAAGCATAATTGCATTTTAAAAAATAGTAAAAATTGAAATTTTAGGCAAAATTTAAATTTAAAGTAAAAATTTTGAAAATTTTAATTTTTAGTGAAAATTTTATGAAAATTTAAATTTTTACGAAAAATTTAATTTTTGCAATATTTAGGGGAATATTAGAACCAGACCACTATTGAAAGAGAAATCGAATTGAAATCTAAACTTAATATGAATTCGTTCCGTATTAAATCTGTATTAAAACCTGAAAGCAATCAGAAATAAAACTTTTAACAACGACTAAAAGAAAATCCGAACTAGAATCTTATATGGAATCTGAACCAGAATCTGCTATAGAATCATAACTAGAATTTAAACATGAACTGATCAGATCTCAACAAAACTTAATTTGAAATAGAATTTAAATCATTATCTGAACGAGAATTCGAACTAGAATCTAAATTAAATCTTTAAATTAACCAGAATTGGGGATCTTAAACATAAATAGAATTTGATATTAAATGTGAACTTAAATTTTTAATAAGATCTGAGCTGGTATTTGAAGTATAATCTGAACTGTGAACAAACCGACCTAAAGGAATCTGAAGTGTAAATTAAATCGGAACTGAAACTGAATAAAAATCTGAACCAGAATCTTAGTTAGAAATTAAAATGGAATCCGAACTAGAATCCTTAATAATAATTATACTCTACAACTCATACTGCTTTGGGTATTATGCGTTTGTGCAAATGTTTGTAACGATTCAAACTCACTTTCCGAGTCGATTTAACCATGCCTGTCCGTCCGGCTGGCTGTCCATGTAAAATTTGTTCGCAAAGTACATATCAAAATTTTCGATTCATGATTTTAGATAGGTCCCATACAAATGTTCCCCGGAATGGCGCATTTATCCCAAAAATATATAAGTATAAATTATTTATTTATTTCTCATAGCTCCTATATAACCCTTCTGCTTAATATCACATTTTAACGCGTATATTTGATCAAATAAAAGTAAATATAAGAAACACCGGTGAACAAAATTATACGAGGGCTGATCCATAATTATTTTAGCTCCCTTATAATCCTCCAGCAGAATTCCTCTTAATACACCTAAATTTCTCATAAATCATAATTATCTACTAAACACTTAAGCATAAATTAGAATTGCAAATAATACGAGGTTCGTTCATAAACTTTTTGTTCGTGTCATTTACAACCAACCATGTGGTTGATTGCACCACGTATAATAAGATTAAACTAAGATTCTGAAATAAAAAAGACAATATTTACCCTAAATAAGTGAGAATGCTATATTCGGCCATGCCGACTATTCAATACCCTCCACCATAAATGTGTGTGGATAAAATACGTTACGTTTTGTACATACACACTTACACATACACTCACAGATGTATACAAAATAAATTTTGTTAAATATAACACAAAACACTTAATGAGTGATAAAATTAGTTATATTTTTGGCTATAACTGTTTTTCAACTGAACCGATTTTGATAATTTGTTGAATGAAGTGTTGAATTATAGCAAAATGTTATTGAATTATAGCAAAATTTCGTTTTAATTTGTCGATTTAAATTAAAAAATTTTACAACAGTTCTACGCTTGAACTTAGAGGTTGTCTCAGATATCGATCTATATCTATTATTAAACTGAACCATTTTTACTGGTTTTAAACAGGCAACTACTGGTGACTAAAAAGGGCTGAATTTTATTGAACTCTGTCATTTATTGTGAATATGAGCGTGCCAACAACAGACAGACCGACGAACTTAGCGAAATCGACTCAGATTTTGATTTGATGCACGAATCAATATACATTATAGGGTCTGAGTAGACAGCTACTTACTTCCTTCCTTACCCTCTTCATTACTTACGTCAGTGGAGGGTATAAAAAAATAAAATGGTTGAAAACCTATTTAAAAAATTGGATTAATAGGACAAAATATCAACAAACACCTGCATATATAAAATCGCATGGAAATATGATACAAGTGCACATGAGGACAAATATAATTTAGTTTCTAAGTAAATGAAAAGGGCTCTAAAGTCATTTAAATTCAATCAATCATAAATAAGAAATAATTGAAAAATCCATGAGAATATAATCGATAATCGCCACTAAAGAACGAACAATATAGAAATAATTGATTGATAACAATAGATATATGAAATGTAAGAAATTTCCTTTATATTTCTGTCATTAATTAAAAAATTGCAGTTTTTTTTAATACTAAATCTGCCCTTTAAGTCCTTTTACAACAAATCGTACATAAATATTATTTATACTTCTTTTGTAGGCTTTCATGTATTATTGTTAAAACTAAAGTAAATGGAAATGTCCTTGACATTTTTGTATATTTCATAAAATATACACAGAGTTACATATTGGACAAATACATAAACATGCATAAATATATATTAATACAAATGCACACATACACATGTAAAACAAGAACTTTTTTTGTTTTCTTTATTTAAGTTTCTTGTTTAACATTATTCTTCTCTGCATTTATACAAATACATATATGTATTTATATAAATGCATGTATATATACTTGTGTATATATGTGCGTAAGTATATGTTTGCATATAAAATTGAAATTGTGTTTATATGTCGACAAATTTGCTTGTTGAAATTTTACCAATTTGCACAATGAGTAAATTCCAAAAAATATAACAAATATAAAGTTTCTTGTATAAACTTTTACACTTTCACACACATACACACATATATATATATAATAACAACCATATTTTTAACAGAAATATTTCCAATACAAATCTATTTAAAAAAGAGAAAAAACTAAAATAAACCATAAAAATAACAACTTCAATGTTAAATTTATTGTATTGAGCTTTAAAATTAAAAAACGACCAATACAATAATCGTAAGTTCGTAAATAGATTCAAAAATTGGTCACAAAAACAAAAACAGTAAAAAAAATCTTGTTGGCAAAAAAGACTGGTCCCCTGCGAGTACTAGAAGTCAAGTGGCGTCAGGATAGTAATATTAAATTGTATGTGTTTGGCAAAACTTTAGAGGAGAGATAGAGCTTTAAATTTGTGTACTATTGATCTGCAGAAAGTGAAAGGAATGAGGGGTAAATAGTTTATTGTGTCATTACAAATAATTTCGAAAAAAAAAAATTGCGGAAGAATAAATGTAGAAAATATAAACCAAATATAATAAATAAGCTAAAAGCGCAACTAATGGCGGTACCAAATCAAAGACCTATTAAATATTTCTAAAGTAGAATTTAAAGCTTAATATTAATATTATAAGATCCAAGTTCTTATTCTAATTCGGATTCTATTTCCGACTCTTTCTCAGATTTCAATTCTCATTAAAGTTATAATACAAATAGTTCAGAACCTAATTAAGATTTAAGTTCATTAATTCAAATTGAAATTCTTGCTCAATTTAGATTATGTTCTGCTTCCATTTCAGATCTTAGTTCATATTCGAGTTCTCGTTGAAGATCTAGTCCTGATTATGTTTCTAAAGTTTAAAGATACCAGTTCACTTCAAATTCAAAATCCAGTCAGATTCTAGTTTAGATTCAGATTCTACTTTAGAATCTAGTTCAGATCATTGTACAGATTCCAGATCAGATTTTAATTCAGATTTTAGTTCAGATTCCAGTTCAGATTCCCGTTTAAATTCCTGTTTCAGTTGTAGTTCAGTTCTAACTTAATTCTAGTTCAATTCTAGTTCATTTCTTCTTCAGTTCTTGTTCCGTTCTAGTTTAGTTCTAGTTCTTATTCAGATTCTGATTCCAATTAAAATTCTAGTTTAGTCCTAGTTTAATTCCAGTTCACATTCTAGTTCAGATTTTAGTTCAAATGCTATTTCAGATGTATTTCAATTCTAGTTCAATTCAAGTTCAGTTCTACTTCAGTTCTAGTTTAGTTCTAGTTCAATTCTAGTTCAGTTCTAGTTTAGTTCTAATTTAGTTCTTGTTCCGTTCTAGTTCCGTTCTTTTTCCGTTCTAGTTCCATTCTAGTTCCGTTCTACTTCATGTTCATTTTGTAATTGAGATTCTTGATCCATTCTGTCCATTTGTTTTCAATTCTAGTTCATAATTTATAGAATTATACTTTTTTATACAATCTCCCATTGTGCATAACACTTTTTGTTTATAAAAAAAAGTATTGAATCTTTTATTTAACATTCCCCTTTTAAGAACAAAAGTCCTTTTAAAAAAAATATAAATATAACAAGAAAAATTGAAAACTAAAGCCTACTTTTAGGGTAAATTTCAGTGTTAGAATAATACAAAATATTTGCAATAACAACAACAACAACAACCAACACTAACATTAACAAACATCAAAACATCACATACTTTTTACGTTACGAATGTGATTTTTACTACATTTAGCCCTGAGTCGTATGTGATTGTTGTTCTTGTTGTCATTGTTAACCTAATTTTCATGTTGAATTATTGTCGCAAAAGAAGAAATATTTATTTTATACTCTCATCGTACTCAACTACACACATAAACATTAAAATTCGTACATGTGTGAAATAACAAAAAAATGTTAAAAAGCACTAAAATACACTCACACCAAATGGATATTCAAAAAGTTCCAATTCTGTGTGAAACTGCTTTAGCCTACAAAATAAAAATCTACAGTAAGAAGACAACAGTGATATTTGATTGTATGTGAAAAAAACATATAATGCGACGACCTTTTTTTGGCTAAAATATTATTGGAATGTGTGTATGTGTGTGTGAGTAAGTAAGTGTGCGTATTTTATTTATTTATTTTTCTACAGGCCCTTAAGGATTTAAGGCTATGGATTTTATGTGTTGCTTTATGATTATTACTCCATTCCATTTCATTTTTTCTCTCTACGCTCTTCTCTATTATTTTTTGTTTAGGATTTTTATTTTATTGTTATTTTTTTGTTTTTAAAAGGATGAAGTAGCAGCCAAAAAGGAAAGCAAAAAAAAATTACAACAGAAAATGGAAAAAGTTAAGTATGGAATTGTAGCCAACACTTTTTTTATTTTGCAAACACTAACACAAACACATTAACATTCACTTCCATATACAGTGTTAATGTGTATGTGTACAAATTTTTGTTTAATTTAAAAAGGTCAATGCACACGTTTAGAGAAATCTGTATGAGTTTTTATGTTTGTGTATGTGTGAATAAAAACGAGTATGAGAGTGTGAAATGTATTTGTGTCTTTGTAAATAAAACTTAGTGGTTAATGTTAAATTAAAAATAAATAAAAATAAAGTGGTATTTAAGTTTTCAAAGATGCCCATTTTTTAGGACTCAATAAATTTTTAACAAAAAACACTTTAAGCCATTTTTTTCGGGCAACATTTTTAGGAGAAAAAGGAACAAACGAACAATAAACAGCAACCGAAAAGTTAAGAAAACAATTTAAGTTAGAAAAAAACTTTGTGCTAATGGTGGTCAATTTAATTTAGAGAATAACGAAATGACTTGAACTTGTTGACTTGAATTTAAGGATTTCCTCCTTTTTCTCGGTCATGTACTTTTATTAGTAATTAGCTGATTGTTTATGAAAACGAAAAAGAGAAAAAAGGGCTTAAAATGCACTTGTTTCAGGAAATGAATAAAAGAATGGTATTAAAATAAATAATTAGCAAAGTTGTCGGAAGTTGTTTACTTTAATTAGTAAAAATATTTTTTGCACAACTTGTTTGAATTTCCTAATAATTAAACAATTTAAATGGGAATATGAATTTTGAATAAAAGTCAATATTTTCTTCAGATCTGGTTAGAAATTTAGTTCAGATTCTAATTCATATAACCAGTTCAGATTCCAAGGTTTTTGTTTAGTTTCTAATTCTGATTTGAGTTCAGATTTACGTTCAACTTTCAGGTCATTTGAAATTAAGTTTCTTATTTGAAATTCAGTGTAGATTCCAGTTCAGAGATTTAGGTTGAGTTTCTAATTCAGATTCTAGATTGGATTTCAGTTGTTCTCTACTTAGGCTCTTCAACCTTTAATTTTATGTATGTTAATTAGATATGTAAAGTCCTTTTCTAATTCTTCTTTTTACAGATAATACAAAGGGACCTTTAGAACTCAAAAACACCACAATTTGCCTCTATTAATTGTCGAACTTTTAGTTTAGATTCTTATTTGAATTACAGTCCAAATCTAGTAGTTCATTTCGTAATTCAGATTCTTTCTTAAAATTTAAGTTCCGATTAAAGTTTTAATTCTTCTTGATCAGATTCCTTTTCAGATTCGAATTCAAGTTTCAGTTCAGATTTTTATCTTCTATTTAAAATTCCAGCTCAAATTCAAGTTCGGCATTTAGGTCCGTTTATAGTTCCCATTGTAGGTCATATAATAACTCAGATTTTCGTTTGGATTTCAGTTGAGATTCTAGTTCCGATTTTAGATCAGTTTCTAGTTAAGATACAGTTCTTACCGCTTCTTATTCAGATAACAGTTCAGATTCTTGTTTAGATTGTAGAAAAAATTTCATTAAGATTGAAATTTCAGTTCAGAATCTAATTTGTTTTCCTTATCAGCCAATCGTTTCGATTTTCGTTCAGTCCTTCTTCTACTTCAGATTTTAGATCAAATCGCAGTTCAAATTCTAGTTCAGATTTTAAATTGGTTCCAATTAATGATTTAATTTCTTATTATAGTTTTGATTCCTGTTTAGATATGATTTTTTTATTTATTAAGATTCCTTTTCCTTTAAGGATTTTATCGACTAGAAATTCGATTTTAAACTTGTTTCTTAACAAACCGTTAGAATTTAATCTTAAACTTTTTAATCTCTAATTTTCACCAAACCAAATTTTCATATTAAATTTTTCCTTTATCTTTCTAATTCCTGACTGACGTCTGCAAGTCATAAAATTCCATCCCCCAATAAAAAAATCTAATTAAAAACTTCCTCCCCTCCAAATGAAATAAAAAGAGAATACTACCAAAAATAACATTAAATTCTTTTACAATTAATGTTACACTGATATATATTCCTATAAAGCATTTCATTTTTGCTCTGCTTTTCTTGTCATTGTTTTTATCCAAAAATAATGTTGAAATTTTATTGATAGACACTGGTAGGAGAGGATGGGAGTTTCACTGGAATTCAGAGAATTTACATTGACAGTCTATCTGGATATTGAAGGAATTTTCAATAATGTTAATGAGGATAAAGCTATAATTTGATTAGAGCCTCAATCATGATACGAACTCTAAGAGGAACATGGTAAGGAAGCGTACTTTTAGCTCTACTACAGAACTCTAAACGGTCTACTTATTGTAATAGACCGTTTGGGTATTAGACCATCCAGGCGATGTCAAGTAAACAACTGGAGACGCTATCACAACATATATAAGTAGCAATTAAAACCTTAGCGATTAGAGTACTGATTGTGGATTTCATATTAATCCATCGAAAACGGACCTCTTTTTATTTACTAGGGTATACAAAATACCAGACTTCAGATTGCAGGTGCTATAGGGAGTGATCTTGGCTCTGACCAGCATCGTAAAAATACCTTGGAATAATTCTAGATAACAGACTGCGTGAAGACTGTACACGCAAGCTAGGATTTCCAAGGTTATGACTGCAATATATACTTGTAGAAGAGCTATAGGTGGCAGATAGAGATTTAGGGCCAGGAATGTGAATTGAATCATCGAATTTTTTGTAAAGCCTATTTTATTCCACGATGCAGCCTTCTGGAGATCATAAGAGACGTCCTCGAATCGCATGTAGTATGACTCTGTCCTTCGTAGAATGGAACTATTGATCACTGGTGCACTTATGTTAACATCGACTAGAACTATTTTGGCGATCCTCAACTGGTTACTAGTTGACAAGGAAACTTGCTCTTCTAAATTAGGGACATGCGAGTATCTTGGGAAAGATTGACGTATTCAGAACTTATTGAATACGATAGTAATGAACAGTATGATTTTGTTGACTTAAACCCAATGGAAAACTTATTAGGATACATTGCCCGGAAAGTTGATTGAAATAATTACCATAACGGAGCTAAAACTAAAAATAAAGCAAGTTTAAGAAGAAATTGATTTTGATATTTAATTTAGTTTAATTTAATTAACATTACAACAAAAGTTTTTAATTAACAATATTTTATGTGAAGTTATAATTTTTGTTTAACTTTTTCTAATTCTTCCAAAAAAGTTTTGTACGTCTATAGAAGTATGCACCAGTGTATTATTTTTTTTTTTTTTTGTAAAAACAGAAAAATTATAATTTCACTTTTTTCCAAACGTTTTCACTTCATACTTTTGGCTTTAATTTATAAAAGTAGACAGAAAATATTAAAGGTTTTTTTCTTTATTCACACTTTTTTCATTCAGTCTAAACGTGAGTTTTTAAGTATGTTGGTGTGTTGGTAATTGTTTGAGTTTCTTTAAATCTGTTTTTGTATGTGTGTATATTAAATTTACAAATGACTTAACTAATGAGGGTAATAAGAACGAAAAAAAAAGAAATTAAAGAATTTAATACAAAAAATCTACAGACCCAGACTTAAGGCTATTTGACATTAAAGTTAAAAATATATTATCAAGAAGAAAAAAATGAAAATAAAACTAAAACTATAAACACACACAATTACACAGCATGAGAACAGGAAAAAATCCTTAAACAGCCTGAGTTTTTTTCAGAATATAAAAGTGTGTTTTTGTTTATGAATAGAAAAGTGAAAAGAGAAAAGTGAGAAAAGAAAATAAGTTGAAGGAAAAAATGGTAGCTGACAGAAAATTTCATTTTATCATTAATACAAACACGGACACATACAAATGCTCAAATACTTACAAACATTTACAATTCATTCTTTCTTCATCCTTAATGTGTTTGTAGGTGTGCATGTGTTTGTGTGATATAAAACATTTAATACAATAAAGAATTCTTGCTAACCTTAAGTCTGTAAACACCTGTCAGAAATTTACCCAAAACGAAAGAAAAAACCAACACAGACACTTTCTCACACATACATACTTATATGTTAACAAATCTAATATAGAATTATTGTAATATTTAACACACACACTCATACGCATCTTTTACATCCACTCGGAAACATGAAAACAAAACGAGAGAAAAATTATATTTCCTTTTTGTTACAAAGAAAAAAAATAGAAATAAAACGGAAATAAGGAAACAGAAACAGAGAGAAAAAAATTCATATTTTAAACTTGAGACATGAAAATTTAAAGACAAAATGAAATGACTTGAAAATAATCTTTAAAATCATGTGCTAAATTTAAAATTATTTTCATATGTTACTCTTTTAAGGCACAACTTATAATCTTTGTTTGTCAGTCAGTCAATCTTTCTATATGTTTGTTTATTTATTTTTGTACTCATATTTACTTTTTTAATTTTAATAACATTAACGTCGTTATAAAAAAATTTACTTTACAATTTTTTTAAAGATATTTCCACTTATTTCACATTTATTGGGAGATATATCTTTTGCTACATTGTATTTTTACCTTCACACTGCCCGACCACTTAATATACTATACCACATGATTGGTTATAAGTATTAGAAACCAAAAATTAATGAACCACTCTCGTATAAAGGTATTTTTTAGTTTATGATATGGAAATTGTCCTGAGTCGAACAGTACTTAAAGTGGTAGTGGTGAATGGGGTATTATACGTTTGTGCAGCAATTGTAACGGGCCCGTTCACTTATGGCGGTGTAGGGTATAAAAATCGCTTCCAAAGTTCTTGTTTGTATTTTCTTATTTAGATAATATTTTTCATATTATTTATTATTGAATAGAATCAATATTATTGTTATTTTATTAAATACTACAGACCCGCAAACTTCGTTCGTCTTATCCGTTCAACGTTCTGTCCACTGAAACAGTGAATATTCGTCCTAACTCTTGTGTAGTAAAACAGTTCCTTGAAAAAGTTGTTGGGACCAAATTTGAGAACTCTCGCTGTTGTAGTTCTTTAGATATTTGACAATCAATATAATCTTTGTATGAGCGGTATCCATCTCCCTGGTCCTATCAGAATTTATTAAAGCCTATGTTACTTTCGGGTATATTGGGATTATTCTCTGAAAGTTTCATTCAAATTGACCCAGCCGTTTTCACGTATATACGTTACATACATACATACATACATACATACATACATACATACATACATACATACATATATACATACATACATTTATACATACGTACATAAATCCTTAAGATGACGAAACATATCTTCTGGCAAATTTTTCGCTACCTCCAGGTTAAACATTTTATATTGCCGATGCTCTGGGGAATGTCCGCAGTAAGCTGAAAATAATATTTTGGCCTAATAACAATAGTTTTTAATTTAAAGAGCTTTTTAGTAATAATAAAATTACAATCAGTGAAACATATTACGAGCACAATATATATTTTTATTCAATAAAAATAATTTTATTACAGCAACAAAATTGTTATCAAAATAAAATTAATTCAACAAATAACATATTGGCGGTAACAATTAATGTTTGCCGCGATTATATCCGTGTGAAAAAATAACTTTCCTCTGTGGGCATTCATAAGACTTCATAATATACCCACAGATTTTTGGCCTGACTTGGCGTCATGTCACTATGGTAAACAAGCCATTGAGCGGTATTTGGTATTTGTACCGAAAGAGGCAAATCGTCCAAAATACCAGGAGCTAAAGCCAATGGAGACATATTAGCTTTTGTTAAGAGTCCATTGAAATGCATGAAAAGGTTGTCCAAAAGTATGAACGATTTTGAACAAAACCAGTGCGAAGAAAGTGACAGAAAGCATTTTTCAAGTTATCAAAAATTCATCACAAGTGATTAAACCTGCAAAGTTTTTTTCTAAATTGTTATAATTCATTAAATCAAATCAAAAAAAATTAGACTTAAAGTTTATTTTATTTACATATATATGTGTGTTAAATATTTCTTCGATTTCACTCTTTATTAAAATATTTTTGGACTTTTTAATTATAAAAAAATGTATTTTCAATAAAAGTGATTTAAAATTTTAAAATTTTTAAAGAATTTTTAAATATTATTATAACAATTTTGGTGTTTATTTAAAACTTTAACAAATATTTTTTACTAAAATTGTTTAAAAAATGTTTGCTTTAATTAAAAAGTTTAAATGTTTTTAATTTTGTTTTCATTTAAAATATTTGAAAAAAAATTAAAGTAACAAATGCGTTTTAAATTTTTTTCATATATTTTTTATTAGTATCAATTACAGGTGCCCTTAAAATTTTATAGAAATATTCTTTATAACATTCGCCTTAAGCTCTTTTTGTTAACTTCAAGTATGCATTACTTAGATATGCTACAAATTTTTAGTTTAGGTAAAACTAATTTCAGATTAAAAAAATCTCATTACATCTTTTTTCAAAAATTCATAATCTTCTCATTAACAAAACAACAACTTCTCAATAAACACACATACGCACACACACACTCATTAACCGTAAGTATTTTATAAATGTAAAACAAAACACATATATAATTTTTATACCTTCCACAAACACAAGGGTTAAGAGAATATAAATAATAACTTTGTCATACCGTGTGTAACTCTAAGAAGGAGTCATTTCAGATCCCATAATATATACATTCTTGTATCAAATCACAATCAAGTCATTTTTGCTATGTCCGTCTGTCTGTCTGTTGTTGGCAAGCTGACAGACATCCACAATAATTGACAGAGCTCAATGAAATTTTGCCTGAGTATTTTTCACAGTTCTGAAAAGTTTCCTATTAAAATGAGCAAAATCACTTCAGTATATTAGAACATATAGAACGATATCTGAGGCAATCTCTAAGCTCGAAAGAAGAATTTTCGTATTTGGCATGATAAAAAGTTATACATATACTTTATTATCATTCCAAAAGTTATCGAAATCGGTCCAATAGAAAAAAAGTTAAAGCAAAAATATAACCACTTTTATGACTCATTCCTGTGTTGTATTTAAGAAAAATTGTTATATTTATTACTGTATGTGATTATGTACAGTGGAGGATACTGAAGATTCGGCACAGCCAAATATAACATTCTTATTATCTTTTATTCATAACAAAATATTAGAGTATGTGTGAGTTAAAAAAAATATATAAAAATCCCATTTAAATTTTGTTACTCCTTTTTTCCATAAGTATGTGAATTTTAATGTTGTTGTCTTTTAATTTATAATTAAAGATATAAATTACAACAACATATGAAGTTTCCTTGCTAAATACATTCAACAAAATTATTTTTAAAGTAAAAAATATTCAAATATTTCGTAAGAATTTTTGCATAATTTTTGTTTGTGTGTTTGTGTGTATTTAGGTAGTGAGATCGAAAAATTCTTAACACACGTTTTTCATTAAAACTTTAAACTTAATCATATTTGATTTTTTGATTAAGTTACTTTTGTAAAACATATCAGTTTTTATCTTTTATTATCAACATATATTTTGTTAATCTGATTTAAATGTGACCAAAAAAAATGTCAAAATATAAAATATTTTCAACAAAACACAATTTGGCCCAACAAAAAGTTGGACAAGCATTCAAAGGTCTGCCGTTATACTATTTCCAATGTAAAAAAAACAATACCGGAAAACTAGCTGTTAATAGAAACCTTGATCAGGTAGAAGGAATGGTTCCACGGTTTGATCAGTGCTCGGGCTATTTGGTAGAACAAGTAAAGTTAATGCAGGTTTACAAATCCTGACAAAATATAAAAATTGTAACTGTTCGCATGTTAAGAATTTTTCGATCTGACTCCTTTTTAAAAACAAGGAAAAGGAAAAAATAAAAATTAAAATTTGTATGTTTATTTAGGATTTTCAGAGAATTTCCTTTTTCTGAGGATTTTTGAAAAAAAAGATCCTCTGAAAAAAAGGTTTCCTGCTGTAAGTCTGTGTGTTAGTGTTTTTGTTTTCTTAAAAAAAACTGTAAAGAGTTGAGCCAAATTCATAAGATAAGTCTTCTTCTATTAG
Organism: Cochliomyia hominivorax; assembly: GCA_004302925.2. NCBI lineage: Eukaryota > Metazoa > Arthropoda > Insecta > Diptera > Calliphoridae > Cochliomyia > Cochliomyia hominivorax. Next base: position 15,117,218 of record PYHX02000495.1, read on the forward strand.
CTTAAATGTTGACATAATTTTGTTTTTTTTTTTTATATATATTTTTTTGTTTTTGGTTTGTTGTCCTTTGTGTTTTTGGGGACAAAAAAGAGGAATTTAAATAACACCCTTAATTTATTTGTAAGATCTTCGTTAAATAAGGAAAAACCCAAACAAATTTAACAGAACATCAGTTAAAATAAAAGCAAAAAAGAAAACAACAACAACAGATTTAAATAAAATAATGAGAGAAGCATATAAAAACACTTTCATTTACAGGAAGTGTTAACACAGTTCATTAAAAATTTAATTTTCATCTCTTTTAAAATGAAAACAGCAACAATAACAACAACAACTCTAAGTATAATAGAAAAACAAGCAGACATACTATAAAACCAGACATACAGACAGATGGACAGACAAACAAAAAGCACAAAACATTTTACATTATTGATATAGATACAACTACAGATACATAACAACTTTTCCAATGACGTTAAAAAAATTTAAATGACATTTTTGTTATCATCAAATGTTTATCTGATGTTTTACTGGTACAAAAATAACAAGAACAAATATTGTTCTACCACTACTGCTGCGTATATATGTCAGTGTATGTGTTTATAAACACTATTACTGCTACATTTAACATCACCACATAGACACAAACAAACTTTACAACACATATACAGATTTTTTTCTGTAAAACATTTCCCATTTGCTGCTTGTTAAATTTTAGTCGTTTTCATGTTTTCTTCCTTTTTTTAAAGTCATTTCTGTTTTAATTTTGTATTTCTGTTTAAATTAAGACCAAAAGAAAATGTTAATTAAATTTAAATTAATGTAAAATTATTTTCAATTATTTCATTCTAACACAAACACAAAGATGAACAGTGAAATATGAAACAGATATTGAATTAGTAAAAGTTGAATGTTTTTTTTTTAAGTGAAACAATTTTTCCGAGGAAAATTTAAATAAACTTTAGTTTTATAAAAAAATGTGATAAATTTATATATAAATTTTTGAGGAATTTTTGTTTTTTTATAGAAAAATTCTTGCTGAATTTTTTTTACAGAAATATTTCGATGAATTTTCTTCTCAAGGAAAATTTTTAATGAATTTTTTCCTAATGAATTGTTAAAGAATATTTTCATAGAAATTGTTTAATGAATTTTCATTTCATAGAAAACTTTTAATAAACTTTCATTTCAAAGAAATTTTTTGATGTATTTTCATTTCATAAAAATTTTTGATGAATTTTGTATGAAGTTTTTGATGAATCTAAAGAAAATTTTTACATAATTTTTTTTTAATTTTCATGTTTTAAAATCTTCTTGATGAAATTTAATTTTAAATTCAAATTTTTTATAGAATCAAATTTTAAGCAAGAAATTCGATGAGTTTTTGTTTCAAAGAAAATTTGATTTCATAAAAAAATTAATTCAAAATTTGTTGCGAAATTTCGATGAAATAAAAAATTATGCGAAATTTCGGAATATTTCGTTAATATAAAAATTTATCGTAAAATTTCGATAATATGAAAATTTAATGAAAAATTTTCCATAAAATAATCAAAATTTAATAGAAAATTTTCAATCAAACTATAATTTTATAGAAAATTTTCTAGAAATTTTCCATGATTTTTTACAAAATTAAATAAAAATGTTCGTTGAAATTAAATTTAATGGACATTTTTGATTAGAAGTAATTAACATACAATTTGAAGAAATCAAAATTCATCACAAAATTTTGTAAAAACAAAAATCGCTCCAAAATTTAATTTTGCGAAAAATCGAAAAATACGAATATTTTCTTAAAAATATTTTAATTAATTTCTAAAATTTTTCTGTAATTAATAAAACAAAGACACATATTATGACAATATTAAAAAAAAAATTAAAATATGCATTTTCACTTTTACATATTTTCACACATTTTAACATTTGTTTAATAGAATTCTAATTATTTATAATAAATTCCTTTATGATGACATTTATTTGTTGGCTTAAAATTTAATAAACTTCCAATAACTTTGTGTCATACAAAATGTGTTATTGTCATTTGAATTCCAAACAAAAATGTGGATTTTTTATTATGACAACTTAATAACACACACACATATGTAGTCATCAATACACATGTTGTTATTGATGTTGCTCTTGTTATTTTTGAAATTGTGTGTGAGTGATTTATCTGTAAATTAATATATAAATAATCAATTTTTTATTTTGGTATGAAATTATTATCAACGATAAAAGTGAATTTATGTTTATGATATGGAAAAGAAGAATTATGGGAAAAAATAACCAGGAAACATAAAGTATTTAGGTTAAATTTAAAGCAGAGGGAGGGAAAAAAGTTATAATTTTTTAAAGTAAAATTTGAATGTGCACAAAATTTAAATTTCGATGAAATCAAAATTCATTGCAAAATTTTAAAGAAATCAAAATTCATCGCAAAATCTTGATGAAATCAAAATTCAAAGCAATATTTCGGCGAAATTTAAAATTTTTCATGAAATCAAATTTAATAGAAAATTTTGATTTCAGAAATTTTCGATGAAAAAAAAGAAATACAAAATTTTCAATAAAGTGAAATTTACTTCCAGATATAATAAAATATTTTAGATGATATAGAAATTTACAGAAAATTTTTGATGAAATCAAATTTTTACAGAAAATTTTCGATAAAATCAAATTTTTACAGAAAATTTTCGATAAAATCAAATTTTTACAGAAAATTTTCGATAAAATCAAATTTAATAACAACTTTTCCGATGAATTCAAGTTTAACAAAAAAATATTAATTTGTTTAAATAAATAAGAATGCTATATTTGGCCATGCCGAATCAATGTTATGGTGGAACTTTATTCCAATCATGTGAATTATTAAAATCTTTACAAAAGTTCTTCGCTTAAATTTAGAAAAAATCTCAGAAATCGGTTTATATCTATTAAACTATTCAACCTATTTTGCTAGTTTTAAATTGAAAGCTTTTTAGGACTATAAGAAATATACAGGACAAATTTTATTGAGCTCAGTTTATTATTGTGAGTGTGATCGCAACAGAAGATAGTCAGATGGACAGACAGACAAACATTTCTTTTTAGCGTTACTACGGAATGACATAGTTAATATACGCCTAAAACTGCTTGTGTTGGTGAAAATTGCTTTATGGAAAAAATAATTAAAAATTTATATTTTATAGAAAAAATCTACTTTAAATATTAATTGAATTTATGTTTATCAATATGTTTACTGGGTTATGTGCGTGAAAATGCATGAATGTGTATTATAAAATATTATTTTTAATAACACTCAAATTTTCGACTTAATTAAGCACATTATAATTTAAGTCTGTTATAATTTCGTTCTGTATATTTTCTCTTATCCATTTTTACTGGTTCATATTGGTCAAATTATAGGTTTTAATAAAAAATATATATTGCGTACTTTAAATGTTTCTGTCTATTTGTAATAAATATACATAATTATGTTGCTTAATGGAAAGCCCTGCAGTTCTGTATAATACAGTCATGTATAAAAATAGCAGAATTTGATTCGAGGAAGCCTTTTATATCTGGCGAAGGCAAATAATTTTGTAGAGCTATATAAAGTGCCTATGAAAATTTTGGAACTTTAAGATTCACAAATTATGCAAATTAGGTTATGTGACATTTTTTTTTACTTTTTGAAAAGTCAACATACCCAAGATGGCCAAATTTAGAGAGTCATCGAACAAATGTGAAAATTTACTCCTTCCTCTCTAACTATGTGAACTTTCATTAACATGTCTCCATCGGTTCAAAAATTACAAAATTATTTCCAAATAATCGATTTCGAAATACTCTTACCGTCTATTAAGGTAATCAGTTCTTGGAGAATAATCTTCTAAAAACACAAAGCCAATTTTGTTTATATTTACTCTATCACTTACACTCATATGCTATAAAGAGCTTTTGTTTGCTGACTCTCAGCAAAAAACGAAAAGAGCATAAATTTTTTTGTGACAGCAATAAATAATAATGTCAACAACAAATAATAAAACTCTTGTAATTCCCTCCACAATCACAAATTGTGTAAAGGGTATATTAACTTTATCATTACAAATGCAAGAGAAAGATGGAATTATTTATGACTCCATAAAGTGATAATATTTTTGCATAAAGGCAGTATATGAAACGTATTATCTATATCTTCCTATCTGCCCGTCTGATTGCCGCGTCACGACCATATTAATCATTCGAACTACTTTTCAGTTTGCCATATAAAACCAATGAAATTGGCTCAGTATTAACAATGTATTACACCAGAGGTATGCAAAATACAGATTTCGAGACTCGGTAACTTTAAAGGTACATCATTAACGACTGTGGCATTCTTATTAATTTGATGCACTTTTATGCTGCTTCACTCACCGAAAGATGTATACTAATGAAGGAGGGTACGTCTGTTTTAGACTTACTGCTTATATCTTTTTACATAGAATTTCTGTGAGCTTTTCCATAATTAAATAGACCAGCAGATGTGTCCAATAGTCCCATTTCACTATATTTCAAAATATTGTTTTTTCCAGACTTCTGCCGAATTTTCTTCTGTACATTTCCCGTGTCATCATCTGACTTGATTTCAATGAACAGAAAATAAAAGAGCATTATCTTGGAATCACAAACCGTTTTAAATTTCAGTGAAATTTCTGAAAACGATATTATACATGCAATCAAGTTTTAACTCTGTGATTTTATAGGAAATGTCCCATATAACTCCGCCCATGTAGTTTCATTGAAAAAAATCATAATCAATTTGATTACTTAATTATAATGACAGATATTTACCTAAATAAAACAATATAATTATTAATTTGAACACCAAATTATTTTACTTTAAAGCAAATTCATTAATTGTTATAATTTTGGTAAACGGTGTATGAAAAATGAACTCTTTTTCTGGAAAAACAAAATAAAATTTTTATGTAAATCTCATTTAAAATTAATCAGCATTTCTTAAATATTTATTCATTATCAACAATTCTGATCCCGCTCTAGCGTATTTTACAAATTTGCCTGCAATTGAAATAATTTATTTCATTTCAAGGAAATTATCTTTATTGAATATAAATTTAATTTTAATGAGTTGTACAAATAAGCGAACAAATAAATAAACTTGAAAGTGAAAAATTATGTTTGCAATAAATGTAATTATTATTAACCTCAATAATTAACAAGAGACGTATACGTAATATTTAATTTATACTCATACGTAAGAGATAATAATACTATAAATATGTTTTAATATGATGTGATAAATTGTTTAAATAAAAAATAAATTAAAAGAATATTTATTAACGTTAAAAGACAACCCTCAAATAAGACCCCTTAAAGTAGGCAATACAATGTTTATTTCAACTTTAAATAAAATATTGATTAAATTTTTATTTTATTCAAAAATTAAATAAAATTCTCTTATCTCTATTTTATTAAGGGGAAAAAATCGTTTTATATGTGTTTTTTGCTTCTCCTCTCAAACTTTAATTTATTTTTTGACACTTTAATTTCCCACACAATCGAAAAAATATGAAAATAGCAAAAACTAAACTATTTCATTTAATTTTGATCCATTTTCAATTAACCCCTTGTCAACTAATTTACTTAAGCAGTAAGAGAGTTAAACTTCATAATCTTTTTTTCCCACAAAAGAAAAAAACTTTTTTTATATTTAATACAGACTCTCTCTCTCTCTATTCTGTTGGAAGAAGAAACCAAACAAAAAAATTCACAATAGTTTTAATTAAAATTCTAAAACTTAGATCCACTCACACACATATATACCTATACACATACACTCACATAAACATAAAATTGTCTGTAAAACTGAAACCAACAACAACAAATTATAATTTGTAAACAAAAAATTTTCTATTTAAAATTTTTATACCCTACACCACTATAAGTGATGAGGGTATTATGCGTTTGTGCAAATGTAATGGGAAGAGACAATAGTCCGGCCATCCTTCCGTCCGGCTGGTTGTCCATGTTAAGCTTATTCGCAAAGTACAGGTCGCAATTTTGAAGATAACTTAATGAAATTTGGCACGTACTTCGGTCCAAGGAAGATGAATCTTGAAATTGATTATTTTTTGAGTCCATTTATTCAGTAGTTCATATATGCTCCAAACAAATGTCACCCCGAAATTAACGATTTAAACTGAATTTTGCGAAAATAAATCCTATTATATTCTAAAATGAAGTGTAGAATAATACGAGGATCAGTCCATGATTTTACATAGGTCATATACGTGGATGTTGTATGAATATTTAGTTCAATGACGACAAATAGAAGCTAAAAATTCTCCGTGAAATTAAATGAATGTCGGTGCATGATTTTTTCTAATTCCCATATAACCGTCCTGAAAAAATATAATAAGGAAAGCAAAAAAATACACGAGGATCGTTTATAAATTTCTCGTAGCAAACACTTACAATCTACAATGTTGTGTAGTATTACATAATCGGACTTGACCGACTATAACGTTTTTACTTATTTAGTTTAACAGTTTTTTATTAAAATACATATTTTGTTGTCTTTGTTTATGCTCAAAAATACCAGCAAAACATTTTTAGAAAATTTATAAAAAAGATAAATTATTAAGGAAAAACTTTTCTTATTGTCCTTCTCTGTCTCTCACTCTCTATTTAAATTTCTCTTCTCTGTTTAGGTTACTTTTGTCATAAATTTATGAATGACCATTAAGTTAAAATAAGTTTTTTTTTTTTTTTTTTTTTCACCAAAAGAATTTTTTTAAAAAAGTTTAAGTACTGACATTTTATTGTTATTAACAAATTAAATTCAAATTGATAAATTTCTAAAGAATTTTTGAGTTTTAACTAAAATAACTAAATTTTATATAAGTGGATAACTTTTGGGAATGTCATGAAAGACATTTTAAATGAAATAGTTTAAAGGGATAAAGAAAAAGTTTTAAATTTCAGCCCAAATTCTGATACACTTCCATTAATTCTCGTTTTAGTTTTCGATTCAGTTCTTGATTACTTCTCGACTCAGTTTCTAAGACAGTTCCTGATTCAGTTCTTAATTCATTTCATATATAAGTTTTTGAATTTCAGTTCTAAATTCAACTTTTCAAATTAATTCAGTTCTTGATCCAGTTTTTAATTCTGCTCTTCATTCAGCTCTTTATTCAATTATTGTTTCAGTTCTCATTGCAGTTCTTGATTCATTTCTTGACTCAGTTTTTCATTCGATTAATTATTTAGTTCTTGATTCAATATCTGCTTCAGTTCTTAATTCAGTTCCAGCTCAACAATTGAACTTCAGTTTTATACTAAACTTTTTAAATTGATTCAAATCTATCTCAGTTCTTCATCCAGTTATTAAATCAGTTCTAGTTCAATTCTAGTTCAGTTTTAGTTTAGTTCTGCTTCAGATCTTGTTCAATTCTAGTTCGGTTTTAGTTTCGTTCTGGTTCAGTTCTAGTTCAGTTCTAGCTCAGTCTTCATTCAGTTCTAGTTCAGTTTTAGTTCAGGTCTAGTTCTGGTCTAATTTCAGTTTTGCATTCAAATCACGAAAAATTTTACAAAAATGTTGAATTGAAATTTCAAATTTAATATTTTTAATTATTTGATCACTTTAATATCCTTTTGTATTTTTGTATTTATTAGTTTGTTTTAAAAATTAAACCTTTTAAAAATATTTAATTTAAAATTACTTCATCAGTCTATATTCCTTTTAATTTATTTATTACTTTTTATTATATTAAATTCTGAAAAAAGAGCACACATTCATACACATAAACAATATATTCACTTCTGTTTACAATGTTTGGACCTAATGATTTTATTCTATTCTCCTAAAAAAAATAAATATTTTTATTTTTTTGATTATAAAACAAACACTTTAGCAAAAAAAGTAAAGAGAACATAATAATAAAATATTTTCTCAGAAAAAAGTAATAACAAAATAAAAAATTAAAAAAAGGCAACTGCCCCGAATATACGAACTCATTACGACACAAATTTGTATAAATGAATGAGTGAATGGCCATGACAGGCAATTTAAATAAAATATGCTCTTATGCTAAAACACATATACATATAAACATATGTAGAAATGTGTGTAAACACTATTAAAACCCTTTCATATTTTATACTCACACACACTCCATATACACATGCACAGACACAAAACATATTACTTTTAAGCCTTGAGCATTTTTGATTTATCAAAAAAAATATATATTTTGTAACATTTTATAAAATATATGTTTTAGTACATGTGTATGTGTGCATACATATATCATGTGTGTATGTGTGTACATATATTTGTTTTAAATTTAATTTGTGCACATTGTTAAAAGCAAGTAAATTAATTGAAATTTAAAAATTTTCTGTCAAAAAAACTAAAATTTAGCTTTAAATTAAATGCTTTTTTTTTTCTTTTTTTTTGTGCAAAATCTATTTTTAAATTAAGTTTTTCTTCTCTTAAATGACAAATATTTTAATAGTTTTACAGTTAATAAATTATGGAAAATGTTGAACATTTTTAACAATAAAATAGTTATTTAAAATTTTAATTTGAAGTTAATAAATAAAATGTATGAAAAATGGTTTGTTGAAATTAAAAAAAAATGGTCTCAATAAAATTGAAGCTTTAACACTAGAAATACTAAAATTTTGTATATACAAAAAGCAGTCAAAATAAATAAATTAATGAGTTGAAGATATTAAAATATGATAACCAAGATCAACTAGTGATCAACCCTCCTAAAATAATGATTCCGTGATTTGTATATTTATGTGAAATTTTTGGAGTTTTACGCGATTTTTCGCAATTTTAATTTAAGATCGATTCTGGTAATATTAAGAACTAATAACACACGTTTCAATCGTACAAACTTTTCATTGTAATAAAACTTTTTTGGAGATTTATTGGCCGTGTTAATAAAAGATTTACTTGTGTTAAATTGTATTAAAATATCTAAAAATTTTGAACTTAAATAAACTTGAGAAAGCATTGATATGGGGACTTTGAGAAATAATAAACTGATCATCACAAATTTTAGTATTCGAATTTAAAACAAATTTCGTCGTAATTCTGATATAATCATATATACCAAATTGCATCAAGACGTCTTCAAAATTGCGACTTGCTGTACTTACGCATAAAATGTACGTGGAGAATCATCCAGGCGAACATATATCGACCCGAAAAGTAATTTTACGTTATCAAGAGGTCGAAATCGGGAAAAAGAAATTAAAGTTGTTATTTAATAACTAATCCGTATTGGTGATATACAAAATATACTTAGTTCAGTAACAAAGTTGTTTTGACTAGTTAAAATGTTCCAGAAAGTCAAAATGACTGCTTTTGGATAATAAAGAAATAACACCACTGTAGATACAAGAAATGAAGGTGAGGGAAGCAACCACAATTATTAACAAACTTCTCTGTTTATTGTATCAAAATTGTAAGAAATTTCAATGATAAATAAATACACTTCCTTTGAATTGAAATTAAAAAGAAGTCAAAATCTAGTGTTAAGTGACAATCTAGTGTTAATGACATTTTGAAATTAAATATTTATTTGATAGTTTGACACCTATTTGGATTATAGTTTTAATACAATTATTTAGTAAAAAAATATTTACTGAAATAATCGTTGTTTTTGTTAAAATTTTGTTAAAATGACCTGAAAATCGCTTCTAAAGTAAAATAAACAAAAATAACTTTGCTGCAAAATTTTCTAATAAAATCGATAAATTTCTTAACGTTAAAAAATGCCCAAGGAAACTTTTTCATTCGATTAAGAAAAGATCCAAATACATTTTTTTCATGACCAAAAATATTCTTAAAATGGACATAAAATTAAACGCTCCGAATGTGTGAGGCGTAATTTTTATTAGAATGGACAAAATTATGGCGTTTGGAAACCCAACAGGGAAAATACAAAAAATTAAAAAAAGACAAATTAATCTTATAAAACAAGAAGCAACCCGTAGCACATTCCTATGACTTCCAAACACGTTGCTCACATTTTATGGAAGAGATGAAATCATAAAATGGATTATAACAGAGAGTGATGTAATGCATAAGAACAGCATTAAGAAAATTGTCTAAAGATCTGTCAAAAATGCATGGAATTGAAAAAGGTGTAGAAAAAGAAAATTTTCTCGGATGAAAAATGAATTATTACGGCGGTTTTAATTCATATTCATGTAATTGACATGTTTTGAGTTTGACAATGATCGGTTGTTCGAGCAGCATATTCTGCAGTTGACAACTCCAAAATTTATTGTGTTCCAACAAATATGAATAGCACAATAATTCATAATATATTGGATGAAGGTTGCCAATTTCAGCAGCAAAGCAATCTAAATCGTGGTATAATCAACACAGCATTCCTCTGTTGAACTGGCCGGCTTTCATTTTGAACTTAAAACAAATTTAGAACTGTTTGGAACGACTGTTTTACTCTAAATTGAAATTTTAAATTAACAATATTATAAACGAAGTCTAAGTAGATTTAATTCTTTTTTTAATTCTATATAGAATTATGCATCTGTAGTGATCAAAATATTTTTAGCATTTCTTTTGAGAATTTCATTTCATCAAATTTCGAAAATGTCTATAATGATTTAAAAGCATTAAAGTTGTTTTATATTATATTTAAAGGAACGCTCGAAATTTGGAGAACTATGGCAGCTATAGGGAATTACTTAATAAAATAAATTTCTTTAAAATTTCTCTATATTCAAACAAAATCCAGACAGACGGAGTAAAGTTAAATAGGTTTAGAAAATTATGCTAAATTAATTTTAAAACAATTTTAAAATGAAATATAATTATTTAATTTAGACTACTGACGTATGATTAATATTAATATTTTCCATTCACTTAAGTTATCATACGACTTGGGTTTCATATATTTTGTTAAGAATATTTAATGTAAAAATTATTTTTATAAAAAAAGCTCGATAACTAAAATTACAATTTCTAAATAGAATTAAAATATTAAGAGATTTTCAAAATGGTAAGTTTAGAATTTGGTTATTTAAAATATTTTAATATTATGAACTTATACATACTTTACTTTATCTTCTTTTTCACTATATAAAATTCAAAGTCATCACACAATTTCTTATTATTAAAATGTATAATTTTAGAAAAGTCCTTAAATTTGCATTTTTTATATTTTTTATAAAAATATTATTTCAAAATTTTGTTATTTTTCTCACATTTTAAGTTTCACTAAAAATCTCAAGTTAAAAAAATTAAAAAATCTTCAATTATAATTAAATAAAAAATATAATTTTAAGAATATTAAAAATTTGAGCCGTATAATTTTATCAAGAACTAATGCGTATATTTTTGCATATTCATCATACGTCCCAATTCTTCATCCACAGGTTAGTAATTACAATACAAATATTTCATTAATTTTAGTTGTATCAACTGTTCGTCTCTTTAATCAATGATGTTTAATTAATATTATTTTGAAAATAAGAAAATTTCTATGAGAAATAATTTAACAATTAAAGGCGTCTGAGATGATCATATATCAAAATTTTATCATATTTTATTTTGTGTCAAGTTTTAAAATTTTTTATTCAAAAGATTTAGTGGAAGACATTATTTTATTCAAATATATCAAACGTTGTTAAGAATAAAAATTTGCATTTAATTTTAAGATTTTAACATTTTCAGAAAATTGTATAAAATACTGAAACCATTTCTGGAAAACTGCTTAATATTTATTATATAAATATATTTTGAAAATCTTCAATTAATTTATTTCTTACTAAAGGCGTATGAGTAATATTATTACATATACATCATACAGCTTACAATTGTGTTTTGAAAACAGAAATATTGTTTCTAATTTAAAAATATAAATTTCGATAGAAATGGTAGACAATTTTAGAATTATTTCTGGAAATATATTTAATTTTTTTAAGATGAACTTATAAGTATTGTTATTAATTATAACCTTAACATATTATATATTTTAAGTCATAATTTAAAATTTACAATTAAATCCGACAAACGATAATTTTTCAATTTTACACGAATTTTATTTTCACATACTTAAAAGTTAAAGTTAAATCAACTTTTTCCTTATTTTTAAACTGCTTTTGTTTATTAAAATTCGCATAAATAATATAAATTAGTATCAAACTTTTCAGACGAATGTGGGATATATATATAGAGTTTTTTTTAATTATATAAATTTTTTAACTTTTTTGGATTTTTCCGTTAAGTTTTAAATAAAAATCATTCAACACACTTATCTTTTTAATTTTAGTGAAAAAAAAACTTATTAATAATTGATATTCTACTTAAACTATAAAATGTTGACGTATAATTTCGAAGACGTATTAGTGATATTAATATATTTTTATATTTTTATCCATCCCTTAAATTTATTTTTCAAATAAACCGTTATTTAAAAATTTTTTAGCGAACAAACATATTTTAAGAAAATTTTATTCAAAACACTTTTTTTTTAATATCTTTTTATTTTATAGAATTGCTGAAAGGCACTATCAATATTTTCCTTAACTTCAGTACGAAATATTGTTAAACATAATTTAATTATATTATCAAATTAAATGCTTGCAAGTGTTTTTGGCGCAAAGACGTATGAGTGATATTTAGTTTTTTGAAAGGCGTATGAATGATATTTAGTTAATTTTTATTTATTTTATATATTTCTGCATGAGTATTTTTAAAGATTGGAACGTGGATTTAACTGAAATCTTCTTTGAAGGCGTATGATTAATATTGATTGTAATTTAAATTGAGAATAAGAATAATATGCCTTCTTAAATCCAATAATTTAATATTTTAATTTCTTCGTTATCAGCATTCGTTAAAAAATAAAATTAAACTTTATTATTTCATTAAACTTATTTTCCTAAATGTATGAGTAATACAAATTTAAATTTAAAAAGAAACATATTTCAAAATTAGTCATATAATTTTTTTCATAATTTTTTTAATCCAATAATTTTGGTTTATTTTTATTTTCAAACCCAATAACTTTGGTCCTTTTAAAATTTTCAAAATCACTCAAATAATTATTTTCGAGTACGTGTGAGTAATATTAAATGAAATTTAAACAAAAACCGTATGAGTAATATATTTTCATAAATCTTTTTATATGAGTAATTTATTTTTTAAATTAATAATTTTGGTTATATTATTTTATGTAATCAAATATATATTCTCTTAGTATTTTTACAAAAGCCTAAAAATCACTATAAATTATTGTGTGACTTTTACATTTTTCTAACAAAATTGTTATTTTCGGGGACGTATGAGTGATATAAATCCATATGAGTAATTTTTATCTAATCTAGATAATTTTCTTTTAAATTTTATCCAATAATTTAATTGTTTCGTAATTTTGTGATAAACTAGGTCATAAATCTTCTAATATTTTTCAAACATTTCGCCAGAAAAAATTTGAAACTTGAACGGTTAATCACTGTAAATATTTTGCATAATTTCCTAGAATTATTTTTGTTCTTTTTCTAAAAACAAAATAATCATTTTCGGGATATATAAGTAATATTAAAAGAAATTGAAAACAGACGTATTAGTAATCTTAAATAAATATTTACATTCGAAGGCGTATGAGTAATATTAATTTAAATTTTAAAATACAATAGATTTTCACATGAGTATCTTTTTTTAATAAATATAATTTAATATAATTTTTGACCCAATAAATAACTAATTTTATAATTTGATGATAAAATACACCATAAATCTCCCAATAATATTTAACATTAACATTAACATAATTTTATTAATTTTAATATTCTCTTTAAAATCACTGTAAATATTCGTATGAAAATTAGAATCGTTGTAAAATATGATTTCCTACACATTTTTCAAAAAAAATATTTTCGAGGACGTATGAGTAATATTTATAAAAAATTAAAACAGACCACTTTATATATTTTTACTGAATTTTCTTTTTCATATAAAACAATTTCTTCTTTTCTTAGTAAAAGAAAAAGCCATAAATTATTATAATAAATAATAATAAAAATAATATTATTTTTCAAACCCTCTTATTGTATATTTGCGCTTATATGTAATTTATATACTAATCCGTTTGGTTCTGCCTCATTTAAACAAGAAAAAATAAATTAAACTAAAATAAAAATTAAATAACACACAACCACTCAAGATTTATAGAACATGAACAAAAATTAAAAAAAAGAAAACAAGAACTAAAACTACAAAACTTAATTTTTAAACATTAAAAAAGGTCTTGATGCCAAAACAGCAGAAAAAATCGAAAGAAAAAGTTTAACATTAAAAAAATAATAAATAGAGAGGAAAAATAAAATGAAGTCAGTAGTTTTAAATGTTCTACAAATAATATTATTTTTTTCTTAAGGTTAAATGGATTAAGTGCTATTTTGAACTAGATTTCAAAACGCATATTCCTCAACTTCAACACAGAAACTCATATGTTTTATACAAAAAGAGAGATATTTTATTTTAAAAATTGCTAAAGAAAATTTAATTAAATTTTGATTTTTTAACAAAAACAAAATTGTGGTTCTTTATGAAGATAAAAATGGTTTCCATACTTTTTTCTTACAGATGTTTTAAAATTTCAGATGATTTGGTTTTCCTTTTTTGTGAATTTTTCGGTGAAGTTTAATTTATTTGTTTGGTTGTAGATTTTTGTTACAAGTTGATAATAATAATATTGAAGGATTATTTATTCTTTTTCGGAACAAATTCACTTTACACTTCACTGCATTTTTCTATAACAAATTTTCATTTTTTTCTTCTTATGATTCCAGCTTATTTTGCCAACTTTTCTACTTATTTTTCTTTACACTGACTGGCTTTTGGAGGAAAAAAAGAGAAAAAAGTTTTTTTTCTTCTTATTTGATTATTTTTTTCATTTTTTACTTTATAGTTGCCAGAAAAAAATTATTACTGTAGATATATATTTTTACAGATTTTTCTTCCTTTTTTCATGATTTTATTAATATGATTTATTAATTAATATATTTTGTGCAAGAAATGCTTTAATCAGCAGCAAAAATATTTAAAATAGCATTTTTAAAATGAAAACTTCCTTTCAAAGATGTAATATTTTTTAAAGAAATTTCTACACAGACATTTTTTAGATTTAATGCTTTTTTTTCATATTAATATTTATATATGAAACGTTTTTTTGAATATTTTATAAGACTAAAAGCGAACCATCTCGTTCAAGCCCACGTTCTAAACTAAATTTGTTATTTGTGTGTCTTTTTCCCGTTACTTATAACCGTACGATGCCAACTACTACTAAACAGTTCAGTTTAGCTCAGCTCAACTTTGTTCTGTTCTGTTCAGCACAGCCAGCTTATTATCATCATCACTAACATCATCGTCATCATCATCATCATCATTATTGCCATCGTCATCTATGCCAAAAACAAAGCACAAAACTTAACATTTACAATCACACTGACTATACAACAACAAGAACAAAAACAACAAAAATTTAACGTTAACGAACCAACCGAGTTTGGCCAGACGAGCATCAAACAACACACAAACACATTTAACACAACTTAACTACTGTTCTTAACAAGGATGCTGTTTAGGGTTTTAAAACATTTTATTTTAACATTTTTGTAACTGTTTCCATTATCATGTTGCTTTTATGCACTCTCTCTCTATCTCTTCTGCCTCTCTTCCTCTCTCTCTCTCTCGCTGTTTCATATCCCTTGTATTTTATGTTTACTCTGGGAATGTTAAATTTTGTAAACAAACCGGTTGTTTTATGTTTATGTATGAGAATGTTAAGGGCTAAAAAGTCACATGTAGAAGTTTTTTATTCAATTGAAAAAAATGTTAACAATTGTGCGTTTTTTTAAATCTTAAATATACATAACAAAAAATCTATACGCACTTACGTGAAGAATTTTGGATTTCCTTAAACGAATTTAATGTAAAATAGTTATATTTTTCTTTCACCATAAATATTTTTTTAACATCCTCTATCACTGTTTACAATCTCCATTTTACAATGACCTTAATATTTGACACCAGGAAAAAATCATTATATTTTAAATCATAAAAAATATAAAATTTAGCATCAAATTAAAATGTGAATCGATTGATGTATGTATGTATATGTATATATACATCGATCAGCCTGTATATTAATTTGTTCGTTTATCTATTCGTCTGTTAAGGGCTGAACGTGATACACTCACATCCAAACCAAAATTTGCTACTGTCGTCATTAATTGCTATTTAACTAAAAAAATACCTTTGCCAAAACCATTAAATTAAGTGAGTTATGGAACTTTTACACCCTCCATATATATAACAGAAAATAAATTATAGACCATTGTCTAAGAGAACTTCTTAAAATTTACAAATGTTAAACATCGATTATGACAAAAAGGCTTAATTTTCACGAAATTTAGCACGCTAATATTCCCTTTAATGGATAATTTAACATACTACAAAATTTTCGGATAACCGTTAACATTTCATATCTCTATGAATAATACAGTGCTTTGACATCGTTGCAAGCACAAGTTTTTATATCCTTCACCACTATAAATAGTGAAGAAATTTATTAACTTTGTCATTCCGTATTAAATGTCAATTAGGAATCAATTGGCATTTAATGAATATAAAAAATTCCATGACCTCCCATCATAAGCATGTTCACCATTAAGAAAAATTTGTATTTCAGTATTCATAGGAATGTATTGGGGTATAAATTTGTGACATATTCTGTTTCTTATCACACACATGTGGTGAAGGTTATAGAAGATATTACACACACGAATATAACATTCCCATCTGATTCTAAAAATTGGTTATTATCAAGGTTATTTTGACCAAAAAAAAATAGAAAGAATATATCACATATTAAAGTTATTTTGGCTGAACACTAAATGTTTTTGATATAAATAAAATTATTTAAACTTTAACAAAAAATCTTTAATAATTTCTAAATTTGTATGAAAGTGATCACAAATAAAGATTATTTTGGTGAAAAACTTGAATATTTGTTCAAATGATCACAAGTTAAGGTTGCCTAGACCAAAATGATGAATTTTCACATTTTTAAAAATGAGATATTATTCACTAAGTCATAAAACTATTTAGCTGCAAAATGACTTTTAAAATTTTAATTATTTTTCTAATTCTGGCGAAAAATATAGAATTATATTATAAGTTAAAAATGCGTACATTTCGAATAAGTTTTTGGCATCACTGATTTTTGTTGTTATGCGTAGGTTAACTTAAATATTATTATGCTTGTAGTGCAAAACAAAAAACAAGGCTCATAGCATTCTTTGCCTCTCTTTCCGCCTCTCTCTCATTCGCTGTTAATACTGTAACACTCTCTGTGTGTGTCAGTAGGTCTTTTAAATTAAACTTTATGTTAATTTTATTTATTCTCTCCTTCCGGGTATTTTTCTTACTCAATTTTACACACTCACTCAACACACACACACACATGTGTTGTAATGCTGCAAACACAATTTATTGCAAAGTGTGGGTGGTTTTTATGTTTATTCGGTTGTTTGTTTGTTACTGCTGATAATTCTACTTTTTTTCATTTATTATTATTTTATCTTTCCTTTTGAATTCTTGCACATTCACATGTTCGTTGACCGTAGACGCATTAGAAGTTTTTATTTTTCTTTTACAGCAAATAAAAAACAAAATGTAAACAAACACAAAACAGAAAATTAAAAGGAACAAAACAAAAACAAACTTTACAGTTTTATGGTGAAATCTGCAAACCACGTGTTTTATTGTCGTATGGACATTTGTATGGGGAAAACACAAAAACAGGGTTTATTTTATGACGATTTTTGTTTATTTTAGAGTAAAATTTCTTTTCCGCAGAGATGAAAATAAAGAGAGTAAAAACTTTTTTTTTGCTTTTTAAAATTTTGACACATAAAAATAATATTAAGATTTTATTTTTAAATGGAATTTAATTTATGTTTAAGACACTAAAATTGAAGATACTATTTATTTATGAATTCTTTGGATATCAATCGATGTAGTTTTATTTAATAAATATTAATATTTATATAATTTTTATATTACTTTTTTATTATTTCCTTAAATTCTTAACAAGTTTTGTTGCAATTCTCTGGAACACTTTCTTCTTACGTCTTAATTATGATGTAACTGACTAAAAAATTGTTAACATTTGAAGGCAAATTTGCTACATACGCACTTTGCCAACATAAATTGTGAACTTGAAAATGCAAACACCACACTCATACTTTGATGCATAAATATTTATTATATTTTTAAAAGTAACAGTCTGCAAGAAAAATAAAGAAAAATGTTATTAACATTATTTAACAAGTAAGAGAGTTATAGAAATACCCTACACCAAATTTTTGGTTATTAACAATAACTACAAAAAGAGTTTAATACATTTTATTACATTAATATGTACAAACATTTGTTTGTGATTTATGCGTTTTTTATTTCAGGGAAGTTATCTTAGAGCTTTGGTAAATATCGAATATCGATTCCAGTGCATATTTATCTTAATTTAGCGTATATTTAAGATTTATGTACATTAAAGTAATGGTGAAGGCTGTATGGACCGATCTTTATTAAATTTGGCGCAATGTTTAAGATTATTAAAAAAGTAATTCGTTAAAATTGTTTGATATTTTTTTTGGGTTAAAAATTCGATTTAGGAAAATATTTGTATATGATCTATATAATATAATAAACCAATCGGAACTAATTTTTGTAAGCATTGTCATCGGGTTAAAATAATTCCACGTACAAATTTCATTAAGATATCTTGGAAACTTCGACCTGTATTTTACGAACAACTTTACGGGAAAAACATGCTAATCGGACTGCCAGGAAGTGTTTCTTAGTCGAACTGTATACTTAAGTTGGTGGGTGTAACACCATTTTTTTCCAATAAGAAAATAATTTTTAAACATATTGAAAACTCTCCCCCGTCCATCCTAAAATCATGTTGTTTATAATACTTATTCGGCGGATTATTTTTATGTAACAGTTTCAGAGATATGCGATATTTTACATATTATTTGTAAGGTGAACATCATTCTCCCGTATCTTGTCCTTTTATATAAATAATTTTGTTATGAAGGTTTTAAAAATTTCAATTATATGCGATATTTAAAGTTTTATTTGTTAGAGGGATATAGATCCCACATGCCCTTTCCATAAATTTTGTAGTCTACAATAATGCATTGTCAAGGCATTATTCTTGAGCCAAATTTCACGAGATGTTCTGTATTAGTTATAGATATAAATGATTTTAAATTTTTCGTTAAAAAGTTATTATGAAATGTTTCACACTAAACGCAATATCAGCGTGTCAAATTTCACGACAATTAAATAAGTCCTTTTGTTATAATCGTTGGTCAAAATTTTCAGTTTTAGAAAGTTGTTTCAGATATCGGTCCTTATTGTTTTTCTTTTCAATCCAACTTGCCGGTTTTAAATAGAAAACTTCTCCGAATAATAACAAATACTTAGACCAAATTTCATTCAGCTTTGTCAGCTACAGTGAAGATAGACGTAGCTAAATCGACTCAGATTTTGATTTTGGCGCAAGTATTAATACTCACTTTAGGGTTTTAGATGGCTCCTCTTTGGTAATACACGTGTAATTAAAAAATTTATATACATTTGAGATTAACAGCTACAACACTATCTGTTCAATGGCAAATAGAACTTAATCAGATTTTAGCATAATTAAATTATAGCATTGGATGCGAAAAAACTCCAAAATCAGTGTGTCATAACGATCGCATTTATTTTGGTAATCGCAAAAAATTGAATCATGCTTCCCTTATATGGTCTTCCCGGAATAGAGTTTAAGCTAATAAATCACTTTTATATGAAACAACTTCATAAGAATTCGTCATTTTTCTAGCAGCTCTCTTATAAGTCCCACTACTGAATAGGAATAATTATTGTTACTAATTCGACACATATCGGTCCATATTTGATTGTAGATCCCATAAAAAGTCCTTTCTCCATGTAGATTTTAAAGCTTATAAAACTTGAACATAAATCAAGGCGAATAAAACATTCTTCCCCAATTTAATATTTCTAAATGTCGGGTCATATTTAGATTTACACTTACCGAGTTCCAACGTAGCGTATTCCTAAGATCTTAAATTTATTTTTCGTAAATGTAAACAGTGTTTATTTTATAAAATTTCATATATTAGAATACTACTATCCACGGGGCATTTTCTTTCGATATAAATCCGTAACATTTGACTGACAAGTCCATATTTATTGTAAATTAAAATGTTTTCAAATGGGTTTTATTTGTAAGGTACAGAACTTTGTCCAATATGGTTTTTGGACTCAAAATTTACATAAGATATTTCTAGGTAAAGTCCAAACAAATTTAAGTCAAAGTTATAAATTTAATTCTAGACAAACTATAGCGGGGAAAAAAATCCGATCGCATTTCATTGAATTTGTATGATTTTTGTGGACAAAAATATGCCTCCTCTATTGGAAGTAGAGTCGAATAGAACAAAATTTTCTTTAAATTATTTAAAAATATATTTTCATAAGGATTTCAAACTAAAATTTCACCCCTCCAAATGGAATCCATGTTAATTCCCCGTAAAAATATTCGAATTTAGTTAAGCATAACGCTATAAGTCATTAAATAACATAAGGGGAAATAAGCTTTAAGCACCTTTATAAAATTCTACTGCAGACCAACACCTTTTGGCTTAAATAGGAAACTTTTTCTAGCATATTTTAACAGCAACTGTTAGAGAAAATCCAAAGTATTCCAAACTGTATTGAATGACTGTTAATTTTATAGTAACAGAATTCAGCAAAATGTATGCTATAACAAATTTGTAATAGATTAAAACTGAATTGATTCACTATAATAATCATAAAAATTATTCATAAACTATAAAACTAACAAATTTGTTATGACAGTAAAAAAGTTTCTGTTAATGGATAACAACATTAACAGTGCTTAAAGCACTAAAGCTAAATATTAAGTTTTACTAACATTAAAATTGACAGAAGCATTAAAATTATAGTCCACATAATGTCACTGGAAATTTTATGTTTACAAAAATCTTTCGCCTGTTCCCACTGAAGCTGGAACATATTTTAACTTCTTTCAAAGAGATCTAGACATTAAAAAAATATTTAAAAACTGTTCTTAATGCTATATCTCAAAATATATTGAATTTTAGTGCAAAATAAGCTAAATTAAAAATTTATTTTTAATACTAAATCATCAGTATGTCAGAAAATACTGCGTTTTCACCAAAATAAGTTTTATCTGTAATCACTTTTTCAAAAATGCAAATTTTCTATTTTGAAATTAAAAGTTCACTTTGTAATCACTATTTAAAATTTAATTTTTAAAATTAAATAATCAACATCTCCATTAATACTGGGTTTTCGACAAAAACAACTCCATTTGTAATGACTCTTTCAAAAAATAATTCTAAAAGCTAAAATCGTCTTTATCTCAGTAAAATTTAAAATTTTATTTTAAAAACTAAAAATGTCAATATCTCAGTAAATACTGCGTTTTTGGCCAAAATAAGCTTTATCTGTAATAAACTTTTTGAAAAATTCAAAATTTTATTTTTAAAACTAAAAACGTCAATATTTCAGTAAATACTGCGTTTTTGGCCAAAATAAGCTTTATCTGTAATCACTTTTTGAAAAATTCAAAATTTTATTTTTAAATCTAAAAACGTCAATATTTCAGTAAATACTGCGTATTTGGCCAAAATAAGCTTTATCTGTAATCACTTTTCGAAAAATTCAAAATTTTATTTTTAAAACTAAAAACATCAATATTAAAGTAAATACTGCGTTTTTGGCCAAAATAAGCTTTATCTGCAATGACTTTTTGAAAAATTCAAAATTTTATTTTTAAAACTAAAAACGTCAATATTTCAGTAAATACTGCATTTTTGGCCAAAATAAGCTTTATCTGCAATGACTTTTTGAAAAATTCAAAATTTTATTTTTAAAACTAAAAACATCAATATTTCAGTAAATACTGCGTTTTTGGCCAAAATAAGCTTTATCTGCAATGACTTTTTGAAAAATTCAAAATTTTATTTTTAAAACTAAAAACGTCAATATTTCAGTAAATACTGCATTTTTGGCCAAAATAAGCTTTATCTGTAATCACTTTTTGAAAAATTCAAAATTTTATTTTTAAAACTAAAAACGTCAATATTTCAGTAAATACTGCGTTTTTGGCCAAAATTAGCTTTATCTGTAATCAATTTTTGAAAAATTAAAAATTTTATTTTTAAAACTAAAAACGTCAATATCTCAGTAAATACTGCGTTTTTGGCCAAAATAAGCTTCATCTGTAATCACTTTTTGAAAAATTCAAAATTTTATTTTTAAATCTAAAAACGTCAATATTTCAGTAAATACTGCGTTTTTGGACAAAATAAGCTTTATCTGCAATCACTTTTTGAAAAATTCAAAATTTTATTTTTAAAACTAAAAACATCAATATTTCAGTAAATACTGCGTTTTTGGCCAAAATAAACTTTATCTGTAATCACTTTTTGAAAAATTCAAAATTTTATTTTTAAAACTAAAAATGTCAATATTTCAGTAAATACTGCGTTTTTGGCCAAAATAAGCTTTATCTGTAATCACTTTTTGAAAAATTAAAAAAAAAAAAATTTTAAACCAAAAACATCACTTTTTGAAAAATTCCAAATTTTATTTTTAAACCAAAAACATCAATATTTCAGTAAATACTGCGTTTTTGGCCAAAATAAGCTTTATCTGTAATCACTTTATCAAAAATTCCAAATTTTATTTTTAAACCAAAAACGTCAATATTTCAGTAAATACTGCGTTTTTGGCCAAAATAAGCTTTATCTGTAATCACTTTTTGAAAAATTCAAAATTTTATTTTTAAAACTAAAAACATCAATATTTCAGTAAATACTGCGTTTTTGGCCAAAATAAGCTTTATCTGTAATCACTTTTTGAAAAATTCCAAATTTTATTTTTAAACCAAAAACATCAATCTATCTGTAATCACTTTTTGAAAAATTCAAAATTTTATTTTTAAAACTAAAAATGTCAATATTTCAGTAAATACTGCGTTTTTGGCCAAAATAAGCTTTATCTGTAATCACTTTTTGAAAAATTCCAAATTTTATTTTTAAACCAAAAACATCAATATTTCAGTAAATACTGCGTTTTTGGCCAAAATAAGCTTTATCTGTAATCACTTTTTGAAAAATTCAAAATTTTATTTTTAAAACTAAAAACGTCAATATTTCAGTAAATACTGCGTTTTTGGCCAAAATAAGCTTTATCTGCAATGACTTTTTGAAAAATTCAAAATTTTATTTTTAAAACTAAAAACGTCAATATTTCAGTAAATACTGCGTTTTTGGCCAAAATAAGCTTTATCTGTAATCAATTTTTGAAAAATTAAAAATTTTATTTTTAAAACTAAAAACGTCAATATCTCAGTAAATACTGCGTTTTTGGCCAAAATAAGCTTCATCTGTAATCACTTTTTGAAAAATTCCAAATTTTATTTTTAAAACCAAAAACATCAATATTTCAGTAAATACTGCATTTTTGGCCAAAATAAGCTTTATCTGTAATCACTTTATCAAAAATTCCAAATTTTATTTTTAAAACTAAAAACATCAATATTTCAGTAAATACTGCGTTTTTGGCCAAAATAAGCTTTATCTGTAATCACTTTTTGAAAAATTCAAAATTTTATTTTTAAAACTAAAAATGTCAATATTTCAGTAAATACTGCGTTTTTGGCCAAAATAAGCTTTATCTGTAATCACTTTTTGAAAAATTCAAAATTTTATTTTTAAAACTAAAAATGTCAATATTTCAGTAAATACTGCGTTTTTGGCCAAAATAAGCTTTATCTGTAATCACTTTTTGAAAAATTCAAAATTTTATTTTTAAAACTAAAAATGTCAATATTTCAGTAAATACTGCGTTTTTGGCCAAAATAAGCTTTATCTGTAATCACTTTATCAAAAGTTCCAAATTTTATTTTTAAACGAAAAACATCAATATTTCAGTAAATACTGCGTTTTTGGCCAAAATAAGCTTTATCTGTAATCACTTTTTGAAAAATTCAAAATTTTATTTTTAAAACTAAAAACGTCAATATTTCAGTAAATACTGCGTTTTTGGCCAAAATAAGCTTTATCTGTAATCACTTTTTGAAAAATTCAAAATTTTATTTTTAAAACTAAAAACGTCAATATTTCAGTAAATACTGCGTATTTGGCCAAAATAAGCTTCATCTGTAATCACTTTTCGAAAAATTCAAAATTTTATTTTTAAAACTAAAAACATCAATATTTCAGTAAATACTGCGTTTTTGGCCAAAATAAGCTTTATCTGTAATCACTTTATCAAAAATTCCAAATTTTATTTTTAAACCAAAAACGTCAATATTTCAGTAAATACTGCGTTTTTGGCCAAAATAAGCTTTATCTGTAATCACTTTATCAAAAATTCCAAATTTTATTTTTAAACCAAAAACGTCAATATTTCAGTAAATACTGCGTTTTTGGCCAAAATAAGCTTTATCTGTAATCACTTTATCAAAAATTCCAAATTTTATTTTTAAACCAAAAACGTCAATATTTCAGTAAATACTGCGTATTTAGCCAAAATAAGCTTTATCTGTAATCACTTTTTGAAAAATTCAAAATTTTATTTTTAAAACTAAAAACGTCAATATTTCAGTAAATACTGGCGTATTTGGCCAAAATAAGCTTCATCTGTAATCACTTTTCGAAAAATTCAAAATTTTATTTTAAAAACTAAAAACGTCAATATTTCAGTAAATACTGCGTTTTTGGCCAAAATAAGCTTTATCTGTAATCACTTTATCAAAAATTCCAAATTTTATTTTTAAACCAAAAACGTCAATATTTCAGTAAATACTGCGTTTTTGGCCAAAATAAGCTTTATCTGTAATCACTTTATCAAAAATTCCAAATTTTATTTTTAAACCAAAAACATCAATATTTCAGTAAATACTGCGTTTTTGGCCAAAATAAGCTTTATCTGTAATCACTTTTTGAAAAATTCAAAATTTTATTTTTAAAACTAAAAACATCAATATTTCAGTAAATACTGCGTTTTTGGCCAAAATAAGCTTTATCTGCAATGACTTTTTGAAAAATTCAAAATTTTATTTTTAAAACTAAAAACGTCAATATTTCAGTAAATACTGCGTTTTTGGCCAAAATAAGCTTTATCTGTAATCACTTTATCAAAAATTCCAAATTTTATTTTTAAACCAAAAACATCAATATTTCAGTATATACTGCGTTTTTGGCCAAAATAAGCTTTATCTGTAATCACTTTTTGAAAAATTCAAAATTTTATTTTTAAAACTAAAAACATCAATATTTCAGTAAATACTGCGTTTTTGGCCAAAATAAGCTTTATCTGTAATCACTTTTTGAAAAATTCAAAATTTTATTTTTAAAACTAAAAACATCAATATTTCAGTATATACTGCGTTTTTGGCCAAAATAAGCTTTATCTGCAATGACTTTTTGAAAAATTCAAAATTTTATTTTTAAAACTAAAAACGTCAATATTTCAGTAAATACTGCGTTTTTGGCCAAAATAAGCTTTATCTGTAATCACTTTATCAAAAATTCCAAATTTTATTTTTAAACCAAAAACATCAATATTTCAGTATATACTGCGTTTTTGGCCAAAATAAGCTTTATCTGTAATCACTTTTTGAAAAATTCCAAATTTTATTTTTAAACCAAAAACATCAATATTTCAGTATATACTGCGTTTTTGGCCAAAATAAGCTTTATCTGTAATCACTTTTTGAAAAATTCAAAATTTTATTTTTAAAACTAAAAACATCAATACTTCAGTAAATACTGCGTTTTTGGCCAAAATAAGCTTTATCTGTAATCACTTTTTGAAAAATTCAAAATTTTATTTTTAAAACTAAAAACATCAATATTTCAGTATATACTGCGTTTTTGGCCAAAATAAGCTTTATCTGCAATGACTTTTTGAAAAATTCAAAATTTTATTTTTAAAACTAAAAACGTCAATATTTCAGTAAATACTGCGTTTTTGGCCAAAATAAGCTTTATCTGTAATCACTTTTTGAAAAATTCAAAATTTTATTTTAAAACTAAAAACGTTAATATTTCAGTAAATACTGCGTATTTGGCCAAAATAAGCTTCATCTGTAATCACTTTTTGAAAAATTCAAAATTTTATTTTAAAAACTAAAAACGTCAATATCTCAGTAAATACTGCGTTTTTGGCCAAAATAAGCTTTATCTGTAATCACTTTTTGAAAAATTCCAAATTTTATTTTTAAACCAAAAACGTCAATATTTCAGTAAATACTGCGTTTTTGGCCAAAATAAGCTTTATCTGTAATCACTTTTTGAAAAATTCAAATTTTATTTTTAAAACTAAAAACACCAATATTTCAGTAAATACTGCGTTTTTGGCCAAAATAAGCTTTATCTGTAATCACTTTATCAAAATTCCAAATTTTATTTTTAAACCAAAAACATCAATATTTCAGTAAATACTGCGTTTTTGGCCAAAATAAGCTTTATCTGTAATCACTTTTTGAAAAATTCAAAATTTTATTTTTAAAACTAAAAACATCAATATTTCAGTAAATACTGCGTTTTTGGCCAAAATAAGCTTTATCTGCAATGACTTTTGAAAAATTCAAAATTTTATTTTTAAAACTAAAAAACGTCAATATTTCAGTAAATACTGCGTTTTTGGCCAAAATAAGCTTTATCTGTAATCACTTTATCAAAAATTCCAAAATTTTATTTTTAAACCAAAAACATCAATATTTCAGTATATACTGCGTTTTTGGCCAAAATAAGCTTTATCTGTAATCACTTTTTGAAAAATTCAAAATTTTATTTTTAAAACTAAAAACATCAATATTTCAGTAAATACTGCGTTTTTGGCCAAAATAAGCTTTATCTGTAATCACTTTTTGAAAAATTCAAAATTTTATTTTTAAAACTAAAAACATCAATATTTCAGTATATACTGCGTTTTTGGCCAAAATAAGCTTTATCTGCAATGACTTTTTGAAAAATTCAAAAATTTTATTTTTAAAACTAAAAACGTCAATATTTCAGTAAATACTGCGTTTTTGGCCAAAATAAGCTTTATCTGTAATCACTTTATCAAAAATTCCAAATTTTATTTTTAAACCAAAAACATCAATATTTCAGTATATACTGCGTTTTTGGCCAAAATAAGCTTTATCTGTAATCACTTTTTGAAAAATTCCAAATTTTATTTTTAAACCAAAACATCAATATTTCAGTATATACTGCGTTTTTGGCCAAAATAAGCTTATCTGTAATCACTTTTTGAAAAATTCAAAATTTTATTTTTAAAACTAAAAACATCAATACTTCAGTAATACTGCGTTTTTGGCCAAAATAAGCTTTATCTGTAATCACTTTTTGAAAAATTCAAAATTTTATTTTTAAAACTAAAAACATCAATATTTCAGTATATACTGCGTTTTTGGCCAAAATAAGCTTTATCTGCAATGACTTTTTGAAAAATTCAAAATTTTATTTTTAAAACTAAAAACGTCAATATTTCAGTAAATACTGCGTTTTTGGCCAAAATAAGCTTTATCTGTAATCACTTTTTGAAAAATTCAAAATTTTATTTTTAAAACTAAAAACGTTAATATTTCAGTAAATACTGCGTATTTGGCCAAAATAAGCTTCATCTGTAATCACTTTTTGAAAAATTCAAAATTTTATTTTTAAAAAACTAAAAAACGTCAATATTCAGTAAATACTGCGTTTTGGCCAAAATAAGCTTTATCTGTAATCACTTTTTGAAAAATTCAAAATTTTATTTTTAAAACTAAAAACGTCAATATTTCAGTAAATACTGCGTTTTTGGCCAAAATAAGCTTTATCTGTAATCACTTTTTGAAAATTCAAAATTTTATTTTTAAAACTAAAAACATCAATATTTCAGTAAATACTGCGTTTTTGGCCAAAATAAGCTTTATCTGTAATCACTTTTTGAAAAATTCCAAATTTTATTTTTAAAACTAAAAATGTCAATATTTCAGTAAATACTGCGTTTTTGGCCAAAATAAGCTTTATCTGTAATCACTTTTTGAAAAATTCAAAATTTTATTTTTAAAACTAAAACGTTAATATTTCAGTAAATACTGCGTATTTGGCAAAATAAGCTTCATCTGTAATCACTTTTCGAAAATTCAAAATTTTATTTTTAAAACTAAAAACATCAATATTTCAGTAAATACTGCGTTTTTGGCCAAAATAAGCTTTATCTGTAATCACTTTTTTGAAAAATTCAAAATTTTATTTTTAAAACTAAAAACATCAATATTTCAGTAAATACTGCGTTTTTGGCCAAAATAAGCTTTATCTGTAATCACTTTTTGAAAAATTCAAAATTTTATTTTTAAAACTAAAAATTCAATATTTCAGTAAATACTGCGTTTTTGGCCAAAATAAGCTTTATCTGTAATCACTTTTTGAAAAATTCAAAATTTTATTTTTAAAACTAAAAAATGTCAATATTCAGTAAATACTGCGTTATTTGGCCAAAATAAGCTTTATTTGTAATCACTTTTGAAAAATTCAAAATTTTATTTTTAAAACTAAAAATGTCAATATTTCAGTAAATACTGCGTATTTGGCCAAAATAAGCTTTATCTGTAATCACTTTTTGAAAAATTCAAAATTTTATTTTTAAAACTAAAAACGTCAATATCTCATTAAATACTGCGTTTTTGGCCAAAATAAGCTTTATCTGTAATCACTTTTTGAAAAATTCAAAATTTTATTTTAAAAACTAAAACGTCAATATCTCAGTAAATACTTGCGTTTTGGCCAAAATAAGCTTTATCTGTAATCACTTTTTGAAAAATTCAAAATTTTATTTTTTAAAACTAAAAACGTCAATATCTCAGTAAATACTGCGTTTTTGGCCAAAATAAGCTTTATCTGTAATCACTTTTTGAAAAATTCAAAATTTTATTTTTAAAACTAAAACGTTAATATTTCAGTAAATACTGCGTATTTGGCCAAAATAAGCTTTATCTGTAATCACTTTTTGAAAAATTCAAAATTTTTTTTTTTTTAACCAAAAACATCAATATTTCAGTAAATACTGCGTTTTTGGCCAAAATAAGCTTTATCTGTAATCACTTTTTGAAAAATTCAAAACTTTATTTTTAAAACTAAAAACGTCATATCTCAGTAAATACTGCGTTTTTGGCCAAAATAAGCTTTATCTGTAATCACTTTTTGAAAAATTCAAAATTTTATTTTTAAAACTAAAAACGTCAATATCTCAGTAAATACTGCGTTTTTGGCCAAAATAAGCTTTATCTGTAATCACTTTTTGAAAAATTCAAAATTTTATTTTTAAAACTAAAAACGTCAATATCTCAGTAAATACTGCGTTTTTGGCCAAAATAAGCTTTATCTGTAATCACTTTTTGAAAAATTCAAAATTTTATTTTTAAAACTAAAAACGTCAATATCTCAGTAAATACTGCGTTTTTGGCCAAAATAAGCTTTATCTGTAATCACTTTTTCAAAAATTCAAAATTTTATTTTTAAAACTAAAAACGTCAATATTTCAGTAAATACTGCGTTTTTGGCCAAAATAAGCTTTATCTGTAATCACTTTTTGAAAAATTCAAAATTTTATTTTTAAAACTAAAAACGTCAATATTTCAGTAAATACTGCGTTTTTGGCCAAAATAAGCTTTATCTGTAATCACTTTTTGAAAAATTCAAAATTTTATTTTTAAAACTAAAAACGTCAATATCTCAGTAAATACTGCGTTTTTGGCCAAAATAAGCTTTTCTGTAATCACTTTTTGAAAAATTCAAAATTTTATTTTTAAAACTAAAAACGTCAATATTTCAGTAAATACTGCGTTTTTGGCCAAAATAAGCTTTTCTGTAATCACTTTTTGAAAAATTCAAAATTTTATTTTTAAAACTAAAAACGTCAATATTTCAGTAAATACTGCGTTTTTGGCCAAAATAAGCTTTTCTGTAATCACTTTTTGAAAAATTAAAAATTTTATTTTTAAAACTAAAAACATCAATATTTCAGTAAATACTGCGTTTTTGGCCAAAATAAGCTTTATCTGTAATCACTTTTGAAAAATTCAAAATTTTATTTTTAAACTAAAAACGTCAATATTTCAGTAAATACTGCGTTTTTGGCAAAATAAGCTTTATCTGTAATCACTTTTTGAAAAATTCAAAATTTTTTTTTAAAACTAAAACGTCAATATTTCAGTAAATACTGCGTTTTTGGCCAAAATAAGCTTTATCTGTAATCACTTTTTGAAAAATTCAAAAATTTTATTTTAAAACTAAAAACGTCAATATCTCA